>JAJJWW010005513.1:0-540295 GCA_023531295.1 Papaver armeniacum
TCCATATCTTCATTGCTTTGTGTGTCGTTATTCATCGCGTCATTTATTTTAATGTATGCCCGCGATCGCCTCGCGATGTCGTTGTTTATTAACCCCGCGAGTCCTGCACGTTGCGATATTATGATCCTACATAGTAGATATACTTTTGAGTGATAAATAAGTTCAAGTCTCCATATAACTTTTAGTCGATGAAGTTCCACCATTTCCTTGAGTAGTTCTTCGTCTTTGTATGATGATCGCCATGGAGTATAGAACTTAAATACACTTCCTATCCTAGTCCGAGACTTAGCTATAAGTAGACTAGAAATCAAGACTTATAGTTTTGGCAACTAAACTTGATAACAAGCTTGAGATAGAAACGCTTATGGGACTAGAAAGTAAGTGTTCTAACAAACTTGTAGTAGGCTAGTGTCTAGCGACTTAACACAAGACGGTGTTCAAAGTTGGACTATGTCGGTTTTTCCGCACTTGCGGTTTCCTCGTTAACAAAATTCTGGTGTCTGTGTTATTTCTTTTCCGCATTATATTTTCTATATAATTGAAATATCACAGGTTGTGCATAAGTTCAATCAGTTTTTGAATCCAACCTTTAGGTTGTTGATTAAATTGATTGACACTTGGGTATTGGTTTTTGATACCGTCCAAGTTATTTCTCATATTCAATCGGGCTCGCAAATTCTGTTTGTTTTATTATCAGATTGAATCGAGAAAGAGAGATATAACTCTTTGATATACCTTTCTAAAGATTGAGTCTGACTATCTAGTTGATTCTCTTGAAAGTATATTGGAGTTAGTCCATACATATTGCCGAAACGAAATATTGGGTATGGTTGTTAGACCCCCGCTTTTTCAGAATCATTGCACTCTCTTTGGCTGCTTCCCTTTCTACTTCAGAGTCATACTCGTCGGTAAGGTAATCAGGGTAACACTTGTCAATGCAAGTCTGTTTCGTTGGAACACAAGGTTCATCTATATTCGAGATTGACAAATCTTTCTTCTTAATAGATTTTATAGAAACATAACTTTTTTTCTTGGTGATGCGTTTATCAGAGATATCATGACTGTCCATAGTCAGATCGCTACAAACACAGACTTATGAGGTCTTAAACGTGTTTGCCTGCTCTGTTACCAATTGAAAAAGCGGGGGTCTAACAACCTCACCCAATATTTCGTTTAGAAATCTATATGGACTAACTCCAATACACTTTCAAGAGAATCAACTAGACAGTCAGACTCAATCTTTAGAAAAGTATATCAAAGAGTTATATCTCTGTTTCTCAATTCAATCTGCAATCAAACAAATAGGAATTTGCGAGCCCGATTGCATATGACAAATAACTTGGACGGTATCAAAAACCAATATCCAAGTGTCAATAAATTTAATCAATAACCCAAAGGTCGGATTCACTTTGATTGAACTGACGCACAACCTGTGATATTTCAATTATATAGAAAATATAATGCGGAAAAGAAATAACACAGACGCCAGAATTTTGTTAACGAGGAAACCGCAAATGCAGAAAAACCCCGGGACCTAGTCCAGCTTTGAACACCACATTGTATTAATCCTCTACAGACACTAGCCTACTACAAGTTAACTTCGGACTGGAATGGAGTTGAGACCTAACCAATCTCACATTGATCAAGGTACCGTTGCGCTCCTTACGTCTCTGAATCCCAGCTGGACTCTACGCACTTGATTCCCTTCGCTAATCTCACCCACAACTAAGAGTTTCTACGACCCAAAGTTAAATACTTGATAAACAAATTTGGCTCACACAGAAAACTCTATTGAAATAGATAAATCTGTCTCCCACAGAAATACCTACGAGTTTTGTTCCGTCTTTTGATAAATCAAGGTGCACAGAAACCAATTAATATCTGGGAACCGGACTTATATTCCCGACGAACAGCCTAGAAATATCAATCACCTCACTATAATCTTAATCGTATGGAAGCGAAACAAGATATTGTGGAATCACAAATGATGAGACGAAGATGTTTGTGACTTCTTTTTATCTTACATATCAGAGATAAATATCGAGCAAATCTTAAATAAGATAGTACTCAATCACGATAGAATAAAGTAAGATCAGAACACGTAAATACAGAGAAAATAGTTGGGTTTGTCTTCACAACCCCAATGAAGTCTTTAAGTCGTTAACCTATGAGGGTTTTTGAAAAAACCTAGGTTAAAGGAGAATCGACTCTAGTCGCAACTAGTATCACACAGAAGGTGTGGGGATTAGGTTTCCCAGTTGCTAGAGTTCTCCCTTACATAGTCTTCAAATCAGGGTTAGATAGCTTTGGAACAAAGCAATCAATATTCACCGTTAGATGAACTCCTGATTAGATTCATGCTAATATCTTTCAACCGTTAGATCGAACTTAGATTGTTACACACAAATGAAAAGTGAATTCATTTAGATATGGGTAACCGTACATAAACGTGTACACCTTGTGGCTCAACAATAGTAAACCGAATTTAGCCATATGAACACTTTCATATCAACCTTATTCATCTTAACCAGTACTAGTTTAAATAACTCAAATGAAACTAGATATAGAGTTGTTCAATTGTTTATATTCTCATAGAAGTATACAAGACACAATTGAAGCAAAATCGGTTTGATTCACTCGAATCAATTCATGAACATTATAGCCACGGTTTGCAAAAGATTGCATTCCTTATTATATAAATGTATTAGTTCATGACATAACCGATTCTAGAACATAACCCACTCAAGTATGCAAACGTGTACGCATACTTAAGTAGCCGGACTTGGACTGTGTTCGCCGGTATGCAAAAGTGTACGCATACTGTCGTACACTTCCAAACTTCAGTTGAAACCAGTACGCGTACATGTACGCATAATTCAAGATCCTGCCGGACTTCAATCGAGCTTTCGCCGACGCGTACAAATACGCATACTCTTGCTCCCGGACTTCACTCGACCAACGTATGCATACGGGTATGCATACTAAGTTAGGTCTTGGATCACAGAGATATACAAGTACACATACCTTGTGATTATAATCCAATCATGGTTAATAGTTCTAAACTCCCATTTCAATCATTGAAACATTCTTAGAAGACGACAATAGTTGTCTCACACAAACTATTAGCTTCAAAGTAATTTTCAAGTGATCGAAATGATCAATACGAAACATTAGAGTCTACATCAAATGACTGTCTCACACAAATCATGTAAGATGTTACCAAAGGCGATTTTCACATGATCATATTTTGACTTTAAGTCAAGAATATAAGATTAACTTGGTTAAAGCGAAAGTTTACCAACACATATTTCGAGAAATATGTAAGCGAGTTAAACTCAGCTCGAAATATCAAATGTGTATAATTAAAGTCTATATAGCTATACGACTTTTGTCTCAAATAGGAGATAGAGTAGAAATATACTTTCGAGTGATAGATGAGTTTCTGTCTCCACATACCTATTATTGATGAAGTTCCACAAGCTCCCCTTAGTAGTTCTCCGTCTTCAATTAATGAACGCTATGAAGTCTAAATCTCAACTACGCATTCTATCCTAGTCCGATACATAGCTATAAGTAGACTAGAAATCAAGACTTATAGTTTTGATCACTAAACTTGAAAAACAAGCTTGAGATAGAAACACTTACGAGTTTGACCGAGCAGTGCTCTAACAGCTTGTACTACTACTACTACTACTTCAAAAATAAAAAAGAAATAGTGACAAGTTATCATATTTTGTTAGGTTATTAGATCATCAACTTCATGAATACGGTAGAATTATTTACCATTTTTCTATATTGTAAATATGAGATTTTCTGGTCGTATTTGTTACTCTTAACTTGGTTTTCTTTCTATCTTTTAGTTTTATCATTTGTTTTTACTTTTTAGAGTGATATGATCTAATGTTGACCTAAAGTACCTTAATCTTGCAACTCACAATGTTTTTTTCTTTTAAAAAAATAATTTGTTAAGGTACCTAAAGTTTCTTAGTCTTGCAAGTTGTGATATTTAAATTAAAAAAATAAATAAAATTTGAAGTCACACTGTAACTTCAAATTGGAGGCCATTATCTTTTTTAGAATTTTTATTTTTATTTTATTTTTTTGTATTTTGGGGTAATACAAGTAAGGTTTAATTAACCTTGTTCCAAGAGTGCATGGTTTTCCATTTGGGGTCTTTTCTTGTAAGTGTGTGGTTATTATTCTTCCTTACTTCATGTAAGCTGTCTTATAATCTGATTTACTTTTTTCGAGAAAATCGGAGGCCTGGAGTATATCAGATAAGATTGAATGGATATACTAGATAGAAATGCTACTTCTAAAGGAGGTCCAGTCAAAGGTAATTCGTTACTCAAATAATTGATTTTTTTTTATTTTTACTTCTGCAAACCCGTGAACTCAGTTTTGTTTGTTATTTTGCAGGCCTGATTTCGAACTCGGATTAGAAGATTATAGCACTCGAGTGGCAAATTTTGAGAAGGTATTTGTTTCACTAATTGGTTTCAGGAAATTTCAACTTTATTAACATATTTTTTTATTTTGGATGAGGTTGTTAATTGTTTTTCTTGCTTTCAGTAGAAAATTAAGTACAATTTTGTTTATTGGCTCCCTGTATTAATTTATGAACCAGAAACAAGTTTTGTTTAGTGGAGATAAGGAAGGATCCTCAGTTTCTTGAATGATGTTCAAATGTAACCATATCATCTCCTTGCTCTCTTGTATCACTACTACGTACTCGGTGTCCATAGTAGATGCACCATTTTCCATACACGTGAGTTCTAACTCACTGCAGCTGGTCCCATAATGTATAAATAACCGGTCGTACTTTGCTTTTTATCTACATCACCTGCGAAGCTTGCGCTAAAATACCCTCTAAAGGTAGACACACGTCTTCTATAACACAATGGTATTTTTTGTGTTGAAATTTATATATTTATTTCGGACATATACGAGAAGCATAGTAGTTAGAATTGCTCGAATAGAAATCCAAGAAAACTAGTATTTGGAACAAGACTTGTACTCTCGAACTCACTATTTTATATTAATGTTCTTGCTCCACTTGTAAAATTTACAGACTATGGATATCTATAGTCATCAACTGCCGACTCTCTCGGACTTTCTAAACCTCACTGGATATTTCTTCACATATAAGAATTTGACTGACTGACACAAAATTACTCTATTATTATATAGATATTTCTTTTCTTATCTCTAGCAAATTCCAGACTTGTCTATACTTTATGACAAAACTTCATTTCACATGCACCGATCAAACTACTTCACTATCAACTCAGTAAATAAAACCAATTTAGATATTAAAAATTACATTTCAACACCCCTTCTTAATTTCTAATGGTTGATTTCGATCTTCAACCAATCTTATGGTTCCTCCTTTGCATTATTTACTCGTGGTTTAGCTTATTTATGTCAACGTTTCGTAATGTCGAAATTATCAACTCGTCTCTTGATAGTGTCCTCATTTCTGTCTTTGGTTTTCTTTAGTGTTTGCTAGCTTAGTAGTTTGCTAGCCTTTCAGTGGACATGCCCACCGCCTCCTACAATTTTCAAAGCTTGATCGTCGTAGATTTAGAGGCTCCATTTTCGGTTGCTTATCTTTGCGTTGGGTTTTTACGAAACTTGACCACTTTAATGGGTTAGAGGTTCCACCTTTACCCAATAAGATCTTTTTCTTTGCTTTTCGAAGAGGCAATCCATATGCTCTCCCTCACACCCATCTCTAATCACTTATTAGGAAGTTTTTTTTTTTTCCTAATTTTCTTCTCGGAGACATTTTCATCTTTAAGTCTTTAACTCAGCTTAGTAAATCTTACGAGTTATTTTCTTTCTTCTTTTTCATCTTTTTTTTTCTTACCCTTGGAATTTGGTGACAGCTTCTTAGTAGGGAATGCATCTTCTAGTCTTCTTTATCCTCATATCTTCTCATCTTCTTTGGTTTTTTGGAAAAGTTTAACGCCAACATTGATCGAAACAAGCTCTGATACCATGTTAAAATTTATATATTTGATGATACTTCGAAGATATACACGTAGTAGTTAAAATTGCTTGTATAGAGTTCCTAGTAAACTAGTACTTGGAACAAGACTTGTACTCTCAAACTCATTTTTTTATATTAAAGTTCTTGCTCCACTTTTAAATGTTATGAGATCATGGCTATTTATAGCCATCAACTATCGACTCCTAGGAATTTCTAAACCTCTACTCGAATATTTCTTCACGTAGGAGTATTTGGTGACCGACACAAACTTACTCTAACTAATTCCAGACTTTTCTAAACCTCAAGACTAAACTTCATTCACACTGATCAAACTATTTCACTATCAAGAGTTTTCTTTTACTGCTTTACAACTCAGTAACTAAAACCAATTCTAGACATTACAAAATTACATTACAAATATTATGTTACCTCTCAAATACCCGAATATCCACTTCACAGCTTCCCAATGTTGTTTTTCTGGGTTGCTTGCATATCTACTACTTACTATTCCTATTGCATGTGCAATATCCGGTTTTTCACACCCCATAAAATATATTAATTAAGACTCCCATTAGCCGAAGAAAATGATACATAAATGTGCACTCTTTTTATTCATGTGTTCGCACACTACATCCTTAAAAGACCCGAACTTATTTCCAAGTGGAGAACTGACTGGCTTAGCATTTTCCATACCGAACCTCTTTAACACTCATTCAACATATTCAGCTTGACAAGTGTTTCCTTAGCTTTGTCCATTATTATAATTCTCATACTAAAAATCTATCGTACTTCAACAAGATCTTCAATGGAAAACTTATTTGCTAACTGTCTCTTCGGGTCTGCCACCCACCTTTTTTAGGGTGGAGAGAAAAAAATCCATATTAATTTCGAAGAAAGTTCTTCATATCAACACCGATTCCTGCTTCTTGTTTAACAAATAAAGTTTCTTCCAATCGTTAATGTCTTAACCCTAGATTCGCGCAAGATTCTACGAATTGAGAAACACAATTGGAGTTCTTCTTACAAGACAAATGGGTGTCTGAATTACTGAGAATTCTTTACTTTCTCTGTCATCACCGCCGTGAATATCAATGGAAAACCATGCACCTCCTTCAACTGCCAATTTGTGGCTCGCCACCTCGACAACAAACCTGCATAAACCAATTCTTCACAACTCCTTCACTGAAAAGCAACCTGGAGAAACGCAACAAATCCCATGCATTGTTCCCCCTAAAGATTCACTAGTAATAGTAAAAAAATAACCAAAAGGAGAAGAGTAAAAACCTTTCCACAGATTCCAATCAAACCTTCTTATCCTTTTCATCTGATTCTGTCTCGAGCAGCTCCGAGAAAATCAACAAAAAAGAAGAATCTTACCAAAACTTTCCGCAAGAGCAATCACCCATCCATCATAACCAGAAAGGTTTCAGCAAATCAATCCATCACAAAACCCCACCAGAAAACAAGTTAAAATCAACCTTTTTACAGAAAAAAAGGAACTTCATATCCCAATCTTCCATCTTACGGAAAAAATGCAAAATCTCATGCAAACCCACAATAAACACAGCGTCGCAGTGAGGGTTGTAGGAGGATACGCTGATTTCTACCAAATCAAACGAGCATTATCTAGCAGAATTTTACCCATCAGATCCATCACATTGAAACAAGTTCAACACTGCATGTAATCCAGATGTCCCTAAAATACCAGAGAGACAAAGATTTCATACTAGCAAACCAGCCATGGGTAGCGGGTCCACATGTAATCTTATTTGAAGATTGGAATTTTTTTTGTGCAAAACCCAAATCTCTGATTTAAGTTCTCCCCCTTTTTGGCTTCAAGTTTTCAAATTGCCCAGATTTTTTTCTGATGAAGAAGCGATCAAGGACCTCATTGAACGATCTGAGACAGGAACGATACTGAAAGTGGACATGGAGAGCTCACCACCTAGAGTGTATGTTATGATGGACCTCAACAAGCCATTTACACCAGGAGTGATGATGAATATAGGCAAAGGTACATGGGTTCAATTTTCGTATGAGAACATTCCAGTTTTATACTTTTTGTGTGGATTCACGGGCATGTGTTCAAGGAATTTGTAAAAACCTTCTTAGGGGTAGAACAAGCTTTGAAAAATAGAAGTTTCCCAAATTTCCCTTATGGAAAACTTAATGCAAGATGAAGGCTTCAACCCCAAAAACATCAAGATTGAACTGCATGCAACATTACCAAGCTATAAACATAGTTCTAGGAGAATCATCATCAACACCAGCTGAACTTGCAAGAGAGCAAAGACAACAACATCAACAGGATGTTGAACTACAGAACCAACAACAACAAGAGTGAACTTCACCGATCCAGTCCAAGTTTCCCAGAAAGAAAATATTACTGAGTCTAGGGCTACTGAGTCAACAAACCCGCCACCGTTCCCATCTCGTCTCTCTGAAGAGATGACTCGACGCGGTTTGGCTTGGTGCCCAGTAACCCCGCAAAAAAGGTCTGACAAAACTACTGCAGCAAGCCAAACATCTCAGCCGTAAAAAGAGTGCAATAAAGAATGTGCCCATGCAAAAGCTACTGAGAAATCCTCTGCAGAGTTAAGGAATGTCGGGAAAATATCTGAAAAATAGGGCCCACTTCGGGACACGTCAGATATGCCAGCTCGAGCCTTGACTCGAGACCACGTGGAGTCGACCAACAGATAGAGCACCGTCAGCACAAAACTGTTAACCAGAACCAGGACAAGCCCACCAACAAAGGCAAAGGAAAGGCCCGTATGGATGAAAGCCCGAGAAACGATTCAAGTTCATCGGATCTACCACAAGACCCGAATCGGATATCGCTCCACAACCCGAGCTAAATAGGGTATCAATAGAATGCTAGCTTTCTTCACCAATGATTATACTAAAGTTCTGTTGAATGTGTTACAACGCAGGATGCCAAAGTAAATCTTTTGGTCCATAATGTCAACGGAAAACCGGAAGTAATTGTAACCACAAACGCAGGACCGGAAAACCATCATGAAATCATGAAACCGTTAAGCACTTACAAAAGAAGGATTGTCAAAGCACCGACTAAAGCTATAAGAGCACCTGTTACTCCCTAACACACCGTAGTTTGCAAGATGACCTCCACCATCTAAAGCGCGCAAATATGCTTCAATAATACAACTGGAAATGCAGCACACAACTCGCTTCAAAACAGGGCGTTTGAAATACCAACTCCAAGAAGTAGGAAGCCGGGATTACCAGAGGACAGAACCAACAACCACACACAACCAAGGCTGAGGACAACCCTGCAATCCAAAGAATGGAACCAACTGCTGAAAGGAACAAAGAGAATACCGCTAACGTTCCTTCTAATCCAATCAAACCAGCATGAAGATTATCCTTAGATGCAAAGACTATCGCAGATGCTGAACAAAAACTTGCGCGAGGTGTTGGATTGAACCAACACCCGCATACATGGCCTGGAACTGTCAAGGTATTCACAATACCTTGACAGTGTCTAAATCGTGTGACTACATACGCAAATTTAGACCATCTTTAATTTTCTTGTCTGAAACTTTAGCGACTGTTTCATATATGTCTTTTTTGGGAACTTCTTTAGGCTTTTCTGGATCTTTTAATGTACCTTGTAAGGGACATAGAGGTGGCCTCTGCTTGATGTGGACATCCCACCTCAATGTCCCAGTCTTAGTGGCAACACAAAATGTTATTCATGCCTACATTACTCCAACTCAACCTCAACCTACTCAACCATGGATGTTTACTGGCATTTATGGACCTCCTCAACCAACTCCAAGAATGGCTTTTTGGCAAAATTTTGACAACATCATCTCTACACCAACTGTCCCATGGCTCCTTATGGGAGATTTTAATGAAATCATTGAACAACATGAGAAGAAAGGCGGAAGACCAGTGAAAAATAGCCGGGTGAGAATCTTCAATAATTTCATCAATACACATGGCCTTATTGATTTAGGCTTTCAGGGAGATGCATACACTTGGACCAATAACCAAATTGATGGAAAATTTATCATGGAGAGACTAGATAGAGGTCTTGTAACCCAACAATGGTTGGACGCTCATCCACATGCACTGATCAGATAATTACCAAGAATAGGTTCAGATCATGCACCACTACTGCTGCAAGAGAGAGCATGGCAAGAAGGCACTCTAAAAACTTTTGCATAGAACATCTATGGTTTCTACACCCACAGATGAAGGACATTGTCATATCAACATGGGCAAAACAAACTTCACATGATAATGCAGAAGATGCAGGCCAAATTCTGTTAGCTAAGATGAAAGAAACAACCATAGCTCTCCAACAATGGCACAAGCAAACTTTTGGTCACCTACCTGAACTCATCAAGGAAGTGGAATTCCAAATCCATTGGCGCAATCAAAATGTGCAACAACAACTGGTGGTGAATTAAATTTCTGGCTCCAACATGAAAGAGAGACAAGAAATACGCATCTATTGCTACTCCACTGTCATGATGAATACTGGAAGCATAGAGCTCGCATAGAGTGGTTGAAAAATGGAGATCTTAACACTAGGTTTTTCCACAACAGGGCAACCATCAACCATAGAATCAACCATATTCACCAGCTGCAAGCCTCGAACAACAGATGGGTGTACAACCAAAGACAAATTGTGACAATGATGGTGTAACATTTTGAACAACAATACATGGTAGAACCCACGGTGATAGATATGCAACTATTCACCAACATTTCTCCAAGAATATCACAGTATCACTGTACTCAACTAATGAAACCACCAACCTATGAGGAAATACATAAATCTATGCAAAGTATTGGTTCAGAAAAGGCGCCCGGACCAGATGGATACACAAGTAATAAGTTCTTTAAGGCTTTTTAGAACACAAAAAAAATACCCAAATCATTAATCTGGTGACCAATTTTTTTTTTGATAAAGTGGAACTAGCAACACCATTCAACCACACAAACATCACCCTCATTCCAAAATCAGAAACCCCAAACAATCCAAATGATTTTAGACCAATTGGACTCTGTAATGTAGTATACAAAATTATATCCAAGTTGCTGGTGGATAAATTAAGACTGATACTACAATTCATGATTAGTCCTTACCAAAGTGCATTTGTACCAAACAGAGCAATCCATGATAACTTAACAGTTGCCACAGATATTTTCCACCACATTCGATCAACACCACCAACTAAAACCCAAAAATTGCAATGAAACTAGATATCAAGAAAGTATATGATAGTCTAGAGGCGGGGTTTTCGTGAAACAAACCTTATTAACATTGGGTTTCCCGACTAAGTTTGCGGAATACATAATGTTGTGCATAACTTCAGTGACATACTCTATCAATATCAATGGATCTCCACAGGGACACATCAAACCAATGAGAGGCCTCAGACAAGGGGACCCCTTATCTCCATACATATTCATTATGTGTGCTGAAATATTGTCTACCAACCTGGCTCTATTGGAAAAGGAAGGAAAGTTGAAAGGTTTGAGTATGTCTACAAAAACCCCACCTATTCTTCACCTGATGTATGCAGATGATTTACTCATCACTTGTTCAGCTGATCAGAAGACCAGTGATAATCTCAACAAAATATTACACAGCTACTCCACTTCAGCCGGAAAAGCTATCAACTTACAGAAATCAATCATCATTACCCATCCAAATACAGAACACAATACCAAAGATTGGCTGTCAACATGTTTCAACATACCAACAACTCGTAACCCACCTAAATATTTAGGTGTGGAATTCAAACAGGGCAGAAACTCTTCACCAATTTTTGCGCAATTACTTCAAAGATTGGAAAGAAAGGCCAAAGGATGGATGGAGAAGTGTCTCAACCAGGCAGGGAGATGGCTTCTCATAAACTCAAGCCTCTTGCCAACCGCTAACCACATCATGCAAACTCAACTGTTACCTGCACATGTGCACCATAAAATAGACAAAATTGCTCGAAACTTCTTCAGGGGACATGATAAGGCAACCAGAAAGTTACATATGATTGGCAAGGAGAAACTCAATTTTCCTATAAAACAAAGAGGACTCGGAATAAGGAACACCAGGAAACATAATTTTGCACTATTGGGTAAAAGAGTATGGCAGATACATGCAAAACCAAATACACTCTGCAACAACATGTACAAAACCAAGTACATGCATCAGGAATCGATTTTACGAAGAATTCCACGGACTCAGCCTCCATGCACTTTGCTCCCTTTGTGCAGGAAAATCATGCAATTTAAATAGGAGATGGAAAGTCAACTACAATAAATGAGAACTGGATTCTCATGTATGCACATACGATAACTATGGTAGTCGCATGCAACAATATGGTTAGTACATTAATTGAACCACACTCATTTAATTGGAATTCCAATTTGTTGGATCAGCTGTTTCCACTGAACATAAGCAACAAATCAAAGCCATGCATATACCAAATCCTACAATCCCAAACAAACCAATTTGGCCGCATGCTAAAAAGGGCAATATACAGTCAAGAGTGGATATGAAGTTCTCTTACAGCCACCTCCACCAACAACCAACCCGCAACAAACACCTAGTACTAGTCACACGGAACAACAATACAAAACTATCTGGAAAGCGGAGTGCCCTCAAAAACTCAGACTTTTCCTCTAGAAAGTCAGCTACAACGGACTACCTACGTTTGCAGCCCTACAATATAGGCACATAACCAGCACCAACATATGTCATGTATGTAATCTACAACTGGAGTCAGTCCAACATTGTCTATTTGAATGCCCTGGGGCCAAAATGACATGGGAGCTCTGGTGTAAACATGCCAATAGTGATGCACAACGAAATAATATTTATAATGGCATTGTTATACCACCGCACCCACTACCAGCCATCATTGGGAAACCACATCATCGAACCAGGGCAACCCCGCAACAATAGCAGCAGAGAGGAGGAGGCGTAACATCAATGACAATTCAGCCACCAACAAATTTTGAGGAATTCATGAAGTTGAATGCATACCAAAAGGACTTCACATTGTGCTGTTTCATAATACGGAATATATGTATAGCAAGAAATGCTAAGGTCTACAACAACATCATACAAACACCATAACAATCATTCCATATAGCTTTACTGTTGAGTCAAGAATACAAATGGGCTCTACAACATCATATTCATAACCAACCAGAAACTGGACAACATCCAAGACGGAACACTACAACCATCTGGGTTAAGTGGAACACTCCAACACCAAACTGGAAAAAAATTAATACAGATGGAGCAAGCAAAAATGACAACCAAGGTAAACTGGAGGCAGCCAGGCTGGTTGGATATGCGAGGACTCACGGGGAGCGATTATCATGGCAATGGCGGCACCACTTGGTAACACAACGGTACTAGTGGCGGAAACTTGGGCCTTTCTATTAGCTACTAAAATGGCAGTATCAAAAGAATGGCACAATATTCAGTTTGAAACAGACTCAATGACGTTGTTGGCTCTCATTCTGAAGCAAACTTCTGAAACCCCATGGATCATTCAATCTATGTTGCAGGAGATTCTGACCACCTCAATCGAATTCAACAATACGTGATCACACACGTATATAGAGAAACAAACCAGGCAGATGGGTGGTAAACTATGCGGCAAAGAAACAACTTCAAACAGGAAGTAGGAACAACAACAACATTTCGACAAACATCTGCCCCAATTTCCTGAATGTAATTATAACAAATGATTCTATGGGGACTCCATACCCCAGAGAAGTGCCTGTTTAATGAAATAAGGATCCTTCTTTTAAAAAAAAATAATAAAATAATAATAATAATATAGGAAGTGGCTAAATATTATTACATGAAACTAGTTGGAAGCCTAACAAGCTAAGCTCCAACGACATACTACTACATTAATTGAACAGGTTGTTGTGCTAACCTACCAAATGAGCCTCATGGGTAACCTAGCCAAGGAGCCGAAAGGCGGGGGAGGGCTGAGATTGTGTCACAAGGGGGCAAACTAACACTACCTTCCATGTTAATTCCTGCAATATTACGCCATTGGGGACTCGAACCTGGGACCTCCTGGAGCGCATTAATCTTTGGGGAACGGGGATGACCAGCTGAGCTAGTGGCTAAATATAATCAAACCGCAAGATTTAACAAAAGTAAGTTGGAAGAAAAACAGGTAATGCAAGCTAGTAATAACTATTGCAACGGTAATTACAAGAATACAATCACTAACGTGTATGGAGGCACTAGAGCCTAGACATCTTTAGTCTTTGCTTCACAGACTTCAATCCATGACCATTGACAGTAACATTAGCTCCTATTCTAAAATCATATCTCCTTGACTTCACAAACCAACGTTCATTTGAAGAACTATACTTCGTATGCAAATCGACCCGAAACACAACTTCGTTCCCCTTCAAAATCTCCATCCTAGCATCCTCCCAAGGTACCCCATGAGTCTGAATTGTCTCAACACGAAGAGTTGGCCAAACATTCCCTTGATCAAATTCCGGTATAATTGTATTTCCGATTGGTAAACTAAAATTACCACCATGATAGTAAAGATTCATGTTAATGACATCGTAGAAAATTTGAGTTTGTTTTGGGTTTAGATTCTCGAAACCGAGAGCGAACGTTATGGTTGTGGTGTTGATGATTTCGGCGTCGTCCAGAGGCAACGTCGAGGCCGGAATATGAAAGTTCTCGATATATATCTCCGGTTCCATTATATGTGGAACTCTAAACAAGGAAGAGACACCAACAAGCATTCCACCTAGAACGATGATTGCTAGAAACGTAATGAAAAACTTCTGTGTGCAATTTGAATTCCCGGAAGTGACCACCGGAGGAATCAAGGCGACTCTTATTAGTCTCAAGCCGAGACACGAGAAGACTGTCGGACTCGGCGGTTGCATCCATTGATTTGTTGAACATTTCTTTGTGGAAGAATGAGATTTTTTCTTTTCTAAATAAAGCATGAAGCAATGTTGTTCAAGTATTCTTACTGGTAAAGATCATGAGTATCGTGATCCACAGAACCAAATGAGTATAAGAGAAACTTTTTCCAGGAAAGATGCTAAGTACTCAGTCATTAAGTTTCTCGACGTACTCGTTCAATGGTGTAATCAATGCCCTATTGACCATGTAGTCTTTATCTCTGGAATTTTCCACCAAGTTTGGAAATGTTACATCTATAAGCTGAGACAAAGAAGCATCACTAACCCATGGTATGATCATCTCTTCCGGAACCTTTATCATCTCATTAGAAACACAAGTTTCATCCCCGTCACAAACACGAATCAAAAACTCAGAATAAGATACATCCTCGGCAGCACGCATATTCTTCTTCAGATGTAAAACATGTATATTTTCCCACAAATGTGACCTGTTAAGAATATAATGTAACTCAATATCATTTCGAATTATCCTCTTACAAGTTGAGTACCAGAGTTTAAGAAACATTAAGTATCGCATATCAATATGTAAAAAAATTATTTTTCTCTTAAAAGAAAAAAAAATGCAATGTACCTTCTAAGACATGCATCGACTGTCTGTCCCCTTGTACTCCTTGGAATCAGTGGTAGTACCTGGCAGAAATCACCTCCCATGATTAGAATCTTTCTACCAAATGGTTAAGAAATCCCTGTGATATCTCTCATCGTCCAATCAAATGCTTCCAAAGAGTAGCGATGCGCCATTGTAGCTTCATCCCACATAAGGACGGTAGCATTCCTCAAAATTTGAATTTCCTCAGTTTTCTTCTTCGTATCGACACGTTGAAGTTGATGTCTGTATCATCGGAAGTTGAAACATTGAGTGTCTTTGTCCTCCCACCAGGTAGCATAGTAGCAACAATTCGACGACGTGGTTGTTGCTAACGCAATACCACCATTTTCTTGATAGTCGCCAGAATAACACGATAGAGATATTCTTCCCCGTACCTCCCGGACCATCTATGAAGAAGACTTTACTTTCCTTTCTTTCAATTGCTCCCATGATTTCATCATAGGCCCTAGACTGGTCTTCATTCAACTTTTGGACAGAAGACAGTTCTTCGTCGGATATAAGAATCGACAACTCCTCTTGAATCAGACTCGAAATCTCAAAATCCTCACCCAATGTGCCTACAATCGACGGTTGATCATATATGGATATATTTTTATCGTGATGCTTAAGTATCAAATTCAACTCGCGAAGAAGACGATCTGATAAAAATGTCGAGCTTGTATTGCTTGAACTCGAGTAATCCTCGACCATGTTGTTGCAAAATTCATCCCACAATTCTCTCACGCCTGATGGATTACAAAAGTTCAAGATACGAGGCGGGTGTCTTCTCGAGAGAAGACGGCATCTTGATTGTTCTTTGCTTCAACCAAAGACGCTCTCGCACTCGATCATTCTCTAAGACTCCCGAGTTTTAGACTGACTCTCTTGAATGTCCAACATCTCTCTCCATCAACAAACAATAGATCATCAAAAGAAGTCGGACCTCTAACATGGTTCAAAATGTGCCTTAAGAACCACACCTCTCCTGCACATGAAGGTACTATATAAACCCTCCTTATCGACTTCTATGTACTTCGTCTTCTTCTCCATTCTTTAGTTTTTGTATCCCAACAGTAGCATTCTGGAAATTCACGGTATAACAACTCTCTCGCTCTAGGATCGCGAGCGTTTGTCACAAAGAACTCTGTCAAAGTTGTTCTCAAATTTCTTTCATCGGACAAAATTTCATCTAACGTTTGATAATCATAGTACCTGACGCTATGTTGGTTGGGAAGATGTATTTGTAATCTCACTACCGAAGGATAGACCTTGTAAAGAGGAAAGCTAAAGATCTTCCACATTGCCTCTTGAGCACAAACCCATCTTGTATTTTTATACCTTTTTATCTCGTCATGGTTTTCTGGTTGCACTCCGAAAGATACATAATCCGGACCCTTATACACATACTTGTAAGGATATTTAACACTCTCCACACTACTACAAATTTCTACGTTTATATGACAATCATACTTTTGTAATAACCAAGGGTTATAAGGCACAACCATCATGTTATCTACTTCAAAACTTTCACTCTTGCGTACGCGAAAGTTTCTCTTATATTTACCATCTCTCATGTACTTACTACCACATGGACCGTGAATCATCCACTTTTTCACACACTCATGTAGTTCTGGCTCTTCATCAGGGTTAGGTATTTCTGCTCTTACTATCTTGTCATAATCATCGGAACCTTGTAATTTGTATTCCTCACTCAAAATAATTAACATATGAACATGAGGCAGACCTCTTTATTGAAACTCAACAACATGCACATGGGCAGCTACTCTACCAAATATTGACTTGGTAAAATGATCTACCTTTAGCTCTTCAAGCTTTGCACGGAACACCCTTGTAGTCAGATCAGGTATATCCGCTGCACATTGACCCGGCCTCAGGTGTGACACGATTTCATCCCAAAGTGGGTTGAAAGTCATTGTAATGAACAAATCAGGCTTTCCATACTTTTGCACTAGTGCCATTGCATCCTGATACCACTAGTACATATCACGGGGGATGCCCATGTATGAGGAAGGAAGCACTTTCCTTTAACCAGGATTCTCTGTCATGAAAAAAAGAAGCATATTTCAGATTTCAAAGAAGTACTTTCCTTTAACTATTTGTTATTATCTTATAACGTTTCACAGTAAATATCTAAAGATAAAGAATAAAATGAATGTAGCTACGCTTAATTGGCATTGGGACAGAAAATAAAGTGATTATCTATTTACTTACTTGCACTAGTTTCGCCGGCCATTCGTGCATCTTGTAGACCTTGATGCAAATCAGCTTTTATCTCCTTTTTATGATCCCATAACCATCTAAGTTTATACGAGTCAATCTTCACCCAGTTATCCACATCATATTGTTGTAGTAATCTTCCACCTCGAAGAAAAAGCAACGCCTCATTTCTTCGAATCTATCAAACAATAATGACATCAAATATATAAATCATTTATGTTATTTGCGTCAACATATTATGTGTACGTTCTGTTGTAAAGTGTATTTGTTAGATGTTTATGTCATATATATACCTGTAGCATGTAGGAATAGTATTCAAGGCATGTAAACTGTCTGCCGTTCTATCCATACTATTCTGATCCCATCCATAACTCCCATACGATAACAAAAGTGGATATTGGAGAGGATCATAATAACCCGCTGTTTCTTGGATAAATAACAACTTTCCTTTCGTTGTTCGGACTACAATGTCTCGCTCTCCAGGTTTGCCAGATCCATCTTCTTCAACTACAATTGCGGCGACTTGTGAAGCAGTTGGAAGCGTGTACTGCTTCTCGGTCGCAGGTTGTTCTTTGATCACCAGCCTACATCTTTGGATGTCTTCTCGTTATGTAAGTGGCCTGATTACACGCACGAACCTATTATGAGTATCCAGAATTATCCTCAACTTCTCAATTACCTCTCTGTTTAGATCGTCACTACCTTCTTCCATTCTCCAGTTAATCTGGTTATCCGTATCATAAATATACATTTGTATATATCTGGGACGAACTGGAGGATTTGTTTCGTTTTCAACCTCAGAAGGTAGAAGACTTCCTATTCTATGGTAGATATCACCTTGAACACGAAATCTGTATACACCTTCTCTATTATCAGCCAATTCTCTGTCATAATTCACCCCAATCGACGTTAATGTGAAACATTGATTTTAGCGTCGCATGTACCTCCGAAAGTGTACCCCTACTTCCGTTTGATCATCAAACAACTCCAAAAGTTCAATCGGTGGGGCAACAAACGCTAAAACAACTTTCCCAGCTGAACAACAAAAGCCTTTTGGTTCCCGATAAAAAATCATTGCTTGGCACTTTGGACATGCCCCTGACGGAGGCAAATGGAACTTCAGAAATCCAACGTTATAGGTAACGCCTCTCACACAATTCAAGAATGAGGATCTTCCTGCAATACTTTGAAGTGGACGACCTTTCCCTCTTCCGACTTTATTTTAGGTTTTGTTTTTGTTGATTTCATTCATTTTTATCTATGATCCAATAGTGCATATAGGCTATACTGTTCAATATGAGTTCAATAATGTATTTCTTTGTTTTTTGTTTATAATCTAGCAATGCATATACACTTTACTATTTAATAGAAGTTCAGTTATGCGAATAAATTTCCTTGTTATTGTTTATTTTTTTGTCGGTGATTCTATAATGCATGTACATTGTACTCTTTTAATATAAATTCAATAATGTTTTCTTCGTTTTTGATATATTATCTAACATTGCATATACATTAACATCATTATACAGTTGACGAGAAGATGAATCGCGAGTAGTCACCTTTGAGGTTTCGGGCCTGCTGGCCGGACGAGACCAACTCAGGTAAATGTTTTCTAACTGGGTATGTTTGGAATAACTGCAATTGATGGATTAGGTTCGATTTGTTTTTTTCCCAGTGCTTCTGAGGCAGTATGCTTCTTTTTATGTACATCTTTGCTTATCTTTCTTAGTATATATAATTCCCTCTTTTATTTTCTGGATTTATGGTTTTTGATTAGATTATTTCAATTGTATTGATCCTTTTATGATTCATTATTTAAAGTTTACCTTAAAAACCTGCCGAGATTGGGGTATACCCATATTAATTGGGGTATACCCATTTTATTCCCATCCAAAATAGTGTACTAAGGGGTGTCTAAAAGGTGTTAAAAGACCAAATTGCCCATACTAAAAAACCATGCCGACTAAAACATATTCAAAAAAATTTCAAAATCTTTCTTCAAAACTCTAACCATACATGATGAGATAAAAAAAAAAAAAAAAAAAAACGAAGAATAAAAACGGATCGAAAGTAGGCAAGGTTTTTTTTTTTTTCGACCTTGCCGACTATACCGTGCCGACTTTTCATCTCTGAAATCAATAGTTACAGGGTCAGCACGGTATTCAACCTTATACCCTGCCGACTATATTTTAGTCGGCATGATTTTCATCCTTATACCTTGTCGACTATAGTTTAGTCGGCAGGTTATGAAATTAATACCTTGTCGACTAATCATTTTTATCTGTATGTCAAAAATTCTATAGTCGGCAGGGTATTTTTTTATCGACCTTGCCGACTATAAGATAGCCGACAAGGTAAGAAATCAACAATATGCCGACTAGTGAAGCATTTACAACAGTCTCCTGTGTGTCAAAAATAATAAAGTCGGCATCTTCTTCATTCATCGACCTTGCCGGCCTTAAGTTGTCGGCATGTTCTTCATCCGCAGACCTTTAGGCCAAAGTTAGTCGGCATGTTCTTCATTAAATCGACCCTGTGAGGCTTTTGATAGTTTCAAAACTGAAAGTGTTGAATTCTTCTTTAGTTTTGAGTATGATTTCATACCCGACTTTGCAATCCTCTTTTTTAGAAGTGTTATGCTTTCATTTCCGTTGAAAAAAATATTCTCGAAAGAAAATTTTTCATCAAAATCTTCCCAAATGAGTTCAATCAAAAACAAAATTTCATAACTTAAATTTATGATTTCAAAAGTTTTAATCTAAACTCAATTAATTAAGCTAATCAGATTTTTTTAGTGTTATTTAAACAAGGGCATATTAGCCACTTAGAAAATACAAGGTTAAGGGGTGGCTTGGTTTTACTCCATAATGACCAGATTTTGTCTTATTGGGTATACCCCAATTAGTTTGGGTATACCCCAATCTCGTCAGGTTAAAAAAATAGGGTTCTAGAGCTGAATTGTCCTTTAATAGAACCTAGGTTAATGAAGTTGGTGGAAAAGTTTTGTACTGCTTGTTAGGGGTATAGTCGTATCCACGTGTTGGTACTGTTGGTGGAAAAGTTTTGTGTAGTCAAACTTTAATAGAACCTAGTTTAATGAAGTTTTGCGGTCAACATTAAATTGAACGCAAGTTATAAAATTTGAATGGAGGTTATAAGAAGTTAATTGAACGGAGGTTATAAGAACTAAGAAGTTATGTTGTCAACATTAATTTTGAATGGAATTTAGGTGGTGTTTCTTTGGGCTCTGTCCCTTTCCTAGTCATTTTAATTTTTAATTTCATGTTGATGTAATTTTTGTTAATCTTGTTTTGCTTTTATTTTGGTTAATTTTTGTTAATTTCTTTTGTAGGAAAAGAATTTTAGTCTCTGGGCATTTTCTGTCGAGGCTAGCCCTCCTCTGGATTTTATCCAACGCGAGTATTTTGTGTGAGGGAATCGATATTTAAGTTTTATTTTGAAGAGCTTTTTGTTCTTCTTTTTTTGAAGCAAAATAACGATTTTTATTATTGAAACTCAGATAAAAGAGTTACATTTTTTGCATCTTCAGCTAACTGACACAAAATAACTGCTGGTGGTTCAAAACCCCAGGATTTGGTGATAAACTCTAGCTAATTTTGAAAGAATATCAGAAACCTTGTTCCTTTTTTTTTGGAACATAACAAAGTTTCCAAGAACTAAAAAATTTAAAGTACTGTTTGATATCTTTGATCAAGTTTTTCAACCTCCAATCAATAACTCCTTGATCTTTATTGACTGCATCTACTACTAACTTCGCGTCGAGCTCAAAAATCACTTTGGATAGCCTTTGTTCTTTAGCCCATTGCACTTGCTTCCCAAAGTCCCAATCCTTGACCCGCTGCTCCGCACTCGACATCCTTGGATGGATGCATTTTCTTTGCTTGTTGAGATCTGCAAAATTTCACACAATTAGTCCAATGCCACCAAGGTTATTTACCGATTGAAATGATCCATCACTATTAATAGTATGAAAATCATTAGGAGGAGGAATTCAGTGATCAATCACTTTAGTCGCACTGATCTTCTTTGTCAGATGTGAATTCTGGGTAATCTCATGATCTTCAAAGCAGATTCTGCAGGAAGTAATGATCTTCTCAATGTTCACAACTTTATTTTGGAAAACTTTATTACATCTGGCTGACCAGATATTCTAGGCAACAATATCACGTTTAACCAAGTCATTCTCAGTGATTTGATTGGTGTGCAGACTATCGAACCAGCTACAAATCCAATCTGAGAGACGGTTATGATTACCATACACCCAACCAATGATGGCAAACCAAACTGCTCTGGAGATATTGCAATTCATTAAAACATGAGCTGCAGTTTCTTGGACAAGGACACAGAAAGGGCATGAGTCATATGATCCAACAATGGCAGGACTAAGAGCATCTCTGGTAGCTAGAAGATTCGATGAAGCTTTCCACAAAAATTGACAAACCCTAGGTAGGGTTGGAAGTTTCCACAGCTTCTTATAGGTATTATGCATTCTAGGATCCATAGATTGGTAAGGATACAATTCCTCATATATCTTTCTATAACAAAACTTGACAGAGAAGTTACCGTTCTTCTCAAGTAACCATATAAGATTGTCTGTCTGGCTTGTATGGATTGGGAGACCAATAATGTAATCCACAGTATTTGCTTCAAAAAGAACATGTAGGAGATCAATATTCCAAGATGCTGAGTCGTGTAGGATTAACTGATTCACATGAGTAAAATTCAACTGATCATACAACCATGTTTAGGTTGTGGAGGACCTTGTAGCTCTGGAATCCAGCGGTGTTTCCATATAAGGATAGTTTCTCCATTACCCAAATGCCAGCAGCTGTATTTTTGAACGAAACTTATCTCAGAACTGATACTTCTCCATGACCAGGTGGAGTTGCACCAAAGAGCTTTTTGTCCTTGGAAATAATCATTTTTATTTTATTTTATTTTGTCGGGGTGCGTTTTGGTGACTTTTCCATCGTTTTGCAAACTTCTACATACTATAATTGGTTCACATCTGTCTCTGGTTTCGCACTTGGATCAGGTACGACACCTCTGCGTTCCTAATTAATTTTCTCAGTAGTTTTAAGTACACCTCTGCGTTCTTTCACATTCATTACTCAGTTATATCTTAGAATTTCTTCAACTACTCTAAGCCAAATTCTTATTTCATTAGCAGCTAAGACCGTTTAGTCTTTACAACAACTATTTTGGCATGAACCCTCTCACACCATTAGTGTTAAATTAAGTTAATCCATTATAATGACGATCCTGGCTTGGAATTGTCAAGGTATAAACCATCCATCTTCTATTCAACATTTAAGAGGGTTGATTTCCATTCACAAACCTAACATTTTATTTCTCTCTGAAACTTTAGCTAATGATCATCATATGAGAATCCTATCACAATCCCTTCAGTTTCATAATCACTTCACCGTCCCAAAAACTGGAAGGCGGCGGTCTTTGTCTAATGTGGAACGATAACCTCAACATCCAAATACTACTTCACTCACAAAATTACATCCATACAAGAGTTACTCCACCACCCCTGAATAACCTTGGCTCTGCACAGGTATCTATGGCCCACCGCATCCGGATATAAGAAAAAATCTATGGCAAGACTTCCCAACAATCTTCAACAACACCGATTCGTCTATGCCTTGGCTTTTACTAGGAGATTTCAATGATGTTTTAGTAAAAAATATATGGCAGGACTTCCCAACAATCTTCAACAACACCAACTCTGACATTTGCCCTAGATGCAACGTTGATCCTGAATCAGCGATTCACCTTCTAATTCACTGCCCAATAATGACTACATCTTGGAACACCTTACTCACACAAATCTCAACCACATCAAACTCCAACCATACCCCCACATTGGCTTTAACGCCTCAGACAACCATTTCCTAGATCTTATAACAATCAGTACCAACATATGTCATCTCTTCTTTCTGTTTTTTATTCTGGACCTTATGGTTGGCTAAGAATGATCTAATATACCGTCAAAAGCAAACAACATCATAAGAAATCTTAGATTGGGATAAAAAACAACAACAAGAATACTTTGCGGCGCAAGATTCCTTACCTCCTGTCATACCAGGAGATTCATCGTACTTAACCGCTCAAGAAGAAACAAAAGGATTTCAATCATAACAGTAGGATGGTCAACCCCAAACATGAACTGGATTAAGATTAACATAGATGGAGCGGCCAGGGGTCATCCGGGTTTCGCCGGTGCATGTTTCATTTGCAGGAACTCCGACGCAAAAACTATTATGGCTCTAGCTGAACCTCTAGGAATTACGACTGCATTAACTGCATAAACTTGGGCTATGATTTTGGCATCAAGAACAGCAACAAAAAGGCAATGGCCAAAAGTCATATTCGAGACGGACTCAGAAAACCTTTTGCGCTTCATCACATCCCATAGTCCCCCACCTTGGCACATCTCAGGGATGATTGAGGAAATAAAAAATAGAATGCAACAGATTCCGCAGGCTGTTATCCAACACAACTACAGAGAAGGAAATCAAGCAGCAGATGGTCTAGCCAACCATGCAGCAGATGGAAGTCAAATGGGAAATTTCTCAACCAAAATTTGGGACTAGGCAATCCCAGTTTTTCTCAATCAAATTATTTACCATGACTTCATGGGTACCACATACCTACGTCAAATTATAACCTAATCTTTTTTAATAAAATGCATGCTTCAAAAAAAAAAAAACAGTGCATATACACGATACTCTTTAATATAAGTTCAGTTATGAGAATAAATTTCTTTGTTGTCGTTAATTTTTTGTTAATGATCCTACAGTACATATACATTATTCTCTTCAATATAAGTTTATTAAGGTTTTCGTCATTTTTATATATCATCTAACAGTGCATATACACTATAGTATTTAATAGAAGTTCAGTTTTGCGTATAAATTCCTTGTTGTTGTTCTTTTTTGTCTATGATTCTACAACATATATACTCTATACTCTTAGATATAAGTTTAGTAATGTTTTCTCCACTTTTCGTTTTATTCTATGAGTTATTTACTATATAGAATTTATGTTACTGTTTTTTTTTTTGATAGTATCTTATATGTACTGTTTATTTTTTTCAGGTTTTTATCCTTTAGCATATTCATTAGTAATTTCTTATAACAATAATAGTGTTTTAACTAGTATGTATATTCATTCATTTTTTTACTGTATCATCCTAATATGTTGAAATTAAACTAATTTGTTGATTACGTATAGCATTTTTGTGCATGATCCATGAGTAAAGCATATACGCACCGTAATATCCTAGTTTGTTGTTTAAGAATATCAGGTTTTGTACATGGTATGACAGTGCAAATATGTTATATTGTAGCAATATGAGTTCCACAATACCACTTTTTTTTGTTATCTTGTGGATTAGTATGAGTGTTTTATTTTATTTTATGATCTTAATCTTTTGTAATTTGATTAAATTTTTTACATGATCCAACATTGCAGATATGCTATACTGTTTGATTTATGAGTTCAACAATGCAGCATTATTGTTATATATGTTTTTCTTTTTTGACTTAAAAGGTTGAGATTGTATTAAAAGAAAAATGTAACAAGTCTCAAAAGACCCCATTTTGATATGTACAAAAGTTTATCTGCTATCTATGACTACTTTCCAATGTGTGATGAGTTCACGGAAAAAAGTAGTTTTGAAGATTTCTTTGCCTCCCCAAATATAGAGTAAATTTTTAATTTCCACTATAACTTCCTCGACTCCTTGAGGTCTTTTCCTAGCCATGACCCTGCGATTTCTTTCGTTCCATAGAGACCGGCATATGGCAAATATTACTAGCGGCCATACTTTTCTCCCCTTATGTCTACCTCTTCTAAATTTCCAAGCTTGTAATTGTTGGTGAAGATTACCTGCTTGAACCCATTTGATGTTGTAGCCATTAATGAAATAGCTTCAGATTTTGTGGGAGAAAGTGCAGTTAAGCATTAGGTGGTCCACTGTTTCTTGTGCTTGATCGCATAATGACCACATTGCATTGTGTATCAGGCAGCCTCTTTTAAGTAGGTTGTCATTTTTTTTGATAGCATTATTGTTATATATGTTGTGGATTAATGTGTGGGTCATACAGTAATTTTGTGAATTCATCCATTTTTGTGTATTGTAGCATCTTAATGTGTCAAAAATAGATTAGCTTGATGTTTAATGTGCATGGTCCAACAGTAAATATATGATGTACTGTTTAATATGAGTTCAACAATGCCAATTTTTTGGCATTGAGGTTGTACGACACTGAGTTTTATTTAAAAGAAGCATTCTATCTAATAACATTCATTGATTTAACATTCCTTTCAATTTCCGATGACTCCAGATTATGGAGGACCTCTGGTTAGTTACATGGTAATGGAAAGTTTCATTTATGGTCTCAGAGGTATGTCACGATACGGGAAGGTAAGTTTCAGGGAAGTCTGTTACCTTATTGGTAAATCAACTTCTGTTGCTTTACTTGTTGATCTTATGGTCGTTTTTTAGTTTGGTTTTCTTTTTTATAATAGGTAAATCTGACTATGACAATTGTATTCATCAGCCTTAGCAGTGAATAACCAAGGTAAACATTATCTATGAAGATTGTTTCTTGACTTGAACTATATATTAGTTATGGTATTTTGTTTCGATAATTTAAAGACGGATGATTGGGAGTACAACTAGCTAGTGGATTGCATATTTCTGTTTTTTTTAGTTGATTATAATGTTCATCTATGAATAAAACTATGATACATATATATATAGAAACCGGATGATGATTATGCACAAAATCTCTCGTCTTCATGATATCTTTTAGATAAAATTTGTAATCTTCTTGTGTAAACATTGAATATAGATCTTTAAAAATTACTGTAGGATCAGATTATCGCAACACCAACACCTCTGCGAAATTCATAAACGTTACGTACGTAGCGAAGGCGTCGCAGACGAGTAAAATAAGTGACGCAATGGATGACGACAACCATAACACGAGAAAGGTGTGAAGACCTAGCGAGAAATAGGAGTGTCGCGAGATTATGCATTTGTACACTTGAGACACTTCACAAGTCATTCCCGAAAATAAAGGACAACTTAGCTGTCATCCATTATGTAATACCCTATATAAAGAACCGAACAAGCCTATTGGAGGAGAGATCTTTTTCGAGTGTGGAGCAAGTCATTAAGAGAGAGAAAGTTTATAGTGATTGTAATTTCTTTAGCTCCTTTCCATTTTATCTTGTAAACATTCAAGGAATTAATCAATAAAAATTATAAATGTTCATCTTAAATGGTTTGATTGTGTGGATTCTTGTGAGGGGTGTAGTGTAGGATTTCTTACAACTACATATTGGCGCTAGAAACAGGGAGGGGCTGAAGATTAGAGATTGGATATTGTCGTTAAAATTGTTCGAATCAGGAGTATGATGGATAAATTGGTTAAAATAGATAAAGCCAGAATCAAGGAGAGTAATGGAGAATTGGAATGTAATATGATTACAAAGACGATGGTTAATAAATTTCATGAAAGTATCAGAGGGAGAATGCACAAACGAGATTTTGAAGGAAAGAAAATTATAACAACAGAGAAGGCGTCACCCTTGAAAGAATGGGAAAAACAGAAGATTATGTTCACAGCAACGGAGATATCAAGAGAGAATTTAAATCACACATCTCCACTAGTGATTACAATAAGCGCAAGCAAGGAAGAAGGAGAACCAACAAAAACAGTGGAAGAATGGGAAATAAATAGAACTTTGGTGGACACAGGGAGTTTAGTGAATATAATGTTTTATCATGCTTATAAAGAATTGGGGTACAAAAATGAAGAAATGACTTCCTCGACATATCATATCCATGGTTTCGGCAAATCTATAACAAAACCTAAAGGGGAAATAAAAATACGAATTCTGTTGGGAGAAATTGAAAACGTTATGTGTAGTGGATATGGAATCGCCATACAACATGTTGTTGGGAAGACCATGGGTACATGCAATAAAAGCTGTAGCCTCGACATTTCATCAATGTATCAAATTTCCTATGCCGAGTGGGATTGGAGAAATCAAAGGAGATACCGATAAAGGAAGGATATATCATCAAATCGAGGTAAAACTTTATGAAGAATAGGTGAAGAGGCGAAAAGATCGCAAAAAGATGGCAAAAGCAGCGAAAAAGGAAGAAGAATTTAGAATTTACATGATAAGAGCAGAAGAAGGAAAAGGAATACCTAGCGAAATCACGGAAGAAGAGAATGAGCTTACGAATGAAGTAAAAGGACCAACGCCTATGGAAGAACCGAAGGCTAGCTACACCGCGGCAGAGCCGACAAAGGAAGTGAACGTCGGAACTGAAGAAGAACCCAAGATGTTAAAAATTGGGACTAAAATGGAGGCAGATGAGGAAAGAAGGACTGTTGATTTGTTGCGAGATTACAAAGACATTTTCGCATGGGATATGGATGATATGCCTGGAATAGATCCATTTGTAGCGTGCCATAAATTGGAGATTGACAAAAATGCAAGACCATTCAAACAAAGAATTAAAAAAATTGCAACAACATATCACCCTCAAATAGAAGAAGAATTGCAGAAGATGCTTGACGCAGGAATCATTAGACAAGCAAAATATCCCGAATGGATAGCAAATATGGTCGTAGTCCCAAAGAATAAAAAAGGGATAAGAATTTGCATAGATTTTACCGATCTAAACAAAGATTGTCCGAAAGATAGCTTACCTTTTCCAGATATTCCGCAAATGGTTGAGTCAGCGGCAGGAAATGAAAGGATATCCTCTCTTGATGGATACAAAGGCTACAATCAAATTCCCATCGCTGAAGAAGACCAAGAGCATCTTTGCCTTTTTCTCTCCAAGAGGATTATCTTTGTTATACAAAAATGCCATTTGGTCTGCGAAATGCTGGAGCAATATACCAAAAGGATGGTAGAAAAGGTGTTCGCGAAATGGATACATAAAACACTAGAGGTATATGTGGATGCCATGTTAATAAAAAGTAAAGAAGCAAAAGACCATGTACGGGACTTGAGGGAAATTTTTGAACAAATGAGGCATTTCAACATCAAAGTAAATCCAGAAAAATGTACCTTTGGGGTTGCATCAGGAAATTTTTTAGGTTACATTGTGTCAAAAGAAGGAATACAAGTCGACCCACAGAAAGTACAAGCAATTCGCGATATGCCAACGCCAGCAATGGTGAAAGATGTGCAAAAGTTAAATGGACTATTAGCTTCGCTAGGAAGATTCATCTCGCGATCATCTGATAAGTGTAAACATTTTTTCAACATACTTAAAAAGGGAGCGAAATTTAGATGGACAAATGAATGTGAAAAGGCTTTATAAGGAATAAAAGAACATCTAATGGATATATCAATTTTACAAAAAGCAGAGCCAGGGGAGGAATTATTAATCTACCTTGTGACAACCTCGCATGCACTAAGCACAGTATTATTGCGAATAGACGCAGGAGTGGAAAAGCCAATCTATTACATCAGCAAAACATTCAATGCTGCGGAGAGGAATTATTCAAAAATTGAAAAACTAATTTTGGCATTAGTTTATGCAACATTTAAACTTCACATATACTTCCAAGCACACACAGTTAAGGTAATGACAAAAGTACCGATTGAGTCGGTAATGAAAAATTCAAAAAGGTCATGAAGGGTTGAGAGATGGAATGCTCAAGTAAGTCATTACAAAATCAAATATGAAATACTATCTTCACCAAAATCACAAGTTGTCGCAGATTTTTTAGCAGAATTTCCTTTGGAAGAGGATGAAGTAGTGGAAGAAATGATGGATATATAAGAAGAACATGGAAATCCAAGGGATTTATTAACTGAGCCAAACAGGTGGGAAATATTGGTAGATGGATCATCAAATGGGGAAGGCAACGGAGTTGGGATCGTTCTGATTTCGCTAGAAGGCAATAAAATGGCTTTTTCTTTCAGATTGGAATTTGCATCTACCAAAAATGAAATAGAATATGAAGCTATAATACATGCTCTGCAATTCGCAATAGAAATGAAGTTGGAGAATGTGAGAATCACCAGCGATTCCCAATTAGCTATTCGCCAGATAAAAAAAGAATATACTACAAATGAACCATCTTTGAAAAAATACAAGAAACTTTTTGAAGAATTGTCGACGAAGATACCAAAAATAAAATGGAGACATATATCAAGAAGAGACAATAGACTATCAGATGCTTTCGCTTTTATATCAAGTATGATGACAGATCCAGTGTGAGATGCATAAAAATACGAGACACTTCTATCACCATCAATCAATAAAGAGGAAGAGCAAGAGACGAAGTGATGCTCATAGAAGATGGAGCACAAAGGCCCTATAGTGAAGATTGGAGAGCAGAACTTCATGCATATCGATGAAAGGAGAAACACCAAGAAATAGATTAGAGGCGCACAAATTAAAAAGCCATGCAACAAATTATGAATTAAGAGAGGGAGTCTGTACAGAAGATCCTTTAATGGACCCTCGCTTAGATGTTTAACACGAAAGGAAGGAGAAGCAAGTGTTAAAGATGTTACACGGTGGGGATGCTTTGGCAATCACGGTGGTGGAAGATCTTTGGCACATAAGGCGAAAATACAAGGCTATTATTGGCCATATATGCATGAAGATGTGAAACAAATATCAAGGCGTTGCGAAGATTGTCAAAGGCACGGAAAGAAAATACATGCACCAGGAGCACCATTAACTTCATCAACAAGTGTATGGCCTTTTGGAAAGTGGGGTTTAGACATTGTGGGAACATTTTTACAAGGTACAAGGCAAATAAGGTATCTGATTGTCTCTACAGATTATTTCACAAAATGGGCAGAAGTAAAAGCGGTACAACACATTCGCGATAAAGATATTTTTACCTTCATATTTGAAAACATCATATGCAGATTTGGAATCCCCCGCACAGTTGGTATCGACAATGGGAAGCAGTTTGAGGACAAAATATAGAATTGTTGCTTAATGCATTTGAGATAAAGTGTGGGAAATCAACTCCTTTATACCCGCATGCCAATGGATGGCGAAGCAACAAATAAAACAATCGCAGATATCTTTGAAGAAGAAGTTAGAAGGACATAATAGGGCATGGTGTGAACAAGTGCATAATACAGTATGGGCTTACAATACAACCAGGCGAGAAGCTACGGGAATGTTACCCTTTTGTTTAACATATGGAGTTAAAGCTGACTTAAAAGCGGAAGTTATTATTCCAACAACAAAGAAAGAAGCTTGGGAGAAAAATCTTAGTGCGGGTAACATTTTGATCAAGTTAGATGAATTAGAAGAAAAAGAGAAAGAGCACTACAGCATATGGAGAATTACCAGCGAAGATTAGCCAGAGAATATAACAAACGTGTCAAGACACGCGAATTTCAACCAGGCGATTTGGTATTGAGAGAAACACCAGTATATCAGCGAGAAAGTGGTGGCAAGTTGGCGAAAAAAATGGGATGGACCTTATATCATCAAGGAGATAGTCGGAACAGGGGCATATAAATTAATGGATCCTGAGGGCAAAGATGTGGGCCACAGATTGGATAGACCGTGGAATAGATTATACTTGAAGAAATATTTCCCGTAGAAGATTGTGGGAAAAGAATAGACTGCGAAGTAATGTATGGTTGAAGCGAAATGAACTTATATGAAAATGTTGCGAAAGAATCATTGCGAAATTGCACGAAACAAAGAAAGAACATGCGAAGATCTCGCAAATAAAATAACAAGAGATAACCAAAAAACAATGACATATCAGAATGGGACGAACCTGCTATGGCGTACACCCTAGTTCGCGAATCAAAATTTCGTAAGAGGCAAATGTAAGACCTAAAGTACGTCATAAAAGGGGGTATCTGTTAACATGGCTCAGGGAAAAGGTTACACCGCCCCTGGAACCTGGGTCATGGAGATTTGGGGTCAATAAAGCCCATCCAGGAGAGATACCTTGGATTTCCAACTATATATATAAGGTTATACCCTGGTTGGACGACCGAGGGTCTCTTTTAAGGAGTCAGTGTATGATCAAGGCGTCGAGGTACACGGTTGAGCCAATAGTGCCTGGGGAATTTGAAGTGTCTCGGCCATTCTTGGCAAGTCTTGGCATATGTTGCACTCGGCCCGAAGAAAACTCAATTTAGGATGCAGTCTCGTAACCATAAGCCCTATAGGTAAAAGGGATAAGAGGCTGCGAAAACAACTGGTTGTTGTTAAGACCGGATGGGAGGAGCTAGTCTTGTATGGCCGATGTACTCCTCCTTGAAGGGGCAACCAGGGAGCTAGTCTTTTCATATTTGTGCGATGATCCTGAAGAGGCAATAATACAAAAAACAAAGATAAGACGAGATCAATGGGTCAGTACATGAAAGTGTAAGGACGTCCTGCGATTTCGTCGCAAGACGGCAATGTCATGGGGTTTTATTCTCGCAAGAAAATTTAGGCCTGTCATATTGTTGCAATAAAATTATCCTGCAGAGGCAATAATACTAAGAAATGATAAGGAAAAATCAATTGGTCTTTACATGAAAGTGTAAAGGCGTCCTGCGATTTTGTCGCAATAACAAGAGATGGCACAGTAAGACCTTTAACTAGGAAGGCAAAATAAGACCATATGACAAAAGATTTATAAAAATTAACTATTATTTATGCAGGTCATTCATCGCAAAGAAGAAAGTAAGAGACAATATGATAATTGTTCAACAAAAAACATAATATTTCTTACAAAAAAGTGCACTTCAGAAAGAAATAAAAAACATCATATGCAAGAAGTTATGAAGGTCAAGAAACTAAAGGAAATGAAATTACAAAAGAAGTTCAATTCTCAACATTAATTCTTTCATCTTCAACAATTTTATCAGCTTCACCAGCTTTCACACTTTCGCCAGTTGTTGCATTCCCGCCAGAACCCCCTTCACCTGGATTATTATTGACAGTTTCATTGTTTGATGGGATCACCTTTTCATTAGCGAGATATTCACCGCTTTCGTATTCATAGTCACTATCAGGAGAATTAGGGATTTCATCATCCTCTACTTCCATAGGTTCGACAGATACAGGGTCAAGAGATTTGGACAATAAGACATCATTCAAAAGAACTTGACTTTGAGATGGCGCGAAGAAGTGCCCTCTGATGATTCTACTCTGGATGTCTTTGGAGTAACTGAGGTAATCAAATCTTCTTTCGGCCCGATCGCGAGAACGAGCGAGAGTAGCGGCAAGAATCGCATTTCTTTGCGAATCTTGGCATAGCTAGCCTCCAAAGTAGAAAGGGAGGAACGAAGATCTTTCAGATTCTGCAAAAATGAAGAACAACAGAGTTATACAAATAAAGAATTCGCAAAAAAAGGATATCATAAGAAAATTAGACAAAGAAAAAACGGATGAGGCAGTCAAATTTTATGACTACCTTCCTTTTGCGAGATAAGATGTTGGGTCAAAGCCAATGCACTATCAAAATTATCTCCAACCAGACCTTTTAATCGATAATGCAAACTCTTTTCGTTAGAAACAAGTAAGGTATTCTCCTTAGCAAGGGAGGAGTATGATTCTTTTAACTTGGAATATTGATCCTTGAGTTGGCTTGTTTTCACACTTAAAGTTATTCTACCCTGAATAAGCTTATCCTTCTCAGCAGTGACTTCTTTGAGTTTACTTCTCAGCGAACAGAGAGATTGTTCATGTTCATTACATATTTTTTAACAGACATCAAGCTGTTGCGAATAAATCGCCACCTTGTTTAACAAAACTCGCTTCTCTTGAGATAGATTTCCATTCTCATCTGATAAGGTTTCCAACTCCAAATTAGATTTAGCCAAAGAATAAGAGAGATGAGACAATTCATTACTTAATGACCCTTGCTTCTGAACTAAGTGAGGATTCTCTTTGGCAAGGTTATCTATTTGATCAACAGAGTATGTATGAAGATTATCTAATTGGTTATATTGCTCCATCCAAACATCTCTATCCATTCGAGTTTCTTCACAATGATTCCAACCGATATATCTCCATTTTTAAACCTCGGTTTAAAGCTTGAAAGGAGAACAAGCTCTTAAAAAAAAGAATAAAAAAAGGTGGGGGAATGGGAAGTAATACCTTTTAATTCTTCATTCTTCTTGCGAACATTATCACGATCCAATGAAATATTTTGAAGCTTATGATTTTCAAGATGGAGAGTTTCACACTTCACATTCATGTCTTGAAGATTATTCTCCAAAACTTTAACTTCCTGTTCTAAAGACATTTGCGACATCCTGTCAGAACTAAAGTATTTACTCAAAGACTCGCAAACACTAGACTTGTTGGGATCAATGGAGGTCTTCTTAGCGTCATTCATGATATATGATAAAACTTTAAAAGCTACATCCACTCCCTCCAGGTTTTCTTTAGTAAGAGGAATAGACTCAGAAGAAGAGGTAATGATGACGAGAAGAGGGAGAGTTGAATCATCTTTGGTCATAGGAATGTCATGAGAAGAGGAAACCCATTTGAAGGTCAATGATTGGGGGTGAGGCAGAAGCATTGATAATAGAAGAATAGAAGGGTTCATCTTGAGGGACTTCATTTATGGAAAACTCAGGTATATGAGGAAAATCGGCAGCGACATTTTCAGAGATAACCAAAGTAGAATTATCTTGCGAAGATATCGCATGAGGTGTTGGTTTATCCTGCGAAGATATCACAGGAGGTGTTGGTTTATCATGCGAAGATATCACAGGAGGTGTTGGTTTATCTTGCGAAGATATCGCAGGATGAGTTATGAGCTTGAATACAGGAAAGGAAACAGAAGATTCAACATTTTTAGAACGGCGAGGTTTCTTGGGGGATCTATCAATATTTTTGTCATCCTGCGAATCACAAGTCAAATAAGAAACAAAGGCAACAATATTGTTATTACAAGAATAAGTGTTTCTTAATACCTTACTATTCGCAGGCTTCCTTTTAGTAACAACGACTTTCGGTTGCGAGCCCATGGGAACATTAGGGTTTAGAACTGTGAACTTGATGTTAGATTTGTTCTTACTGAAACAAAAACAGCACGGGAATCATTAGAGAAGGAATAATATTAGGATAAAATAGTTTCGATAGAAGAGATCAATCACAAAAAGATCAATTTTGGCAAAATTGACAAACCTTGATGGCTCCATAGAAACAGTACCAGAAAGATGATGCGAACAAGTGAGTAGTAGAGACAATAGCAGGAAGACGATGAAGAATTGCAGAGAGAAAAATAGCAGTAAAAAGTTGCAGACGATGAAGAAGATGAAATAAAAGAAAGGAAACACCCTCATGGAGAATTTCTCCTTAAATAGACAAGAAAAAAGTGACCGGTTAACATTAAATGTACCGGTAAAAAGGGGAAATTTTGACACGTTTAGGCGATTCGCCTAATTCACGGAATCTGGCGGTAGATTGATGGAAAGAAATGAACGATTTGCGGCGCAGTTTGAAAATAATAATTCTCATGACATTCTCTTCTTCGCAGAGAAGACATGAGATGAGGAAAGATGTAGGATCAAAATATCGCAACACCAACACCTCTGCGAAATTCATAAATGTTACGTAGCGAAGGCGTCGCAGACGAGTAAAATAAGTGACGCAATGGATGGCGACAGCTAGAACACGAGAAAGGTGTGAAGACCTAGCGAGAACTAGGAGTGTCGCGAGATTATGCATTTGTACACTTGCGACACTTCGCAAGTCATTCCCGAAAATAAAGGACAGCTTAGCTGTCATCCATTATGTAATACCCTATATAAAGAGCCGAACAGGCCTATTGGAGGAGAGATCTTTTTCGAGTGTGGAGCAAGTCATTAAGAGAGAGAAAGTTTATAGTGATTGTAATTTCTTTAGCTCCTTTCCATTTTATCTTGTAAACATTCAAGGAATTAATCATTAAAAATTATAAATGTTCATCTTAAATGGTTTGATTGTATGGATTCTTGTGAGGGGTGTAGTGTAGGATTTCCTGCAACTACAATGACATTTGATATTTTCATGTTTTCTTTTACTTTATTTGTGTTTGTAATCAAACAATGCATGGTAACTATATTGATTTTTATAAACAGTACAGAGTAACTATACTGAGTTTTTCAATAGTGCAGAGTAACTAAACTGAGTTTTTCAATAGTGCAGAGTAACTATACTGAGTTTATAGTGTATGCGATAATAACACTAATTGATTTGATTTGTTAGAACGTAGTGCATGGTGATTTATGGTGTACTGCAAACTGACAGTAATGGTGTTCAAAGAAATAATATAATAATTATATTTAAATGAAATGGTAGATGTTATTTGGTTAAATATTGTAGGAAATATCTGTGTTTGGAAGGCAATGTTAAACTCAACTCTACAGTTAGTGCTACGACATCAATACCCCGAGATGAACCTTCTCGCTAAACCATCTCAGTATTACACGAAATTCAAACACGTAAGCTTGAATCTCACTTCTTCAGAAGTTTCAGGATGGACACAACTTCAGTTTTACGTGCTATGAAAGATGTTTTTAGCAATCACAACAAGGGATCTGAAATTAGTCGTCATATTGTGCATAAAATCTTATAGAGCAAAATACATGTGTTTCTGCATGATGGATGTACTTAGTCATGTCATATTGTTTAAATTTTAACAAGTTTGCCTAATTATAATTTTCTGCTTACACATTTGTATAGCAGGGTCTTGTAATAACTCTTTACTTTTTTTGTACTTGAACGGTGCAGCGCAACTACACTCAAATTTGTAAACGGTGCAGTGTTATTGCATTCAACTTTTCTAATATACAATGTTTATTGAATGAAATAAATTTAGTTTCCTGATCAACTTTTTTTTTTATTTTTTAATTTCTAGTTTTTGTTTTTGTGGTTTATTGGCTTTGAAGTTTACAAATTATTAGGTTAAAGTAATTTTTGTCAGGTTTTTTCAGTGCAGCCGTTAGAAACTGTTGGTTTAGAACATTTTCATTTCTCTCACTTTATCAACGTAATAAAATCATTCATCGCTTTGACAGTTTAGTTACCAGTTGAGGAAGAAACAATGGAGAAAGTTAAAAATACCAGTAAAATGCCTATGGTTTTTAGTGTGCAAACAATATGCACTGACATTTCAAGATGTTGTAATCAACTTTCTTTCTTAAATAGAGTATATATACTATAGTTATTACAAAGATCATGCTACAAAAATGTTAAAAGGCAAAAAGCAAAGGGGTGGTATATAACACTAAGTACAAGAAGAATGTCAAGACAATTTGCACCATATTGTCATTTGTCCAGATTACATATGGCATGATCAAATATTAGATTACATTTGTTGCTAGATAGCAGGCATCCCACCCAACAACTAAAGTTGTACAACATATATGTTACACAAACCTACATTTTTTGTCAGTATAGTCTATATACACTCTCTAGAATATATGAATAGATAATTTTTAGGGCCACATTATTATTGGTACTCTGCCAACTACAAATGTTTGGTAATTTCCATCGAGATTTCTTTAATATTCCACCTGGATACTCTTGGTAGGTGCTCCCTTCTGGTAATTTCAATGGTTGGACACAAATGTATGCGCAACATACCATAGCTGCAGTAGCAAAACACGAAAATGATTGATTAGGGATGCGAAGTCATATCTATAAATTTTCATCATGTGCCTTTTGAACTAGATCATGTATTTACATATTCTATCGATCAGTGTAATTTTTTTCCCTTAACATCAAGAAGATCTTAAATATCCCCATCACAAGTATAAAAAAAATTAGACAAACAACCACACTATAGGCAATCTATACTTCTAAAATATCACATAAGTATAAAAATCAAAACAGTATATGCATTCTGCACTTTCATTATTATTTCTTTATCAAATGCATCCGATGAAAACGTAAAAAATGACAAAAATCACCAGAGTATATGGTATCTTCCCTCTAAGATCATAGAAGAAACCTCCCCAGCATAAAGACAGAAACGCAGTATCTGTAATCCGCACTTACAAAGATAATAATATAACGGAAGATTTCACTACTGATTAACTAAAAATTCGTACCATATAGGTTATTTGGACCCCTAGGATTGTAAGATAAACTCATCACTATAGTATAGTCATGCTGCACTTCTAAGAGAAAAACAATCTTGAATCTATGACAAACCAAAACCTACAATATTGGTTATCTATGACAACCCAAAACACTGTATTGGGTATCTATGGTTTCACATCATAATAGAACTAGCATTATTTTCTTCCAATTGTCTAGAAATTCCCACAATATAGTCTCTTTGCACTTCTAGGATTGTAAAAGAAATTGAATTACTACATTATAGTCACCCTGCACTGTTTAGAAACTGCCTTTGAACTTTTGAAATCGAGTAATCACTAAAGTTTAATGGAACATAAACAATAAAGTATTGGCAGTCTGCAAATAAGTATATAAAATAGGACATAAATGTATAAGACTATACTAGGTGTCCAATATATGGTATCTACACTGATAAAGATACAATTATAAACATTTTAACTACAGTATAGACAATATGTACTGCTAAAATATCAAATAAGTATATAAAATCAAAACAGTATATGCATTCTGCACTCTTATCATCACAGTATATGGTATATGCACTCTGGGATCATAAAAGAAACTTACAGTACTGCATGTATCAAAACTCAAACAAATAACATTTGTATAGCCGAAAGAGATAATTTTTTACTTGCTCTTGTAAAAATATCATATAGGTATAAAAATCAAAACAGTACATGCATTCTGTACTCTCATTAGTATTTCTTTTATGGACAACATCTGATGAAAATGTAAAGAATCACATAAAAAAAGGTATATAATAACCACAATATATGCTATCTGCACTTTAAAATCATAAAAGAAACTTCATTTGTATGTATCAAAAATCAAACAAACAACATTTGCATAGATGGAACAAACCATGAACAATAACTAATCCTATGAAAAATCAACTGGTATAAATATCCATGTAATATTCAATTGCATATATAAAAAATCAAACAAATAAACACAATATAGGCAATCTGCAATCTAGGATCATAAAAGGAACTTCAATTGCATGTATCAAAAAGCTAACAAACAACATTTGTATAACACATATATATATATATACTATGATCAGATCATAATAGCACATACAAATTTAAAATAAAATGTTAGATCTAGAGAGGAATTAATCGTACGTTTATCTGTTACAGTTTTTGGAACTCTTTGGATTTGTACTGCTGGTGATTCTTCCACATTGTGTCCTTCTACTTCTTGTTTTTGTGAGATTCTTGCGCTTTCTCTTCTTGTTTCGACCATTTTATTCAACATTTATGAAGATTCAGTATGTGGTGATGAATTTTATTCTCGTAGATTGAACTAATTTTGATGATCTATTGAACCTTTTTTTTTAGATTGAAATGATTTAGATGATTTTTCTTCTCTAATTTTGAGTAGTGGGATCCAGGTGAAGTAAGATGATTATCTTTTTTGATTATTAGTAGTGGTGACGATGAAGTTGTTTGATTTTTCAGATTTGGTGGGTGATTACGAAGATTGGTTTCTCTTTAAAGTTTCCGATAGTTTTTGAAGCCCTAGTTTATGTTTTGTAATGAGTGAAAAATAAGACAGTGTATTTTACACGTTTGGCACAGGGGCTTATTAAGTTTTTTCCTTGTTTTAAAGTATTTTGGACCTCCGGTTAAACTTATAATATGGATGGACCCTATTATAAATAACTATATGGGCCTAGGAACAATCACAAAATTTCCCTAAAATGAAATCAACGTAAAGGAAATGTAAGAAAAACAACAAAAATAATTCAACCAAAAAAAAAAAAACGATTTTCGCCAACAACACGAAGAACACTTTAAGAACATTTCTTTTAAGAAAAATAATATACAGTTTCAGATTATTTTTTTAGTGAAAAACGAATTGGAATATGTGTTATTATTCTTCCAGATGATCCCGGCTGTAGCATGATTCATATCTTTTTAGCTTAACTATTTTTTTTCCTTTTTGCAAATTGGAAATTCATTAAAGTGAATAATTTAAGGTGTTAGCATCCATGGTTACAACAATATTATAGTTATTTATTATAGCTAACAGATTAAAGGTATTACGTTAAAAATAAAAGGCAAACAATAGAAGGTAAATGATAAAACCACCAAAAGGTGTTGGACACAAATATGTTGCCTTATTGAAAATCTTGACAAGGAAACCCAATAGCAAACCCTGACAAAGAAAAAGAGAACAAATCGATGAGTCCTAGAGAAGATTTTAAAACTAAAATTGCAAAGATAACCAAAACTTTTCTAATTCTCCAATAACCTTGTAAACATTTGTTCCCCATCGATACCCGGTGAGTAGTCTTCTAATATTGACAGTGTGTATGGTTTCACAATCGAGTTGTGAAGATTGAGAATTTTTGCTCGCGATAAAACTATCAAAAAGGATTCTTGAGCCCTTTTATCACGAACAAGTTCTAAATATCATAAGTTCTGGATTTATCTCTTCTGATGTTTGAGACATTCCCAAATGATAAAATCATCGCTTGGGAAATTTTTAATTGATCAACAAATTAATTCTTGAACAATAAATTATTTCGAACTAATATTGTTAAGGACCTCTGAACATCCAATGCTTGAATCATATTTCGAGATGTTCAACAAGACAAGCTTGATTCAAAATTTCTTCTTTGCAATATATCTACTAGAATTCATATGACATAATCTCAAATAGATAGAATGGTAAGATAGTGAGTAAAATAGAATGGTTCCCTCTTCACATACCTTTTTGATGAAGTTCTCCAAATGTCTTCGTCGATCTTCAGTCTTCGAGGGTGATATATGATACTATTCTACCAAATTCTAACCTAGTCTGAGACTTGACTTAGTAGACTAGAAATCAAGATATAATTTTGTTCAACTAACATTGACAACAAGCTTGATATAAAAAAAACTTGTAGAGCTACCCAACTTCCAATGCACTACTTGGAGTGCTAGTTTTTGCTGTCAATCATGGGGTGGCGTCTAAGGTGATCGGTTTGTTAGCATTATATTCTTCAAAGAAAAGAAAATAGGATGAAATTAATAAAATTTATTTGCAATATATCATTATTTGTATTTTTATTTTCACTTATTGTAAAAAAATCAAAAAAATCAAAAAAAAAAAAAAATCAAAAATCAAAAAAATATTGTAGTTTATTTTCTTAGATTTGACATAATCGAGGAATTTGAGTAGAAGAAGTTAAAATTGTCAAATAGATAGCCGAGATTGTTTCTATAGTTCTTAAGATAGTCGGGTGAGAAGTAAAATCCACCTTGCTAATGGTTGATTTCCTTTCTTAGGATCATCTTATACTTTTTTGATTTCTCTCTTTCTCCAAATGAGAGTCTGATCTTTTGAGTATGGTCTTCACTTATGAACAAGTTCTAAATACGAAACTACATGTCCTCATAGCTTTATCTCTTTTTCGAAGTTGGAGAAAGGTTTTGTGATGTTTGAGACATTCCCAAATGATAAAATCATACACCTTTTATTGGCATTTTACTCGTCTTTTGATCGAGATATTAACAAATTAATTCTTCATTTCGAACTAATACGAACATCCAATGCTTGAATCATATTTGAGATGTTCAACAAGAGCAAGTTTGATTCAAAAGTTTCTTCTTTGCAATATATCTACTAGAATTCATTTAATTTATATTTTAAATTGAATTATATGGGACATAATCTCAAATAGATAGAATGGTAAGATAGTGAGTAAAATAGAATGGTTCCCTCTTCACATACCTTTTTGATGAAGTTCTCCAAATGTCTTCGTCGATCTTCGGTCTTCGGGTGATATATGATACTATTCTGTGGTTACCAAATTCTAACCTAGTCTGAGACTTGACTTAGTAGACTAGAAATCAAGATATAATTTTGTTCAACTAACATTGACAACAAGCTTGATATAAAAAAAAAACTTGTAGGTTCAACCAAGCAATGATCTAACAATCTCCCTCTATATCAATTTTAGTGACAAAACTATTCAATACATATGGATTCAAATTAAAATGATCTTTGAGCTCAAAATTCACTATGCTTTATTTCTTTGGTTCTTCAACAATCTCTTTAATTCTTCGTACTTCAAGTTATGCATGTGTTCTTTCATCACCTTTGTTGTTGAAGATTTGTAGCGATAACAACTTATGAGAATACTCAAAAATAGCTTTGTTAGAATGAAAATCACTCTACTCAATGGTTGTTATATAGAAACATAGCATTTTTATCTTCTCCAAAGTTTATTGACCATAACTTTGAAGAAATATATACTACAATGATATGTTATCCGCCTTAGTCAATACATACGTCTTTTGCAATATAGGTAAAACCTATAGATCATAATCCCCTTCCCCTTACATAATGCTCCGAGAATCCATATGTTGTAGTAAGATACTACTCTTAATATTACTCCCCAATTTTGTCAACAAATTGGCAAAGGCGAAAAACATGGATCATAGTGAATTAAACAAAAGAGTGTCAAGACTAGGGAACGCATACCAGTTTTTAGTTTAGACGATTTCACCAAGAAACTAGACATTTACATCAAGAAGATATATAAGTACAAGAATTTCCTATAAATTGCACATATTCTCTCCCCACAAAGATATGTCAATTAAGCACAAGTTCAAAAGAACTCTTCCCCATTTAATGTCATTCCCGAAAGAAAAACATGAGCGACTTTTACTCTAATCACAAGAGAAGGATTTTCTTGGACGTTAGTTACAAACAAAGTAAGTTTGTATCCCGATATTTTTTTCAATTCTCGCCAGTTCCAGAAAAAGAAGTTGAAAATATCGATCTTAATGTTAGAGACACTAAGATACAAAAAAAATTGTGAGAAAAATAAGCATCGACATAAACTATTCTTTATGCCAGTTACAAATAAATAGAGAAATTCATACAATATGACTCAAGTCACTTAACATAAGAATTATAACTTTCCTAGCCATGTACGAACGTAGAGATTAAAGTTCACCACTTATTCCCTGACAGTTATGAAATCAAGAAGGAAAGCAGCTTTCTAGAGAACATCTTACGGAATCCTATAGCAGTATATTCACAGAGTGTAATCGTGGAGAGATCAATACTGCAATTCTCAAAATAGTTTACTCCTCTTTTATCAAGAGTTAAGAGCTTAACCTATGAGAACATATAAGATATCTTGTTCTAATCACCAGAATATGATAGCAAAGAACAAATATCACGAAATAAGCAACACATATATAAATCCATGAAGATTAGGTATTGCGAGTCATTTTCCAAAATAAAATTTAATTAAATAAACTTTAAACATACAAGATGATAGTATTTGGAATAGCTAATGTCACACATAAAAACTACTCCAAAAGCTAGTGTTCCTCCTTAAACAATAAGAATAAATTCCTACAAGGAGTTAAGTAGTAAAAATAAAGAGAAGGGAAAAAAATCTAACACTGGACTTGTAAGGGACTAATCAACCTCTCTATGTGCTTTAAGTTCTTCCTCAATCAGAGTCATTCCGAACTCAAAGTTCTCAATCCTGTTTCTAATTCTTTCGGAAGAATCTTGCATATCTTCACTTAAATCTTGAATTTTTTAAAAATAAAATTCATCTTAAGAGTAAACTCATTAAGTTGAGAGTTTGACAAATCAATACAAGGTATAGATATTCCTTTTTCTTTACTAGAGTCACTATCAGAATATTCAAAGCGAATTTTCTTAGTGAGGAACTGTACAATCCAGACATCATCTTCCTTGTTCGAAGTTAGACTAGAATGAGAAGACATGTTTGGAGGATTTTCTTATCAAGAAATTCTAAAAGGGAACGAGAGAAGACTTCTCCCTTTTTATAACCTTCTTAAGTTCACGAAGTTCCTTTCATCCAAGTTCAGAACCGTGATGCCTCATCTGGTAAAAATATTTTTTAGTAAGATACACACTCCTTTCCTTTTTAACCTTACCCTAAACAGGTTTGAGAATATTCATGAATTAAATGTCTAGAGAAAACTCTACAATTAGACCTTTACTAGTAAAAAAAAACTTGTCTTGTAGAGAGTCAAATCAGAGAGTTAGTTCAGACATTTCTACTCTCTTTAGGTTGTTGTTCTCACTCAATGGAGAGATGAGAACCAAATAGAAGATTATTACAAGGAAATTCCTCCCACATAGAGGTTTTTCAAGAATAGAGAATTTCTTTGACAATTTTTTATTTAGTTGAGGACTTTGAGAGTCTCTCCTTATTTCAAAACTTGTTCCTTATATCACTTCGATAGAACTCCGAAGATTAAGTATAATATTGTCAATTTCCTTTGAAAGGATTGTCTCCTTCACTTTCTGAGCAACCTTCTTCTTCTAAGATTGTGAAGTGTGAGAACAATGAGACAGAGGTTTCTGATTTTAAAAGCACATTGATCATTTGAATGAACCTATTATTTACAGAAGTAACACTGAGATAGAGGTTTCATGTCCTTACAGATGAACCGGTATTCCTCTCGACTGGAGATGAAAGAATGAGGCCAGTAAATGTGTTTGGAGTAGTCGTGTTGATCGTTCTTATAAGAATTTCTCGACACAGATCGATTATTGTTTTTATGAACTTTGAGATCATGCGAATAAGTTTATTAGTCTTTATTTGTTCCTTTCTCATTTTATCCAACTCATTTTCCATGCCTTCAACCTTTTTAAAGATAAGTTTATTTTTCAGTTAAAAGTTAATCTTCATTGAGTGAATTTGTTCAATCAACAAATTAATGTTTTCTTCTAGAGTAGGAAGGTTATCTTGCAGGGAACAGTCAGAACAATTATAGGTAGAAATATGATCATCAACAGAACAAGCAAGAAGCTTCATCGTGAATGTAAATTCAACTTCTGGAAATAGTCTAGTGTTACATGAGGGATTTGGCATTCTTACAGTACTTCTTGTTTGGAAAAACATAAATGTGATGTCCATGACCAAGACAATTAGTACAGTGAGAAGTTTCATTGTTGATTCGAACCTTATCATCCACAGTCCTTTTTATCTGAGAAGAAATTTTAGCGATTTTTTTTTCTCTATCTAAGAGTTTTCTTAGTTTGTTATGCAAATAGTGGTACTAGAGTTTAAGATATTCTCATCTTCTTTAATGATTAGTTCAGGACAGAGAGTGTCGAGTCAAATTTCATACCGATTAGTTTTATTTTGAGTCAGATCTGACTCGGACCCGTTTGAGTCAGGTATGGAAATACCCCTGACTCATGTGACCAAGTCATTGAGTCACATATTTTTGAGTCAGATGAGTCAAACCTGACTCAAAAAATAAACATATTGAGTCATATCCAGATAATTCGGGTGATTTCAGTCAGATCCAGATGAATCAGATGAGTCAGTTGCAAACAAACAAGGTGTTATTGTGTTTGAAATCAAAGACTTTAACTTTCTAACAAGTTTGCTTCTGGAAAGTGTAGCAAGACCGTTTTCTTCTGTGAGGGCATGTTTCCTAGACTTGTATCGATCTGGCATAGATCTCAGAATTTTTGTTACAATATCCTTTCATGAATAGTTCTTCCTAATGCATGACAAGCATTCACAAATTTAGAAAACTTGTGATTAAATTCCTCAAACGAATCTTCACCAGCCATACGAAGGTTTTCCCAGTCATAAATTAGGTAAGCATGGCTTTTATTTATGCGGTATTCCCTTTCAAATACGGTTTCTAAGATATCCCATACATTCTTTTATTTAGTGCACGTAGACACATGATGTGGAAGATCTTGGCTTATGGCATGGTAAATAACATTCAACTCATCAGAGTTGTGTTTAGCATCACTGATTTTGGCTTCACTATATGTTGTTATATATTTCGGAACAATATTTAACCCTTCTCCAGACGTTGGAAGATTGTATCTACTTACAACAAGAACCCACCACATAGCTATTTTCCATCATAAGTAATTTGTGCCATCGAAGGCTGGTGGTAAGTTAATCGAGATTGCACTCTTGTCCATAATTCAGATCACCACAAAAACAAACTTGTTAGGTCCAAAGGTGTTTGCGTATTCTGATACCAATTGAAAAAGAAAGGCTACCATGTACACCACCAAATTTTTCGTTCGGTGAACTTATATGGACAAAACTTAATACAAACGCAAGTAGACCAACTTAATGATCCTTGACAATATGTAGATAGAGTCTATATCTCTATCTCTTCTCAATCAAAAAGTCTATATAATGGATTATGTGAACCTAATTGTTAAGAAGAGTACTTGGGAGATCCAAAAAATCAATGTACAAGATCAACCTAGTTGTATGACTCATATCCAAATAATCCAGTCGGAATTCTGCCAGGTATGAAACTTGTTATTTATCTTTTAAGATACGAATTCTACAAGAACAAGTCTTGTAATCGATTAAATTAATATGGACGTATCTACTAATATTGAATACGTACTAGTTATGTGGATCATATTGTGAAAATAAAAAATATAATGCGGAAAAGGAAAAACACAAGAAACCAGAAGTTTTGTTAATGAGGAAATCGCAATAAAAAAAAAAAACGGGACCTCGTCCAGATTTAAACACCAAACTGTATGAAGCCGCTACAGTTTCACATATGTCTTTTTTGGGAACTTCTTTAGGCTTTTCTGGATCTTTTAATGTACCTTGTGAGGGACATAGAGGTTGGCCTCTGCTTGATGTGGACATCCCACCTCAATGTATCAGTCTTAATGGCAACAAAAAATGTTATTCATGCCGACATCACTCCAACTAAACCTAAACCTACTAAACCATGGATGTTTACTGGCGTTTATGGACCTCCTCAACCAACTCCAAGAATGGCTTTTTGGCAAAATTTTGACAACATCATCTCTACACCAACTGTCCCATGGCTCCTTATGGGAGATTTTAATGAAATCATTGAACAACAGAAGAAAGGCGGAAGACAAGTGAAAAATAGCCGGGTGAGAATCTTCAACAATTTCATCAATACACATGGCCTTATTGATTTAGGCTTTCAGGGAGATGCATACACTTGGACCAATAACCAAATTGATGGAAACTTTATCATGGAGATACTATATAGAGGTCTTGTAACCCAACAATGGTTGGACGCTCATCCACATGCACTGATCAGATTTCTACCAAGAATAGGTTCAGATCATGCACCGCTGCTGCTGCAAGAGAGAGCATGGCAAGAAGGCACTCTAAAAACTTTTGCATAGAACATCTATGGTTTCTACACCCACAGATGAAGGACATTGTCATATCAACATGGGAAAAACAAACTTCACATGACAATGCAGAAGATGCAGGCAAAATTCTGTTAGCTAAGATGAAAGAAACAGGCATAGCTCTCCAACAATGGCACAAGCAAACTTTTGGTCACCTACCTGAACTACTGAAGGAAGCGGAATTCCAAATCCAACTGGCACAATCAAAATGTGCAACAAAAACTGGTGGTGAATTAAATTTCTGGCTCCAACATGAAAGAGAGACAAGAAATACGCATCTAATGCTACTCCACTGTCATGATGAATACTGGAAGCATAGAGCTCGCATAGAGTGGTTGAAAAATGGAGATCTTAACACTAGGTTTTTCCACAATAGGGAAACCATCAACCATAGAATCAACCACATTCACCAGCTGCAAGACTCGAACAACAGATGGGTGTACAACCAAAGACAAATTGTGACAATGATGGTGTAACATTTTGAACAACAATACATGGTAGAACCTACGGTGATAGATATGCAACTATTCACCAACATTTCTCCAAGAATATCACAGTATCACTGCACTCGACTAATGAAACCACCAACCTATGAGGAAATACATAAAGCTCTGCAAAGTATTGGTTCAGAAAAGGCGCCCGGACCAGATGGATACACAAGTAGTAAGTTCTTTAAGGCTTTTTGGAACACAAAAAATACCCAAATCATTAATCTGGTGACCAATTTTTTTGAGAAAGTGGAACTAGCAACACCATTCAACCACACAAACATCACCCTCATTCCAAAATCAGAAACCCCAAACAATCCAAATGATTTTAGACCAATTGGACTACGTAATGTAGTATACAAAATTATATCCAAGTTCTTTGGTGGATAAATTAAGTCGATACTACAATTCATGATTAGTCCTTACCAAAGTACATTTGTACCAAACAGAGCAATCCATGATAACATAACAGTTGCCACAGATATTTTCCGCCACATTCGATCAACACCACCAACTAAACCCAAAAATTGCAATGAAACTAGATATCAAGAAAGTATATGATAGTCTAGACTGTGGTTTCGTGAAACAAACCTTATTAACATTGGGTTTCCCGACTAAGTTTGCGGAATACATAATGTTGTGCATAACTTCAGTGACATACTCTATCAATATCAATGGATCTCCACAGGACACATCAAACCAATGAGAGGCCTCAGACAAGGGGACCCCTTGTCTCCATACATATTCATTATGTGTGCTGAAATATTGTCTACCAACCTGGCTCTATTGGAAAAGGAAGGAAAGTGAAAGGTTTGAGTATTTCTACAAAAACTCCATTTATTCTTCACGATGTATGCGAGATGATTTACTCATCACTTGTTCGGTGATCGAGAAGACCAATGATAATCTCAACAGAATATTACACAGCTACTCCACTTCATAGGACAAGCTATCAACTTACAGAAATCAATCATCATTACCCATCCAAATACAGAATAGAATACCAAAGATTGGCTGTCAACATGTTTCATCATACCAACAACTCGTAACCCACCTAAATATTTAGGTGTGGAATTCAAACAGGGCAGAAACTCTTCACCAATTTTTGCGCAATTACTTCAAAGATTGGAAAGAAAGGCCAAAGGATGGATGGAGAAGTGTCTCAACCAAGCAGGGAGATGGCTTCTCATAAACTCAAGCCTCTTGCCAACCGCTAACCACATCATGCAAACTCAACTGTTACCTGCACATGTCCACCACAAAATAGACAAAATTGCTCGAAACTTCTTCTGGGGACATGATAAGGCAACCAGAAAGTTACATATGATTGGCAAAGAGAAACTCAATTTGCCTATAAAACAAGGAGGACTCGGAATAAGGAACACCAGGAAACATAATTTTGCACTATTGGGTAAAAGAGTATGGCAGATACATGCAAAACCAAATACACTCTGCAACAACATGTACAAAACCAAGTACATGCATCAGGAATCGATTTTACGAAGAATTCCACGGACTCAGCCTTCAGTAAGCCCGGCGTGGAAAAATCTAACTAAAATTGCTCCCTTTGTGCAGGCAAATCATGCAATTCAAATAGGAGATGGAAAGTCAACTACAATAAATGAGAAGCTGGATTCTCATGCATGCACATACGATAACTATGGGAGTCGCATGCAACAATATGGTTAGTACATTAATTGAACCACACTCATTTAATTGGAATTCCAATTTGTTGGATCAGATGTTTCTACTGAACAATAAGCAACACAATCAAAACCATGCATATACCAAATCCTCCAATCCCAAACAAACCAATTTGGCTGAATCTTTGAAAAAGGGCAATATACAGTCAAGAGTGGATATGAAGTGCTCTTCTGACCACCTCCACCAACAACCAACCCATGCAACAAACACCTAGTACTAGTCACACGGAACAACAATACAAATCTATCACGGAAAGCGGAGTGCCCTCAAAAACTCGGACTTTTCCTCTAGAAAGTCATCTACAATGGATTACCTACGTTTGCAACCCTACAATATAGGCACATAACCATCACCAACATATGTCATGTATGTAATCTACAACTGGAGTCAGTCCAACATTGTCTATTTGAATACCCTGGGGCCAAAATGACATGGGAGCTCTGGTGTAAACATGCCAATAGTGATGCACAACGAAATAATACTTATAATGGCATTGTTATACCACAACACCCACTACCAGCCATCATTGGGCAACCACATCATCGAACCAGGGAAACCCCGCAACAATAGCAGCAGAGAGGAGGAGGCGTAACATCAATGACAATTCATCCACCAACAAATTTTATGGAATTCATGAAGTTGAATGCATACCAAAAGGACTTCACACTGTGCTGTTTCATAATATGAATGCTAAGTTCTACAACAACATCATACAAACACCATAACAAACATTCCATATAGCTTTACTGTTGAGTCAAGAATACAAATGGGCTCTACAACATCATATTCACAACCAACTTAAACTGGACAACAGCCCAAGACGAAACACTACAACCATCTGGGTTAAGTGGAACACTTCAACACCAAACTGGAAAAAAAATTAATACAGATGGAGCAAGCAAAAATGACAACCAAGGTAAACTGGAGGCAGCAGGAGCTGGTTGGATATGCAGGGACTCACGTGGAGCAGTTATCATGGCAATGGCGGCACCACTTGGTAACACAACGACACTAGTGGCGGAAACTTGGGCCTTTCTATTAGCTACTAAAATGGCAGTATCAAAAGAATGGCACAATATTCAGTTTGAAAACAGACTTGATGACGTTGTTGGCTCTCATTCAAGCAAACTTAGAAACCCATGGATCATTCAATCTATGTTGCGGGAGATTCATGACCACCTCAATCGAATTCAACAATACGTGATCACACACGTATATAGAGAAGCAAACCGGGGCGGAGATGGGTGGTAAACTATGCGGCAAAGAATCAACTTCAAATAGGAAGTAGGAACAACAACAACATTTCGACAAACATCTGGGTGCACACATGCCCCAATTTCCTGAATGTAATTGTAACAAATGATTCTATGGGGACTCCATGCCCCAAAGAAGTGCCTGTTTAATGAAATAAGGATCCTTCTTTTCAAAAAAATAATAAAATAATAAAAATAATATAGAAAGTGGCTAAATATTATTACATGAAACTAGTTGGAAGCCTAACAAGCTAAGCTCCAACGACATACTACTACATTAATTGAACGAGGTTGTTGTCTAACTTACCAAGTGAGCCTCATGGGTAACCTAGCCAAGGAGCCGAAACGGTGGCGGGAGGGGGTGAGATTGTGTCACATGGAGGGCAAACTAACACTACCTTCCATGTTAGTTCTAACGCAATATTACGCCATTGGGGACTCGAACACAGGACCTCCTGGAACGCATTAAACTTTGGGAGCGGGGATGACCATTTGAGCTAGTGGCTAAATATAATCAAACCGCAAGATTTAACAAAAGTAAGTTGGAAGAAAAACAGGTAATGCAAGCTAGTAATAACTATTGCAACGGTAATTACAAGAATACAATCACTAACGTGTATGGAGGCACTAGAGCCTAGACATCTTTAGTCTTTGCTTCACAGACTTCAATCCATGACCATTGACAATAACATTAGCTCCTATCCTCAAATCATATTTCCTTGACTTCACAAACCAACGTTCATTTGAAGACCTATACTTGGTATGCAAATCGACCCGAAACACAGCTTCATTCCCGTTCAAAATCTCCGTCCTAACGTCCTCCCAAGGTACCCCATAAGTCTGAATCGTTTCAACACGAAGAGTTGGCCAAACATTCCCTTGATCAAATTCCGGTATAGATGTATTCCCGATTGGTAAACTAAAATTACTACCATGATAGTAAAGATTCATGTTAATGACATCGTAGAAAATTTGAGGTTGTTTTGGGTTTAGATTCTCGAAACTGAGAGCGAACGTTATGGTTGTGGTGTTGATGATTTCGGCGTCGTCCGAGGCAACGTCGAGAGCCGGAATATGAAAGTTCTCGATATATATCTCCGGTTCCATTATATGTGGAACTCTAAACAAGGAAGAGACACCAACAAGCATTCCACCTAGAACGATGATTGCTAGAAACGTAATGAAAAACTTCTGTGTGCAATTTGAATTCCCGGAAGTGACCACCGGAGGAATCAGGCGACTCTCACCAGTCTCAAGCCGAGACACGAGAAGACTGTCGGACTCGGCGGTTGCATCCATTGATTTGTTGAACATTTCTTTGTGGAAGAATGAGATTTTTTCTTTTCTAAATAAAGCATGAAGGAAGAAGAGTTGTTGTAGAAGTTTTTATATAGTTGAACATTGGTCGGAACAAAATTGGATGGATTGGTGGCCAATCGGAACCACTTGAAGTCTTTGTCTCTAGTCAACGCCTCCGTAAATTTAGCTTTATGTCATGTTCGGATAATAATTTAGTCAAAGTCCTCGTAGAATTTGAGATAACCGGTTGATTAGTCTACCCTAATAAACACGCCAAGTGGGCCTATTTTCATGAGAGCTAAGCCATTTTGATTTGAGTTACACTCTAGCTATTAGCAGCCAAGAAGCAAGTGGCTATGGAGAGTGGATTGGCTTAGGAATCTTTGTACTATTTTACCCTCATAGTCATCTTTGTACTAGCGAATCTCTTTACTGGTAGGTACTAATCTAGTGGGCTGGTTTAATGGATGGTCTTTTCCTTGAGGCCAGTTTAACCGGAGGTCCAAAATAAATTTTTTTGACCAATTTTTTTCTTCAGGGTCCATACGCGTGTGGGAAATATAAGCTGTATTTTCTAAATGACAAAACTATCCCTCATATATAATATTAGTAGTTATTTTCTAAATGACAAAACTATCCCTCATATATAATATTAGTAGTTACTGATTTCATCTCAGTTTTTGTCCGAAGAAGAGTTCCGGCCATTGAATATTTTTAAGGTATGTGATTGATCTTCAATCTTTTTCCGATTCTAAAATTGGTTTTAGATCTATAATCAACGTGTTGTGATCTATATCTTCATGGCTAATTTTTCGAAAGTAAACAACTTTTGATATTCGACCTAACTTTTTTTTTTTAATTCATCTCAAAAGTTTGGATCTAATAAACAACTTTGAGATTAATCTCTAGTTAGGTTATCTAATGAAGAAAACCAAATTTTCAGTTTTGTTTTGTTTTTGGTTATCAATAAACAATGTTTGATATACGTACTCATTTTTTTTTGTACCGTGAATGATTGCGGTGTGTTTTAAAGGTACCGTTTAAGTTGGAGAATTAGAGAAGGACATGTTTTATGCTTTCCGGTAGCGGTGGCGGTTGTCTACCGTTTCAAATCAAATAAGCACATCATGAAATGTCATTTTCGACATATCGAAAGAGGATAAAATTGGTAAATGCCATAGTTATGGTGAGTTTATATACGATGTACTGAAAATAAATTGAGTGCATACTTTATGTTCTATGAATATCGTACTTTGGTTTATTTTAGGTTTTGTTCCTGTTGATTTCATTCATTTTTATCTATGATCCAATAGTGCATATAGCCTACACAAAATTGGTTAAAAAGACCAAAATCAAAATTTCCTGGGTGAAAAGGACAGTCAGATTTAGATACTGTTTAAATGGACAAAAATTTAAGAATAAGCAGGATGTAACCAGTTTCATCCTGTCCATTTTCAAATATTTTTCTTATTTTTATTTTCTGAGGATGCATCCAGTTCATCCTCCTTGCTATTTTTAAGTTTAAGCGGGATGAATAAGGTATCATCCTTGCTTTTTTTTTGTCCATTTCACCCATAAATTTTTTTACTCGTCCATTTGAAATAGTGTTTTAAATTTTTTGGACAAATGACCCATTTTCCGTATAGCCTATACTGTTCAATATGAGTTCAACAATGTATTTCTTTGTTTTTTGTGTATAATTTAACAATGCATATACACTTTACTATTTAATAGAAGTTCAGTTATGCGAATAAATTTCCTTGTTGTTTTTTTTTTTTTTTTTGTCGGTGATTCTATAATGTATGTACACTGTACTCTTTTGATATAAATTCAATAATATTTTCTTCATTTTTGATATATTATCTAGCAGTGCATATACATTAACATCATTATACAGATTGTGAGAAGATGAATCGCGAGTAGTCCCCTTTGAAATGTCGAGCTTTGTTGGCCGGACGAGACCAAGTCAGGTAAATGTTTTCTAATTGGGTATGTTTGGAATAGCTGCAATCGATGGATTAGGTTCGATCTGTTTTTTTCCCGGTGCTTTTGAGGCGGTATGCTTCTTTTTCTGTACATCTTTGCTTATCTTTCTTAGTACTAGTATAGAACTCATGCGTGATGCTCCTGCCGGTGCATTCGTTTCGTAATGTTGTTGTCTTTGTGCAGTAATCAACGGTTAGAGTCAACACTCAATCAACGATCAATGTCAAGTGGTAAAAACTCATTTCATGTTAATGTGCAAAAGTAATCTCAACTAAACAAAATTTTCATTTAATAATTTTTCAATCATAAATGTCCTTTTACATTAAAAATGTGTATTTGTGACTCGTATTTTTCTAAGACAGGAACACTTCTTTATACACAACATTTTTTCGTGTACGTTCCCTTCTTCTTTGCAACGGTGCCTTTAGTAACTAATACTTTCGTGTTGCTACTTGATACACCTCTCGAGAGCAACGTCTGATTGACCATGGTGAACACATGTTCGGGGGAAAAAAATACCGTGTTTTCGATTGTTTGCCCTTGTGCCTTGTTGACTGTAAAGGCGAAACACAAACGGATCGGAAACTGTTTACGTTTAAACTTTTATGGGAGCTTCAGATTCTCAGGTGGCTCCAATGGCATCATGTGAATAAAAACTCTTGTACTTATGTAGTTCCCACTAATTATTACAGCATCTATACAGTTTGGGAAGAACTCTTTGATTATTAACCTGGTACCATTACATAAACCATTTTTTGTATCAACATTCCGCAACAACATAAGAGGTGCACCGATCTTCAATTTCAAATGTGTGATGGTAAACCTCCTGGAGCAATGTTGTTCAAGTATTCTTACCGGTAAAGATCATGAGTATCGTCATCCACATAATCAAATTAGTAGAAGAGAACCTTTTTTACAGGAAAGATGCTAAGTACTCGGTCATTAAGCTTCTCGACGTACTCGTTCAATAGTGTAACAATGCCCTATTGACCATGTAGTCTTTATCTCCGGAATTTTCCACCAAGTTTGGAAATATTACATCTATAAGCCTGAGACAAAGAAGCATCACTAACCCATGGTATGATCATCTCTTACGGAACCTTCATCATCTCATTAGCAACATAAGTTTCATCCCCGTCACAAACACGAATCAAAAACTCAGAATAAGATACATCCTCGGTTGTACGCATATTCTTCTTCAGATGTAAAACATGTACATTTTCCCACAAATGTGACATGTTAAGAATATAATGTGAATCAATATCATTTCGAATTATCATCTTACAAGTTAAGTACCAGAGTTTAAGAAACATTAAGTATCGCATATCAATATATAAAAAAAATTATTTTTCTCTTAAAAGAAAAAAAATGCAATGTACCTGCTAAGACATGCATCGACTGTCTGTCCCCTTGTACTCCTTGGAATCAGTGGTAGTACCTGGCGGAAATCACCTCCCATGATTAGAATTTTTCCACCAAATGGTTAAGCAATCCCTGTGATATCTCTCATCGTCCGATCAAATGCTTCCAAAGAGTTGCGATGCACCATTGTAGCTTCATCCCACATAAGGACGGTAGCATGCCTCAAAAGTTTAACTTCCTCAGTTTGCTTCTTCGTACGACACGTTGAAGTTGATGGCTGTATCATCGGAAGTTGAAACCTTGAGTGTGCTATCCTCCCACCAGGTAGCATAGTAGCAACAATTCCTAACGTGGATGTTGCTAACGCAATACCACCATTTTTCTTGACAGTCGCCAGAATAACACGATAGAGATATTCTTCCTCGTACCTCCCGGACCATCTATGAATAAGACTTTACTTTCCTTTCTCTCAATTGCTCCCATGATTGCATCATAGGCCCTAGACTAGTCTTCATTCAACTTTTGGATGAAGACGGGGTCTTCGTCGGATATAAGAATCGACAACTCCTCTTGAATCAGACTCGAAATCTCAAAATCCTCACCCAATGTGCCTACAATCGGCGGTAGATCATACATGGATATATTTTTATCGTGCTTCTTAAGTATCAAATTCAACTCGCGAATAAGACGATCGATAAAAATATCCGACTTGTATTGCTTGAACTCGAGTAATCCTCGACCATGTTGGTGAAAAATTCATCCCACAATTCTCTCACGCCTGATGGATTACAAAAGTTCAAGATACATGCGAATTGTCTTCTCAGAGCAAACGGAATCTTGACTGTTGTTGCTTCAACCAAAGATGCTCTCGCACTCTGATCATTCTCTAAGAGTCCCAGTTTTTCGACAGCTCTCTTGAATGTCCAACATCTCTCTCCATCAACAAATAATAGATCATCAAAACAAGTCGGACCTCTAACGTGGTTCAGAATGTGCCTTAAGAACCACACATCTCCTGCACATGAAGGTACTATATAAAGCCTCCTTATCGAAACACGTGTACTTCGTCTTCTTCTCCATTCTTTAGTTTTTGTATCCCAACGGTAGCATTACGGAAATTCACGGTATAACAACTCTCTCGCTCTAGGATCGCGAGCGTTTGTCACAAAGAACTCTGTCAAAGTTGTTCTCAAATTTCTTTCATCGGACAAAATTTCATCTAACGTTTGATAATCATAGTACCTGACGCTATGTTGGTTGGGAAGATGTATCTGTAATCTCACTACCGAAGGATAGACCTTGTAAAGAGGAAAGCTAAAGATCTTCCACATTGCCTCTTGAGCACAAACCTATCTTGTATTTTTATACCTTTTTATCTCGTCATGGTCTTCTGGTTGCACTCCGAAAGATACATAATCCGGACCCTTATACACATACTTGTAAAGATATTTAACACTCTCCATACTACTACAAATTTCTACGTTTATATGACAATCATACTTTTGTAATAACCAAGGGTTATAAGGCACAACCATCCTGTTATCTACTTCAAAACTTTCACTCTTGCGTACGCGTCGTCCATTATTACGTCTCCTGTAAACAGGTTATGCATCTTTTCCTTGCACGATACACTCAGAAAACTCTTTTGGAAAGTTTCTCTTATATTTACCATCTCTCATGCACTTACTACCACATGGACTGTGAATCATCCACTTTTTCACACACTCATGTAGTTCTGGCTCTTCATCAGGGTTAGGTATTTCTGCTCTTACTATCTTGTTATAATCATCGGAACCTTGTAATTTGTCTTCCTCACTCAAAATAATTAACATATGAACATGAGGAAGACCTCTTTATTGAAACTCAACAACATGCACATGGGCAGCTACTCTACCAAATATTGACTTGGTAAAATGATCTACCTTTAGCTCTTCAAGCTTTTCACGGAACACCCTTGTAGTCAGATCAGGTATATCCGTTGCACATTGACCCGACCTCAGGTGTGACACGATTTCATCCCAAAGTGGGTTGCAAGTCATTGTAATGAACAAATCAGGATTTCCATACTTTTGCACCAGTGCCATTGCATCCTGATACCGCTGGTACATATCACGGGGGATGCCCATGTATGAGGAAGGAAGCACTTTCCTTTGACCAGGATTCTCTGTCATGAAAAAAAAGAAGCATATTTCAGATTTCAAAGAAGTACTTTCCTTTAAATGTTTGTTATTATCCTATAACATTTCACAGTAAATATCTAAAGATAAATAATAATATGAATGTAGCTAGGATTAATTGGTATTGGGATAGAAAATAAAGTGATTATCTATTAACTTACTTGCACTGGTTTCACCGGCCATTCATGCATCTTGTATACCTTGATGCAAATCAGCTCTTATCTCCTTTTGATAATCCCATAACCATTTAAGTTTAGACGAGACAATCTTCTTTGGTTATCCACAACATATTGATGTAGTAATCTTCCACCTCGAAGAAAAAGCGACGCCTCATTTCTTCGAATCTGTCAAACAATAGCGACATCAAATATATAAATCATTTATGTTATTTGCGTCAACATATTATGTGTAAGTTCAATTGTAAAGTGTATTTGTTAGATGTTTATGTCATATATATACATGTAGCATGTAGGAATAGTATTCAAGGCATGTAAACTGTCTGCCGTTCTATCCATACTATTCTGATCCCATCCATAACTCCCATATAGTAACAAAAGTGGATATTGGAGAGGATCATAATAACCCGCTGTTTTTTGGATAAATAACAACTTTCCTTCCATTGTTCGGACTACAATGTCTCGCTCTCCAGGTTTGCCAGATCCATCTTCTTCAACTACAATTGCGGCGACTTGTGTTGGAAGCGTGTACTGCTTCTCGGTCGCAGGTTGTTCTTTGATCACCAGCCTACATCTTTGGATGTCTTCTCGTTGTGTAAGTGGCCTGATTACATGCACAAACCTATTATGAGTATCCAGAATTATCCTCAACTTCTCAATTACCTCTTTGTTTAGATCGTCACCACCTTCTTCCATTCTCCAGTTAATCTCGTTATCAGTATCATAAATATATATTTTTATATATACTGGGGACGAACTGGAGGATTTGTTTCGTTTTCAACCTCAGAAGGTAGAAGACTGCCTATTCTATGGTAGATATCACCTTGAACACGAAATCTGTATACACCTTCTCTATTATCAGCTAATTCTCTGTCATAATTCACCCCAATCGACTTTAATGAGAAACACTAATTATAGCGTCGCATGTACCTCCGAAATTGTACCCCTACTTCCGTTTGATCATCAAACAACTCCAAAAGTTCAATCGGTGGGGCAACAAACGGTAAAACAACTTTCCCATTCGAACAGAGAAAAAAAGCCTTTTGGTTCACGATAAAAAATCATTGCTTGGCACTTTGGACATGCCCCTGAGGGAGGCAAATGGAACTTCAGAAATCCAACTTTATAGGTAATGCCTCTCACACAATTCAAGAATGATGATCTTCCTGTAATACTTCGAAGTGGACTACCTCTCCCTCTTCCGACTTTATTTTAGGTTTTGTTTTTGTTGATTTCATTCATTTTTATCTATGATCCAATAGTGCATATAGGCTATCTTGTTCAATATGAGTTCGGTAATGTATTTCTTTGTTTTTGTGTATAATCTAACAATGCATATACATTTTACTATTTAATAGAAGTTCGATTATGCGAATAAATTTCCTTGTTGTTGTTTATTTTTTTGTCGGTGATTCTATAATGCATGTACATTGTACTCTTTTAATATAAATTCAATAATTTTTTCTTCATTTTTGATATATTATCTAACATTGCATATACATTAACATCATTATACGAGTTGTGAGAAGATAAATCGCGAGTAGTCACCTTTGAGGTGTCGGGCTGCTGGCTGGACGAGACCAAGTCGAGGTAAATGTTTTCTAATTGGGTATGTTTGGAATAAGCGCAATTGATGGATTAGGTTCGATCTGTTTTTTCCAGGTGCTTTTGAGGCGGTATGCTTCTTTTCTGTACATATTTGCTTATCTTTCTTAGTATATATAATTCCCTCTTTTATTTTACGGATTTATGGTTTTTGATTAGATTATTTCAATTGTATTGATCCGTATTGATCCTTTTATGATTCATTATTTATAGTTTACCTTAAAAAACCTGCCGAGATTGGGGTATACCCAGATTAATTGGGGTATACCCATTTTATTCCCATCCAAACTATTGTGCTAAGGGGTGTCTAAAAGGTGTTAAAAGACCAAATTGCCCATACTAAAAAACCATGCCGACTAAAACATATTAAAAAAAAATTCAAAATCTTTCTTCAAAACTCTAACCATACATGATGAGATCAAAAAAAAAAAACGAAGAATCAAAACGGATCGAAAGTCGGCAAGGTTTTTTTGTCGACCTTGAAACTAAAATATAGTCGGCAGGTTATAAGGTTGAATACCGTGTCGACTTTTCATCTTTGAAATTAGCAGTTACAGGGTCGTCACGGTATTCAACCTTATACCCTGTCGACTATATTTTAGTCGGCACGATATTCATCCTTATACCTTGCCGACTATAGTTTTGTCGGCAGGTTATGAAATTAATACCTTGTCGACTAATCATTTTTATCTGTATGTCAAAAATTCTATAGTCGACGGGGTATTTTTTATCGACCTTTCCGACTATAAGATAGCCGGCAAGGTAAGAAATCAACAAGATGCCGACTAGTGAAGCATTTACTGTGAGTCTCACGTGTGTCAAAAATAATAAAGTCGGCATCTTCTTCATTCATCGACCTTGGCGGCCTTAAGTTGTCGGCATGTTCTTCATCCATGAGACCTTTGCTGGCCAAAGTTAGTCGGCATGTTCTTCATTCGTCGACCCCTTGAGCTTTTGATAGTTTCAAAGCTGAAAGTGTTGAATTCTTCTTTAATTTTGAGTATGATTTCATACCCAGCTTTGCAATCCTCTTTTTAGAAGTGTTATGCTTTCATTTCCGTTGAAAAAAATATTCTCGAAAGAAAAATTTTCATCAAAAATCTTCCCAAATGAGTTCAATCAAAAACAAAATTTCATAACTTAAATTTATGATTTCAAAAGTTTTAATCTAAACTCAATTAATTAAGCTAATCAGATTTTTTTTAGTGTTAATTAAATAAGGACATATTAGCCATTTAGAAAATACAAGGTTAAGGGATAGCTTGGTTTTACTTCATAATGACCAAATTTTGTCTTATTGGGTATACTCCAATCTCGCCAGGTTAAAAAAATAGGGTTCTACCGCTGAATTGTCCTTTAATAAACCTAGGTTAATGAAGTTGGTGGAAAAGTTTGGTACTGCTTGTTAGGGGATATAGTCGTATCCACGTGTTGGTACTGTTGGTGGAAAAGTTTTGTGTAGTGAAACTTTAATAGAACCTAGGTTAATGAAGTTTTGCAGTCAACATTAAATTGAACGCAAGTTATAAAATTTGAATGGAGGTTATAAGAAGTTAATTGAACGGAGGTTATAAGAACTAAGAAGTTATGTTGTCAACATTAATTTTGAATGGAATTTGGGTGGTGTTTCTTTGGGCCCTGTCCCTTTCCTAGTCATTTTAATTTTTCATGTTGATGTAATTTTTGTTAATCTTGTTTTGCTTTTATTTTGGTTAATTTTATAATTTCTTTTGTAGGAAAAGAATAAGAGCGTAATTGGGGGATATAGAATCTAATTGAGGGATATAGCTAAATGACAAAATAGGGATCCAAATATCCTAGCTGGGTTACCCCTTATATAATTAAATTATTAATTCCTAATCTAACCCTCCCTAATCATAATTAGTTATTAATCCTGATTAGTAAAATATTAATGATTTGGGGATATAATTGTATTTATGTTTATTTGAATTTGTGTGGGTTAGTTGAGAGTAGAATGAGGGAAAAAAAATTGAGTAGAATTTTTTTTTTTTTTTAAAATGGAAGATGATTGTGATGAGAGACTTTAAATTTCTTTGAATCTTTAGCTCAATTACAACAACAATCATATCTTCAATCTTCGATTAATGATAACAACTCACAATTGTTGTATGATGAACCAACACCTTTGAATCATTATTTTCTTGACCATGAAATGTTTTGTGAAGAACCAACTCAAGAAAGTAAACATGTTCAGCATACAAGCAACCCCAACACACAGGTAATGCTTCAAAGAGGTCGAAAATTTGATTTTTTTTTTTGAAACCGCCATTTCATGAAGAAAAAACCTTAGTACTTAGGCATGCTCGTTGTATGAATTCTCCTTGGGTATCATTTATCGGCATTGTATTCATAGATATTTGTATGCGGGAAAAAATATCCCCTTTTGTTCAAGAACATCAGGCGTGGTATTCAAACCAAGATTGAATGCGGTAGGTACACATTTATACTTTTTACCTACCCAGTGAATATTCTAAGGAATATTCAAACCGTGATGTGAGTGCATGACACAGAATGCCGGTTTATGATAAACATAGAAACTTAAATGTCGAGAATGCCGGTTTTACATGAAAAACATACGAAGCTAATGATATTTTGAACTTAAATACCTGCAAGCATTTGTTCCTTTCAACTTCCTCTGTAGGAACCTAATACCGGTATAGTAAGTCAATTACCATTTATCTTTGGTTCTTAATCCCGACAGATTTACTTTACTTATCGACAATGCCGGTTTTGAACTAATCCAATTTTCTTTTCATTCATTCCTTAGATTGTTACCTACAACGATCAACCAAACTCCAAACCACTCCATCGGGATACGTCTGAGTACTATAAAATGCGCGGGTATGTTACCAAACAATATTTTCACCTAGTGTTTACAATTTTATGTTGGGATTTGCTTGTAATCTCCATAATGTTATCCTTATGTAGGGAATAAAATATGAAAAGGAAGCAATTGCTTGGGCGAGTTTCGGCGTACCATGCTTGGGTGATTGCTAAATCTTCCTCGGAGTCAAACGCGATGCCATTTGTTGTATGTGGGATTAGGTTCTATAATAAGCTATTTATAGATGACTATTCTAGGGTTTAGGGTTTCATAAGTTAATATTCTCAAGGAGATATATAAGAACACACGAGTTTTGGGCATTTGGGTTCAAGTATTAGCTCTCTTTATATAGAGAAAAACCTCAACGGCTAGTTTTTGAAATCACATAACTTCCGGCATTGAAGTTAATGTGTCATAGGACGCCGGTACAAGTAAATTTCTTATCGAGAGATTATCCCAAATATGTAACTACTAGGCATGGTATAACAACATGGTGCCATGCGGCACATAATACAGCGTTACATGTATAATTGCGAACATGCGGTACTTGTTAATTTCAAATAAAACGACTATTTTTTGAAAAATATGACCGTTGGTGCTTCATTTCTATATAATACCACTAAATCCTTTGCTAAATTCTAAGCAAAGCAACCACCAAATAACGAATATCCCTCTCTCAAGCTCTATTTGCGAAGTAAGTGGATTCAACATTACTAACAAGTTGAATGAAATTGTAACAAGTAAAACAAGTTGAATGAAATTCATACCGTCGAAATCTGGCATAGTTAATTACATACCAATGATGCCGGTATTACAAGTTCATTATTTTTTCAACTTCTTAGTGTTGGAAAACCGGCGTCGAGTATAAACAATATTCATAATGCGGCAGGATGCCGGCATTGATTTAACTCATCGGGGTTCCGGTATTTTAAAGAAACATAAGATCTCAAGCAAATTCCAACTTACAACATTTAAGGGAATAACGTTACACCTAGAATGAAAGATCTCAAGCCAAATACACCTAACATCATTTATTGGAACAATCTTGAACAAGCAAAGCTGACTTGAAATGCCTAAAGGCTCTTTTCTCCACTTCGTATATGCATCCCGAGCTTCATACCTATCACCATTGTATCTTGCAAGAAATTTGTTGTATTTTTGACATGATTTGATGAGTGCGAGTTGTTCGAATGCGTACTATTTGATGCGCGTATTCAATTATGCGTTTCTTACCGTCAAACTTGTTATGCTTGTAAGAACCAGTCATTACAAGGCCCCAAAAACATCCGAAGGCGTTGATCCTCGGCAAATCCGATACTATGTAGTAATTTCTAATCCACTTTGTTTCCTCCTCAACATCTGCTTCTATCTTAGCTTCTTTTTGACGTTTAACCTCTTCCTCAGCTTCCGCTTTTATCTTATCTAATTTTTGACGATAACGTTCAAGCTTCGCTTCCTCTTCTTCTTCTCTTTTCCGATTAATTGTCTTCTTCCATTGCGGCAATTGACTTGGTGGTTTCTTCCTTCCTTCTTAGTTTTTCTAGTATTGTGGCAACGGAGTTGGTCGTGGTTGATGATTGATTTCCTGTCGGAGTTGACAATATTTTACTCATATGTTTTTCTCTCTCGAGGGAATTGATGAACTTGTCAGCTGGTGATTGATAATCCATTGGAGATATATATGTGAGGTATCAGCTGCAATGGGTGTATCCATTCCTTTAAATAGATGTGGACATAACGGATCTTTTCCACTTTAGTGACGGCACTCTAAGTAACTTAGATCCCACGCCGGAACTAATATTTTCAAGTGTATGGTTTAAAAAACTAGCCGTTAGGCATGTTTTTTCGGAACCGGCATACCTAGGAGGAAGTAAAACGATGCGGTATTTTGTTCGGCACTGCATGTTATACCACGATGATGCCGGTAATCGTAAAATCTTTACAGAAATGACCCAAATATGCCTACAATACCGGCATTCTTTGTTTAATAACCTCTATCTTAGGAATGGGTAAAATTTCAAAAAAAAAAACGGCTAGTTTTTTGAAAAATATATTTGTTAGACATCATTTCTATATAACATCACCCATTCCTTTAGCAAAAACTACAAAAACCAAGTGACCGGTTGTCAGCCGACACAAATATAATTACACTTTCTTACTACTCAAAATATATAATGAAGCAAGGGCAAGAAAGGATCGATCCCCAGAGAGGTCTAGGTTGTCAAATTGTTTGGTTCCCTATATAAAACACCGAGGATTTTCCGATTTCTATAAAAGAAATTAAAATAAAAGCAAAACAATAAAAAAGTAAATACTCAAATCAAGGATGTGAAATATTGGATAAAGGTTTCATCTTCAATTGTAAACAAGTTTATGAATATATGAATAGAATTCGTATTTAATCTCGCTATCATCAAAAGCCATAGAATACCTTATTGCAAGAATACTCCGTAAATTTCCTAAGTCATCAACACACACATTAGATTTGCGTATGTGAATTCTACCTAAAGAATAACCTAACGCCTTGCGCTAATCAAGTTCAATTCCTAGGAGCATTAAGTTTGAAATAGGCTAATCAATGCAATTGTAATGCATTTCGCAAACAATTCGAACAAAGGTCAATTTCTACATATGACTTCGAGGATGTATCACTACAACCTAGAATCATATCATGCTACTCGTATTCAAGGTTATCGCTCGATGAAAACCCTAAAATAGCTATAGATATGGATGTGAGTTCAATCAATTCTAGACTCGACTAAACAAACATTCAATCATATTGCAATACATCAATCATGCAATTATTATAACCCGTAGAAATCAAACGATAATATTGAGAGAAAACTAATTCATAAAAATCATAACTTGGTTGCAAAACCCAACTACATCTTCAACCAATAATAAAAACTTAGTTACTCATGGCATAGGAGTTCATAACAAGAAGAAAGAGAAAACCTATCATGTTTCTAAACCCTAGAACCAAAAGTAGTCCTTCCTAATGGAGATATATGAGGTTTGAGAAAGACTTTTCTATTTATATGTTTCTTCAATTCCAAAAGGATACTCTTTTCCAAATTTAGGTCTTCTCAAAACCCATCTCCAAGTGGTCCACCAAGCCCATGTGTGGAAAATAAGTCTCTGGATTTTGGGTGAAAAATGGTGCCGGATTTGATGACGTCATCAGGAATCCGGTCATTGGTCGCCGGAATCCGTCACCGGAAATTGTCTCCAGCTACTCGAACTCGCCTCTCGGCTACTTGAAACTGTCACAAGAGAATCATATACTTCCAAAGACTCAACTCTCCTTCTCTGCAGTTCATACACTCACAATTCAAAGCAAAACTCACAATTCTTGCAAAACGCCCAAAAGCGCGACTCGTAGCTCATATGTCCATGACCGAATCATGCATCCAACACATACCCCTTCGTGATTCACTTTGAAATATTATGATCCCCACTTTCGGTTGAAATCCGACAAGGAAGTAGCACCACCGGCTTGCCATTCTTGCTGCGTTTTGCCTGATTTTCTGCGATCTTAGCCATTGCGGTTGATTTGCTCTGCCACAACTGCACTTCTCTTCATGTTTACCACGGCAACACATTAACACTTGAGCCATCCTCCAATCCTTGCAATCATTGCAACCATTCATACACCTTTGCTATCTTTGATAGGCATCACAACTCAATCCCATATCTTTGTGACACTGGCTTCTAGACCAAGTCCCTGACAACATCACCTCCGCACCACTCAACACCAAATCCATCGACGTCATAGTGCCTCGACCATTCTGCGAGTTCATCTCGGCTCCATTAGCATTTGATATCAACGAGAATCACTACCGTGAGTCCCAGTCTGCAAATTCGTACTCAATACACGCCCACCATTGCCCGGCCAAACCTTGACTGTCAGACATCCCTCACAGTGCAGCTCCACGTAACCGCACCTGCACCCATGAATTCCTTATACGATTCTGCAACAACAATTCAATCCATCGTCTCGCCAAAGATCGGTGCACCGGTTCTCGGCTTAAGAACTCGTATCTCATCGGAGAGACAAATTTTCAATTAATATTCATTCGTATCAATAGCAACATCAATGACTTAACCTTCCGACTTCCATTTCAAGCTCCTCCGCATCTCGTGATAACACCATCTCTAGGTTCAAGTCACTTGCGTGTTCGCCATCTTTCCAACGCTACAATTCCTGCATTTGTAGCTTCTTCACAGCTCTCATCTTTAATATAAATCCCAAGAACGAGACTCATCATCATTCAAACCCATTACGTCGCCAACTTTTCCCCAGAGCCAAGCGCAAACTACGACTCGCCTTTATCATCACAGCTTCAATTTCGGTCTGTTTGCACTGTATTTGCATATGTGAAATCTCTTCCTTACCAAACACCGAGGCACAAACCCAATCTTGAGCCGCCTCTATCATAAACAACATCATGAGCCATTGCTTCTCATTTTGACAAAGTTCAATGGCACCACAAAGCACCACCGAGAATCACCATATTCCCTCGCAACTCACTTGATATCCCTTGAGCAAAGACAACCAATCAGCCACAACAATTCCGTCTATGTATCTCCATTACAACTCGGGCGTCCTAAATATATACCAACTCCAATGGAAATGGTATCAGTTTCTCCACCTACTCTTCTTTGCTGCACATCCGAACTTGACTCAAACACCATGCTTCATCTTCTCGATTTAGGCGATTTGCGAAGCACATTTTGTGCATTCTGTGTTGGTAATCCAAAGATAACAATTTTGCGATACGATGAGTTCTTTTTGACCTGCAATTTCACATTCATTCGTAACCCATCATTCATACAATAGTGAACATTCATAATCTCCTATTTAGTTCTCATCATCAACGGTGGCTTCATTCTTCCTTTTTATTCTTGAACTTGCAGACATCTAATACCACCGGACTTCATCTTCTTCCCACTAATTTCTCGCCCAACTCTTTACCTAAATCCAGTTCCTTTCATTGTTGCTGGTAATCTTAGGAGACTCAATTCAAACTCTCCATTGCAACTACGACTATTTCATCACGAGTTCGGACACCAACTCACTCAACCCGTCGCTTAATTTCTCAAATACCGTTTCTCTCTGCCATTAATCACTTCTTCTTCTCTCGTCTAGAACAGCCGCCATATCTCACTCTACCTCTCCATTTTCTCTCTCGATCTCGGGTGAAATAAAGGCCGACAAATTAATGAGGAAAAATATTTGTCTGATATTCTTAGGTTTTGTGTAGGAGATGAAACTAGTTAACTCCACTCAAGCAAAGTAGCTAGGGGGTACTCAAATGACTATAAGCACCCACGCTTCTGATAATGGCCACCTGAAGTAGTAGTTCCTGACCTAGAAATAATTTGGCTTCCCATTAGTGATTCCCAAAGCAGCCCCTTATCCTTGGCCTAGCTACTGGTAGCAATTCCTCCTGGAATGATGTAAATTCCTCGTAAAAGAGTTGTCCCTTAACCTTGATTAGGCTCCAGATAGTGTTCGCCCATGAAATAATAGATTTTCCCTTTTTTCTCAATTTAGGTGATTTCCGCTTCTTTTCCTCCGTGCGACTCCAGTACCTAATAACTCAAAAACACGCGTAAAGTACATAATTCACAAGAAAAATAACAAAGAAAGCGTAACTACAAGATAGTAAATACGGTGTATTCTACACCTATCACCAAGCACCAAATAAAAAAAATCATTCTCTCAAGAAAGCAAGCACGGCTCAAAGAATGGGGGATTCATCATCTACCTCTATTTGCAAAGTAAGTGGATTTCCTAACAACATGCTCTTCAATACTATGACGGAAAACTAATACAATTTTTTCTTACAGAATCATCATTGCAAGTGTCAAATTTGCAAGTCACCTTCTCACCTAGCCATGGACTGTTCATTTATTTATTCAAAGTGTAGAAATTTGTGATGGGACACGCCGTTTTTGGATTGCAAAAGCGATGATCTTGAAAATGGAAGAATGTTTCTAAGGTGTTTGAATCACCCAAAGTGCGATGAGTTTCAATGGTTTGACAAAGCGGTTGAACTAGCAGAGTCAAGAGAAAACCACAAAGGCCAATGCAAGCCAATCGATGGGTGTTATATGAAGGGAAAGGAATATGTTGAAAGAGAAGAAAAACCAATGAAGCTGATCCTTGACACCCCGCTCCCGGACGATGTCTTCGAAGAGGTTCGGGAAAGGCTCAAAGGTTCCGCAATGTTGAAAAGGGATGGAAATAGATTATTCCTAACTAAGTGCAATCCATTCACTGTTTTTTTAATTTAAAGTTTCTAATCCAATGTAGTCGATTACTTCAGACCGAAATAAAAGAGAATTTGAAATGAATTAAGCAAAGTGCCGGCATTGCGGAATTCAAAACAACGATGCCGGTTTTATGTCAACTCTGTAAGAGTATTTGGAAACTTTAGATGCCGGCATTGTCAAAATGAATATTACTATGCCGGTTTTTGTCATCACATATTTAAGAGTATTTGGACATTTGCAATACCGGCATTTACCTTAGCAAACACAACAATGCGGTACATGTCGGTTTCTATACAGAACCAAATAATGTAACACGATTGTTAGGCATAAAAATTGCCATGCCGGGACTAGGTTCCGCGGTGTTTTGAGCATTATGTATATGGGTATGTGTACATGTATTTCTAAAACTGACCTCTACTATGCGGAACATTTTAACTTTCAAACTAGAAATCTTAACATGTTCAACATAAACCAAAGAACAAAAAAGTTAACCCACAAGTACAAACCAAAACAAGTTTGAAATTGTTTTTGACGTAACCAAAGACTTAAAGAGTTAACCATCACTAATTGTCATCAATTCTCTTCCACTAAATTAGTCTTTTGTTTCTTTTGGGTGGGCGCCTTCCTTGTTTCCCCATACATAGCTTTGTGAGTAGGGTGGGTTTCTTCAATTCTTTGAAGCTTTTCCTCGAGTTCCTTGATTTCTTGAAGAGATAGCACCACCCCGTCCTTATGCTTGCAACCTAACATCTTCGTAACCTTGCCAAGCCGACGTCGCTAGATTAATACATCAAACACATAATCAGTATATATGTTAATATATGATTATGTTTACATTTAATGACTATAAGCAATTAAGAAAACTTACCACCATTCCAAAAGTCCTAAGAAGGTGGGCCATCGTAGGTTGTGGTGGTGGAGGAATTTCAACAGGAGGGTTTTCTTGGTGTGGAGCTTCGACGAAGGGAGGGCGCATGATATAAGGATGTGACCATTCCAGGTAATCCCTCATGTAGCTGTCATCAACTTCATAACCATTTTCCGCAATCTTCCACTTACTAATATCAACCAAACGACGTGGCTCTCTATCCCTCCAATGTGTTGGTTCCGGTTCTGGATCATACACTACATGCAACTTGTTGGGAGTTGAATTGCACCGAGAAAAGTAAAGAAGATAATTATCATCAGAGGTCGACCAAAGACGGCATAATTGCTTAAATCCATGTTGGCGCATCACACGGCATGGATCGGCCATGATGTATCCTTTTGGGTGGTACAACGGCCCATGGTAAAATGCAACATCTCTTGGAATTGGACGGTATCCTCTAATCTCCTTATAAGTGTCGAACACAACGTCTTCCTTCCTCATAGCATCCAGAGCCAATCTCATATTGATGACTCGACCTTTGTTAGGGCCGGATTCTTCGTTAAACTCAAACCTCCGAGCTCTAGGGGTATCGGGTTCGGAAGGTCTTTGATCTTCAAGAATTGGCAGTCCTTGAATAAGGTTGGGAAGTATTCATAACACCACACCTAATCCAATGTGAACAATATACATGTGAACATAAGTAAAAAAATACATCTCAACAATAGATTAAAGAAATTTGTACCGGGTAGAGTGAAATTCCCGACAAATTGGTTTGTTTTAGCCAATGAAGCCCTTCTCATCTCCGCCATCAAATGTGCCATGACCGCGGTGCCCCAAGAATAGCCATGGACACCTTCCAACGGGTCAAGGTCTTGGAGAAAGTTTGCACTTACCCTGTTGCCATTAGTGTCGGGGAATGCCCTAGTGCCCAAGATGTATAACAGTGCACGCGGCGGTACGTATACCGAATCTGTGGTCCCATCCATCCTTCAAGCTTCTAGCCTTTGTATTTTCAAACATCTTCTTAAGCATCGTCAGCTTCAATGTCTTCGTCTTACTTCCGTTCGATGCTACATAAAAGCTATCTGAAGAAGTTTTGAAGTCCCAACCAAACAACTTTTTGGTCAAATCGTGCAACTTCAACCAATCTAGTTCCGAGACTCAACTTCTTACAAATTGATTTGCCGATAATGATCAAGCCTAGAATGTTATGAGCATCTTCAGGAATCAAGGTCATCTCACCAAACGGGAAGTGCATTGTATCAGTTTCATCATGGTACCTTTCGACGAAGCAATTGACGGTCACAGTATCTGGATTCACGTAATTTTCAACCGAAGAATACAGACCAGAGTTCTTTACTAATGTTTGGACATCTTCATGCTCCGACGACAATTTCCACTCAGCCGCGGCTTGGTTTCGGCAAACACGCACAGCCTTAGTATGATCCTACAAATATGAGATAATACGATTAAGAGATGATGTAAAAGACAAAACAACGCACATGCACAAAATAAAAAATGCTTACATAAGTTTGAAAGATAGTACGAGTCCAAGAGTGCTTGTATCCAAAGAGTACTTTCGGTTCCGGAGCTTGACCCCAAATTTTACCATCATCGCGGTTGGGTAACATGTCATCAAGGTGAGGAAGGTGACAACCTTTAACTTTCTGTTTTCGTCTTCCCTTGTCCTTGCCTTGTGTTGGTTGTTGACTAGTCCCACCAACTTCGCTTTGGCTTGCTAATTGACTTGGGGGAACCTCATCATCTTCCTCCTCACTTTCCACTCCATCATGCTCATCGTCCTCATATGTTCCAGTACCTTCACGGATTGCAAGTGCACTACGTTCACCACCACTCTCCCAAATTGATCCTCTTGTTTGAAACCCCAAACGTTTCTTGCGACCCGCGTCTTTCCCCCGTGGAGGCAGGGACTGAGGAGTATCAAGATCGTCCTTCCTCCTTCTCTTAGTGAGGATAGGACCTTTATCTTTCTTCGCTTCTTTAGCTCTTGACCTATAACATAAGCAAACAAAACAAACATTAGAAAAGGCATGGCAGTTTAGGAAAGCATACCAATTCCTAAAAAAACCAATGCCGGTAACATGGACCGAGCATAAGACCTTAAATATCGAGCATGCGGTATCGTTGTACCGGCATTGTCTAGAAACTAAATTATGTTCCGGTATTGAGCACCATTTCGGTGATGTTCTGTATGTTTTAAGTGTAATCTAGGCATTTACGAATTGAACTAACGAGATGCCGGTTTTAAAATACCGGCATTCACGAAACCTAGATATAATGTCGGTACACACAATTAAGTTCTGTGTGTTTTTAGTTGACTACCGGTATGGTATTCAACACTAATTGTATCTTAGGTATGGTCGATTCAGGAATGCAAACTGGTATGGTATTCGACCCAAATTCTATGCCGGTATAAAAAATTCGATTTCAGGAATGCAAACCGGTATGGTATTCGACCCAAATTCTATGCCGGTACCTAAACCGTCTTGGTATTCAAACCAAGATCCAATGCCGGTTTTTCTACGTAACTCGACAGTTTCAGCTATTGTTGGCGATTCTAACCTAAACCCATGGCTACAAATCGAGTAAAACAATCATAAATGAGTTCAAAAATCACTTACCTTCTCAGAGAAGCCATGAGTGTTTGATCATCCGGGTACTTATTGCTGCGTCCTCTTCTAGTTGTTGAGCAATGTTCTCGATTCTTTGTTCATGTGTTTGTTGAGCAGCCGATTTGGTTCTCGGTTTTGCTTTCGATTTGGTTCTTGGAGGCATGGTTATGTTATGTTAATCGACGAAGAAATTTTTGATTCAACGATTAATCGTCGATGAAGAATGAACGATGAGGAAGAAGATGAAGAAAAAAAATTTTGGATGAACTAACCTATGCCGGTACGAATTTGAATTGGGGGATATATGATTTGGGTTATTTGATGTTTATGTTTTAGTTGAAAGGGTATAACAGTCTTTTCATAATGTTTTTAATTAATCTAAGGGTGTTTTAGTATTTTCGCCCCCAAAAACACCCCTTAATGACCACCTTTGGTTGGGGAAGTAATTCATATCCCCAATTAGATTCTATATCCCCCAATTACGTGTTCAAAAGAATTGTAGTCTCACGGGCATTTTACGCCGAGGCTAGCCCTCCTCTAGATTTTATCCAACGCGAGTATTTTGTGTGAGGGAATCGATATTTAAGTTTTATTTTGAAGAGCTTTTTATCCTTTTTTTTTGAAGCAGAAAAACGATTTTTATTATTGAAACTCTAATAAAAGAGTTACATTTTTGCATCTTGACTAATCGACACAAAATAGCTGCTTTGGTGGTTCAAAACCCCAGGATTTGGTAATACCATCAACTCTAGCTAATTTTGAAAGAATATCGAAACCTTGTTCTTTTTTTTTTTGGAACATGACAAAGTTTCAAGAACTAAAAAGTTTAAAGAAATCTTGTTTGATATCTTTGATCAAGTTTTTAAACCTCCAATCAATAACTCCTTGATCTTTATTGACTGCATCTACTACTAACTTCGCGTCAAGCTCAAAAATCACTTTGGATAGCCTTTGTTCTTTAGACCATTGCACTGCTTCCCAAAGTCCCAATCCTTCAGCCTGCTCGCACTCGACATCCTTGAGATGGATGCATTTTCTTTGCTTGTTGAGATCCCTGCAAAATTTCACACAATTAGTCCAATGCCACCAAGGTTATTTCTGAGGTTAAAAAAGATCCATCACTATTAATAGTATGAAAATCATTAGGAGGAGGAATCCAGTGATCAATCACTTTAGTCGCACTAATTTTCTTTGTCGGATGTGAATTCTGGGTAATCTCATGATCTTCAAAGCAGATTCTGCAGGAAGTAATGATCTTCTCAATGTTCACATCTTTATTTTGGAAAACTTTATCGCATCTGGATGACCAGATATTCTACGCAACAATAGCACGTTTAACCAAGTCATTCTCAGTGATTTGATTGGTGTGCAGACTATCGAACCAGCTACAAATCCAATCTGAGAGACTGTTATGATTACCAGACACCCAACCAATGATGGAAAACCAAACTGCTCTGGAGATATTGCAGTTCATTAAAACATGAGCTGCAGTTTCTTGGACAAGGACACAGAAAGGGCATGAGTCATCTAATCCAACAATGGCAGGACCAAGAGCATCTCTAGTAGCTAGAAGATTCGATGAAGCTTTCCACAAAAATTGACAAACCCTAGGATGGGTTGGAAGTTTCCACAGCTTCTTATAGATCTTATGCATTCTAGGGTCCATAGATTGGTAATGATACGATTCCTCATATATCTTTCTATAGCAAAACTTGACAGAGAAGTTACCGTTCTTCTCAAGTAAACATATAAGATTGTCTGTCTGGCTTGTATGGATTGAGAGACCAATAATGTAATCCACAGTATTTGCTTCAAAAAGAACATGTAGGAGATCAATATTCCAAGATGCAGAGTCGTGTAGGATTAACTGATTCGCATGAGTAAAATTCATACTGATCATACAACCATGTTTAGGTTGTGGAGGACCTTGTAGCTCTGGAATCCAGCGGTGTTTCCATATAAGGATAGTTTCTCTATTACCCAAATGCCAACAGCTGTATTTTTGAACGAAACTTATCTCAGAACTGATACTTCTCCATGACCAGGTGGAGTTGCACCAAAGAGATTTTTGTCCTTGGAAATAATCATTTTTCTTTTATTTTATTTTGTCGGGGTGTTTTTTGGTGCCTTTTCCATCGGTTTGCAAACTTCTACATACTATAATTGGTTCACAACTGTCTCTGGTTTCGCACTTGGATCAGGTACGGCACCTCTGCATTCCTAATTAATTTTATCAGTAGTTTTAAGTACACCTATGCGTTCTTTCACATTCATTACTCAGTTACATCTTATAATTTCTTCAACTACTCTAAGCCCAATTCCCATTTCATTAGTAGCTAAAACCGTTTAGTTTTTACAACAACTATGTTGGCCCTGAACCCTCTCACACCATTAGTGTTAAATTAAGTTAATCCATTATAATGACTATCCTGGCTTGGAATTGTCAAGGTATAAACCATCCATCTTCTATTCAATATTTAAGAGGGTTGATTTCCATTCACAAACCCAACATTTTATTTCTCTCTGAACTTTAGCTAATGATCATCATATGAGAATCCTATCACAATCCCTTCAGTTTTATAATTACTTCACCGTCCCAAAAACTTGAAGGCGAGGCGGTCTTTGTCTAATGTGGAACGATAACCTCAACATCCAAATACTACTTCACTCACAAAATTACATCCATACAAGAGTTACTTCACCAGCCCTGAATAACCTTGACTCTGCACAAGTATTTATGGCCCACCGCATCCGGATATAAGAAAAAAATCTATGGCAAGACTTCTCAACAATCTTCAACAACACCGATTCGTCTATGCCTTGGCTTTTACTAGGAGATTTCAATGATGTTTTAGTAAAAAATCTATGGCAGGACTTCCCAACAATCTTCAACAACACCAACTCTGACATTTGCCCCCGATGCAACGCTGATCCTAAATCAGCGATTCACCTTCTAATTCACTGCCCAATAATGACTACATCTTGGAACACCTTACTCACACAAATCTCAACCACATCAAACTCCAACCATACCCCCACATTGGCTTTAACGCCTCAGACAACCATTTCCCAGATCTTACAACAATCAGTACCAACATCTGTCATCTCTTCTTTCTGTTTTTTATTCTGGACCTTATGGTTGGCTAAGAATGACTAATATACTGTCAAAAGCAAACAACATCATAAGAAATCTTAGATTTGGATCAAAAACAACAACAATAATACTCTGCGGCGCAAGATTCCTTACCTCCTGTCATACCAGGAGATTCACCGGTACTTAACCGCTCAAGAAGCAACAAAAGGATTTCAATCATAACAGTAGGATGGTCAACCCCAAACATGAAATGGATTAATATTAACACAGATGGAGCGTCCAGGGGTCATCCGGGTTTTGCCGGTGCGTGTTTCATTTGCAGGAACTCCGACGCAAAAAATGTTATGGCTCTAGCTCAACCTCTAGGAATTAAAACGACATTAACTGCAGAAACTTGGTCTATGCTTTTGGCATCAAGAACAACAACAGAAAGGCAATGGCCAAAAGTTATATTCGAGACGGACTCAGAAAACCTTTTGCGCTTCATCACATCCCCTAGTCCCCCACCTTGGCACATCTCAGGGATGACCGAGGAAATAAAAAATAGAATGCAACAGATCCCACAAGCTGTTATCCAACACAACTACAGAGAAGGAAATCAAGCAGCAGATGGTCTAGCCAACCATGCAGCAGATGGAAGTCAAATGGGAAATTTCTCAACCAAAAGTTGGGACCAGGCAATCCCAGTTTTTCTCAATCAAATTGTTTACCATGATTTCGTGGGTACCACATACCTACGTCAAATTATAACCTAATCTTTTTTAATAAAATGCATGCTTCAAAAAAAAAAAAAACATTGCATATACACGATACTCTTTAATATAAGTTCAGTTATGCAAATAAATTTCTTTGTTGTTGTTAATTTTTTGTTAATGATCCTACAGTACATATACATTATACTCTTTACTATAAGTTTATTAAGGTTTTACATATACATTATACTCTTCACTATAAGTTTATTAAGGTTTTCGTCATATTTATATATCATCTAACAGTGCATATACACTATAGTCTTTAATAGAAGTTCAATTTTGCGTATAAATTCCTTGTTGTTCTTTTTTGTCTATGATTCTACAACATATATACTCTATACTCTTCGATATAAGTTTAGTAATGTTTTCTCCACTCTTCGTTTTATTCTATGAGTTATTTACTATATAGAATTTATGTAATTAGTATGAACATTTTTTATTTTTATTTTGATAGTATCTTATATGTGTCATTTGTTGTTTATTTTTAGGAGTTTTTATCCTTTAGCATATTCATTAGTAATTTCTTATAACAATAATAGTGTTTAAACTAGTATGTATATTCATTCATTTTTTTACTGTATCATCCTAATATGTTGAAATTAAAATAATTTGTTGATTATGTATAGCATTTTTGTGCATGATCCATGAGTAAAGCATATATGCACCATAATATCCTAGTTTGTTGTTTAAGAATATCAGGTTTTGTACATGGTATGACAGTGCAAATATGTTATATTGTAGCAATATGAGTTCCACAATACCACTTTTTTTTTTGTTATCTTGTGGATTAGTATGAGTGTTTTATTTTATTTTATGATCTTAATCTTTTGTAATTTGATTAAATTTTTTACTTGATCCAACATTGCGAGATATGCTCTCTTTGTTTGATTTATGAGTTCAAACAATGCGGCATTATTGTTATATATGTTGTGGATTAATATGTGGGCCATACAGTAATTTTGTGAATTCATCCATTTTTGTGTATTGTAGCATCTTAATGTGTCGAAAATAGATTAGCTTGATGTTTAATGTGCATGGTCCAACAGTACATATATGATGTACTGTTTAATATGAGTTCAACAATGCCAATTTTTTGGCATTGAGGTTGTACGACACTGAGTTTTATTTAAAAGAAGCATTCTGTCTAATAACATTCATTGATGTAACATTCCTTTCCATTGCTGATAACTCCAGATTATGGAGGACCCCTGGTTAGTTACATGGTAATGGAAAGTTTCATTTATGGTCTCAGAGGTATGTCACGATATGGGAAGGTAAGTTTCAGGGAAGTCTATTACCTTATTGGTAAATCAACTTATGTTGCTTTACTTGTTGATCTTATGGTCGTTTTTTAGTTTGGTTTTCTTTTTTATAATAGGTAAATCTGACTATGACAATTGTATTCATCAGCCTTAGCAGTGAATAACCAAGGTAAACATTATCTATGAAGATCGTTTCTTGACTTGAACTATATATTAGTTCTGGTATTTTGTTTCGATAATTTAAAGACGGATGATTGGGAGTACAACTAGCTAGTGGATTGCATATTTCAGTTTTTTTAGTTGATTATAATGTTCATCTCTCTCTCTCTCTCTCTATATATATATATATAGATAGAAACCGGATGATGATTATGCACAAAATCTCTCGTCTTCATGATATCTTTTAGATAAAATTTGTAACCTTCTTGTGTAAACATTGAATATAGATCTTTAAAAATGACATTTGATATTTTCATGTTTTCTTTTACTTTATTTGTGTTTGTAATCAAACAATGCATGGTAACCATATTGATTTTTATTAACGATCTGAGTAACTATACTGAGTTTTTCAATAGTGCAGAGTAACTATACTGAGTATATAGTGTATACGATAATAACACTAATTGATTTGATTTGTTAGAACGTAGTGCATGGTGATTTATGGTGTACTGCAAACTGACAGTAATGGTGTTCAAAGAAATAATATAATAATTATATTTAAATGAAATGGTAGATGTTATTTGGTTAAGTATTGTAGGAAATATCTGTGTTTGGAAGGCAATGTTAAACTCAACTCTACAGTTAGTGCTATGACATCAATACCCCGAGATGAACCTTGCTGCTAAACCATCTGTATTACCTGGAATTCAAACACGTAAGCTTGAATCTCGCTTCTTCAGAAGTTTCAGGATGGACACAACTTCAGTTTTACGTGCTATGAAAGATGTTTTTAGCGATCACAACAAGGGATCTGAAATTAGTCGTCATATTGTGCATAAAATCTTGTAGAGCAAATATATGTGTTTCTGCATGATGGATGTACTTAGTCATGTCATATTGTTTAAATTTTAACAAGTTTGCCTAATTATAATTTTCTGCTTACATCATTTGTATAGCAGGGTCTTGTAATAACTCTTTACTTTTTTTGTACTTGAACGGTGCAGCGCAACTACACTCAAATTTGTAAACGGTGCAGCGTAATTGCATTCAACTTTTCTAATATACATTGTTTATTGAATGGAATAAATTTAGTTTCCTGATCACCTTTTTTTTTTTTTTTTTTTTTTTTAATTTCTAGTTTTTGTTTTTGTGGTTTATTGGCTTTGAAGTTTACAAATTATTAGGTTAAAGTAATTTTTGTCAGGTTTTTTCAGTGCAGCCGTTAGAAACTGTTGGTTTAGAACATTTTCGTTGCTCTCACTTTATCAACGTAATAAAATCATTCATCGCTTTGACAGTTTAGTTACCAGTTGAGGAAGAAACAATGGAGAAAGTTAAAAATACCAGTAAAATGCCTATGGCTTTTAGTGTGCAGACAATATGCACTGACATTTCAAGATGTTGTAATCAACTTTCTTTCTTCAATAGAGTATATATACTATAGTTATTACAAAGATCATGCTACAAAAATGTTAAAAGGCAAAAAGCAAAGGGGTGGTATATAACACTAAGTACAAGAAGAATGTCAAGACAATTTGCACCATATTGTCATTTGTCCAGATTACATATGGCATGATCAAATATTAGATTACATTTGTTGATAGATAGCAGGCATCCCACCCAACAACTAAAGTTGTACAACATATATGTTACACAAACCTACATTTTTTGTTAGTATAGTCTATATACAATGTCTAGAATATATGAATAGATAATTTTTAGGGCCACATTATTATTGGTACTCTGCCAACTACAAATGTTTGGTAATTTCCATCGAGATTTCTTTAATATTCCACCTGGATACTCTTGGTAGGTGCTCCCTTCTGGTAATTTCAATGGTTGGACACAAAATGTATGCGCAACATACCATAGCTGCAGTAGCAAAACACGAAAATGATTGATTAGGGATGCGAAGTTATATCTATAAATTTTCATCATGTGCCTTTTGAACTAGATCATGTATTTACATATTCTATCGATCAATGTAATTTGTTTCTCTTAACATCAAGAAGATCTTAAATATCCCCATCACAAGTATAAAAAAAATTAGACAAACAACCACACTATAGGCAATCTATACTGCTAAAATATCACATAAGTATAAAAATCAAAACAGTATATGCATTCTGCACTTTCATTATTATTTCTTTATCAAATGCATCCGATGAAAACGTAAAAAATGACAAAAATCACCAGAGTATATGGTATCTTCCCTCTAGGATCATAGAAGAAACCTCCCCAGCATAAACACAGAAACGCAGTATCTGTAATCCGCACTTACAAAGATAATAATATAACGGAAGATTTCACTACTGATAAACTAAAAATTCGTACAATATAGGTTATTTGTACCCCTAGGATTGTAAGATAAACTCATCACTATAGTATAGTCATGCTGCACTTCTAAGCAAGAACAATCTTGAATCTATGACAAACCAAAACCTACAATATTGGTTATCTATGACAACCCAAAACACTATATTGGGTATCTATGGTGTCACATCATAATAGAACTAGCATTATTTTCTTCCAATTGTCTAGAAATTCCCACAATATAGTCTCTCTGCACTTCTAGGATTGTAAAAGAAATTGAATTACTACATTATAGTCATCCTGCACTGTTTAGAAACTGCCTTTGAACTTTTGAAATCGAGTAATCACTAAAGTTTAATGGAACATAAACAATAAAGTACTGGCAGTCTGCAAATAAGTATATAAAATAAGACATAAATGTATAAGACTATACTAGGTGTCCAATATATGGTATCTGCACTGATAAAGATACAATTATAAACATTTCAACTATAGTATAGACAATATGTACTGCTAAAATATCAAATAAGTATATAAAATCAAAACAGTATATGAATTCTGCACTCTCATCATCACAGTATATGGTATATGCACTCTGGGATCATAAAAGAAACTTACAGTACTGCATGTATCAAAACTTAAACAAATAACATTTGTATAGCCGAAAGAGATAATTTTTTACTGGCTCTCCCTATAATGTTCCATCAGATGTATCAAAAATCAAACAAATAACCACAGTATAGGCAATCTGTACTGTAAAAATATCATGTAGGTATAAAAATCAAAACATTACATGCATTCTGTACTCTCATTAGTATTTCTTTTATGAACAACATCTGATGAAAATGTAAAGAATCACATAAAAAAGGTATATAATAACCACAGTATATGCTATCTTCACTTTAAAATCATAAAAGAAACTTCATTTGTATGTATCAAAAATCAAACAAACAACATTTGTATAGATGGAACAAACCATGAACAATAACTAATCCTATGAAAAATCAACTGGTATAATATCCATGTACTATTCAATTGCATATATAAAAAATCAAACAAATAAACACAGTATAGGCAATCTGCAATCTATGATCATAAAAGGAACTTCAATTGCATGTATCAAAAAGCTAACAAACAACATTTGTATAACACACACACACACACACACATATATATATATATATATATATATATATATATATATATATATATCAGATCATAATAGCACATACAAATTTAAAACAAAACGTTAGATCTAGAGAGGAATTAGTCGTACGTTTATCTGTTACTGTTTTTGGAACTCTTTGGATTTCTACTGCTGGTGATTCTTCAACATTGTGTCCTTCTACTTCTTGTTTTTGTGAGATTCTTGCGCTTTCTCTTCTTGTTTCGACCATTTTATTCAAAATCTATGAAGATTCGGTATGTGGTGATGAATTTTATTCTCGTAGATTGAACTTTGATGATTTATTGAACCTTTTGTTAGATTGAAATGATTTAGATGATTTTTCTTCTCTAATTTTGAGTAGTGGGATCCAGGTGAAGTAAGATGATTATCTTTTTTGATTATTAGTAGTGGTGACGATGAAGTTGTTTGATTTATCAGATTTGGTTGGTGATTACGAAGATTGGTTTCTCTTTTCAGTTTCTGATAGTTTTTGAAGCCCTAGTTTATGTTTTGTAACGAGTGAAAAATAAGACAGTGTATTTTACACGTTTGGAACATGGGCTTATTAAGTCTTTTCCTTGTTTTAAAGTATTTTGGACCTCCGGTTAAACTTATAATATGGATGGACCCTATTATAAATAACTATATGGGCCTAGGAACAATCACAAAATTTCCCTAAAATGAAATCAATGTAAAGTAAATGTAAGAAAAACAACAAAAATAATTCAACCAAAAAAAAAAAAAACGATTTTCACCAACAACACGAAGAACACTTTAAGAACATTTCTTTTAAGAAAAATAATATACAGTTTCAGATTTTTTTTTTAGTGAAAAACGAATTGGAATATGTGTTATTATTCTTCCAGATGATCCCGGCCGTAGCATGATTCATATCTTTTTAGCTTAACTATTTTTTTTTTTCCTTTTTGCAAATTGGAAATTCATTAAAGTGAATAATTTAAGGTGTTAGCATCCATGGTTACAACAATATTATAGTTATTTATTATAGCTAACAGATTAAAGGTATTATGTTAAAATTAAAAGGCAAACAGTAGAAGGTAAATGATAAAACCACCAAAAGGTGTTGGACACAAATATGTTGCCTCATTGAAAACCTTGACAAGGAAACCCAATAGCAAACCCTGACAAAGAAAAAGAGCACAAATCGATGAGTCCTAGAGAAGATTTTAAAACTAAAATTGCAAAGATAACCAAAACTTTTGTAATTCTCCAATAACCTTGTAAACATTTGTTCCCCATCAATACCCGGTGAGTAGTCTTCTAATATTGGCAGTGTGTATGGTTTCACAATCGAGTTGTGAAGATTGAGAATTTTTGCTCGCGATAAAACTATCAAAAAGGATTCTTGAGCCCTTTTATCACGAACAAGTTCTAAATATCAGAAGTTCTGGATTTTTCTCTTTTGATGTTTGAGACATTCCCAAATGATAAAATCATCGCTTGGGCAATTTTTAATTGATCAACAAATTAATTCTTGAACAATAAATTATTTCGAACTAATATTGTTAAGGACCTCTGAACATCCAATGCTTGAATCATATTTCGAGATGTTCAACAAGACAAGCTTGATTCAAAATTTCTTCTTTGCAATATATCTACTAGAATTCATACGACATAGTCTCAAATAGATAGAATGATAAGATAGTGAGTAAAATAGAATGGTTCCCTCTTCACATACCTTGTTGATGAAGTTCTCCAAATGTATTCGTCGATCTTCAGTCTTCTAGGGTGATATATGATACTATTCTACCAAATTCTAACCTAGTCTGAGACTTGACTTAGTAGACTAGAAATCAAGATATAATTTTGTTCAAATAACATTGACAATAAGCTTGATATAAAAAAAAACTTGTAGGTTCAACCAAGCAATGCTCTAACAATCTCCCTCTATATCAATTTTAGTGACAAAACTATTCAATACATATGGATTCAAATTAAAATGATATTTGAGCTCAAAATCCACTATGCTTGATTTCTTTGGTTCTTCAACAAGCTCTTTAATTCTTCGTACTTAAAGTTATGCATGTGTTCGTTCATCATCTTTGTTGTTGAAGATTTGTAGCGATAACAACTTATGAGAATACTCAAAAATAGCTTTGTTAGAATGAAAATCACTCTACTCAATGGTTGTTATACAGAAACAAAGTATTGTTATCTTCTCCAGAGTTCATTGACCATAACTTTGAAGAAATATATACTACAATGATATGTTATCCGCCTTAGTCAATACATATGTCTTTTGCAATATAGGTAAAACCTATAGATCATAATCCCCTCCCCCTTACATAATGCTCCGAGAAGCCATATGTTGTAGTAAGATACTACTCTTAATATTACTCCCCAATTTTGTCAACAAAATTGGCAAAGGCGAAAAACATGGATCATAGTGAATTAAACAAAAGAGTGTCAAGACTAGAGAACGCATACCAGTTTTTAGTTTAGACGATTTCACCAAGAAACTCGACATTTACATCAAGAAATATATAAGTACAAGAATTTCCTATAAATTGCGCATATTCTCTCCACTTAAAGGTATGTCAATTAAGCACAAGTTCAAAAGAACTCTTCCCCATTTAATGTTATTCCCGAAAGAACAACATGAGCGACTTTTACTCTAATCACAAGAGAAGGATTTTCTTGGACGTTAGTTACAAACAAGTAAGTTTGTATCCCGATATTTTTTTCAATTCTCGCCAGTTCCAGAAAAAGAAGTTGAAAATATCGATCTTAATGTTAGAGACACTAATATACGAAAAAAATTGTGAGAAAAATAAGCATCGACATAAACTATTCTTATGCCAGTTACGAATAAATAGAGAAATTCATACAATATGACTCAAGTCACTTAACATAAGAATTATAACTTTCCTAGCCATGTATGAACATAGAGATTAAAGTTCACCACTTATTCCCTGACAATTATGAAATCAAGAAGGAAAGCAACTTTCTAGAGAACATCTTACGGAATCCTATAGCAGTATATTCACAGAGTGTAATCGTGGAGAGATCAATACTGCAATTCTCATAATAATTTACTCCTCTTTTATCAAGAGTTAAGAGCTTAACCTATGAGAACATATAAGATATCTTGTTCTAATCACCAGAATATGATAGAAAAGAACAAATATCACGAAATAAGCAACACATATATATATAATCCATGAAGATTAGGTATTGCGAGTCATCTTCCAAAATAAAATTTAATTAAATAAACTTTAAACATACAAGATGATAGTATTTGGAATAGCTAATGTCACACATAAAAACTACTACAAAAGCTAGTGTTCCTCCTTAAACAATAAGAATAAATTCCTACAAGGAGTTAAGTAGTAAAAATAAAGAGATGAGAAAAAATCTAACACTGGACTTGTAAGGGAGTAATCAACCTCTCTATATGCTTTAAGTTCTTCCTCAATCAAAGTCATTCCGAACTCAAAGTTCTCAATCATGTTTCTAATTCTTTTGGAAGAATCTTGCATATCTTCACTTAAATCTTGAATTTTTTTAAAAATAAAATTCATCTTAAGAGTAAACTCATTAAGTTGAGAGTTTGACAAATCAATACAAGGTATAGATATTCCTTTTTCTTTACTAGAGTCACTATCATAATATTCAAAGCGAATTTTCTTAGTGAGGAAAAGTACAATCCAGACATCATCTTCCTTGTTCGAAGTTAGACTAGAATGAGAAGACATGTTTGGAGGCTTTTCTTATCAAGAAATTCTAAAAGGGAACGAGAAAAGAGTTCTCCCTTTTTATAACCTTCTTAAGTTCACGAAGTTCCTTTCATCCAAGTTACAGAACCGTGATGCCTAATCTGGTAAAAATATTTTTTAGTAAGATACACACTCCTTTCCTTTTTAACCTTACCCTAACCAGGTTTGAGAATATTCATGAATTAAATGTCTAGAGAAAACTCTACAATTAGACCTTTACTAGTAAACAAAAACTTATCTTGTAGAGAGTCAAATCAGAGAGTTAGTTCAGATATTTGTACTCTCTTTAGGTTGTTGTTCTCACTCAATGGAGAGATGAGAACCAAATAGAAGATTATTACAAGGAAATTCCTCCCACATAGAGGTTTTTCAAGAATAGAGAATTTCTTTGACAATTTTTTATTCAGTTGAGGACTTTGAGAGTCTCTCCTTTTTTCAAAACTTGTTCCTTATATCACTTCGATAGAACTCCGAAGATTAAGTATAATATTGTCAATTTCCTTTGAAAGGATTGTCTCCTTCACTTTCTGAGCAACCTTCTTCTTCTAAGATTGTGAAGTGTGAGAACAATGAGACAGAGGTTTATGATTCTAAAAACACATTGATCATTTGAATGAACCTATTATTTACAGAAGTAACACTGAGATAGAGGTTTCATGTCCTTACAGATAAACCGGTATTCCTGTCGACTAGAGATGAAAGAATTAGGCCAGTAAATGTGTTTGGAGTAGTCGTGTTGATCGTTCTTATAAGAATTTCTCGACACAGATCGATTATTTTTTTTATGAACTTTGAGATCATGCGAATAAGTTTATTAGTCCTTATTTGTTCCTTTCTCATTTTATCCAACTCATTTTCCATGCCTTCAACCTTTTTAAAGATAAGTTTATTTTTAGTTGAAAGTTAATCTTCATTGAGTGAATTTGTTCAATCAACAAATTGATGTTTTCTTCTAGAGTAGGAAGGTTATCTTGCAGGGAACAGTCATAAAAATTATAGGTAGAAATATGATCATCAACTGAACAAGCAAAAAGCTCCATCGTGAATGTAAATTCAACTTATGGCAATAGTCTAGTGTTACATGAGGGCTTTGGCATTCTTACAGTACTTCTTGTTTGTAAAAACAGAAATGTGATGTCCATGACCAAGACAATTAGTACAATGAGAAGTTTCATTGTTGATTCAAACCTTATCATCCACAGTCCTTTTTATTTGAGAAGAAATTTTAGAGATTTTTTTTTCTCTATTTAAGAGTTTTCTTAATTTGTTATGCTAATAGTGGTAGACTAGATTTTAAGATATTCTCATCTTCTTTAATGATTAGTTCAGGACAGAGAGTGTCAGAGTCAAATTTCATACCGATTAGTTTCTATTTTGAGTCAGATCTGACTCGGACCCGTTTGAGTCAGGTATGGAAATACCCCTGACTCATGTGACCAAGTCACTGAGTCACATATTTTTGAGTCATATGAGTCAAACCTGACTCAAAAAATAAACATATTGAGTCAGATCCAGATAATTTAGGTGATTTCAGTCAGATCCAAATGAATCAGATGAGTCACTTGCAAACAAACAAGGTGTTATTGTGTTTGAAATCAAAGAACTTTAACTTTCTAACAAGGTTGGTTCTGGAAAGTGTAGCAAGACCATTTTCTTCTGTGAGGGCATGTTTCCTAGACTCGTATCGAGCTGGCATAGATCTCAGAATTTTTGTTACAATATCCCTTTCATGAATAGTTCTTCCTAATGCATGACAAGCATTCACTATTTTAGACAACTTGTGATTAAATTCCTCAAACGAATCTTCACCAGCCATACGAAGGTTTTTCCAGTCATAAATTAGGTAAGCATGGCTTTTATTTATGCGGTATTCCCTTTCAAATACGGTTTCTAAGATATCCCATGCATCTTTTATTTAGTGCACGTAGACACATGATGTGGAAGATCTTGGCTTATGGCATGGTAAATAACATTCAACTCATCAGAGTTGTGTTTAGCATCACTGATTTTGGCTTCACTATATGTAGTTATATATTTCGGAACAATATCTAACCCTTCTCCAGATGTTGGAAGATTGTATCTACTTACAACAAGAACCCATCACATAGCTATTTTCCATCATAAGTAATTTGTGCCATCGAAGGCTGGTGGTAAGTTAATCGAGATTGCACTCTTGTGCATAATTCAGATCACTAAAAAAACAAACTTGTTAGGTCCAAAGGTGTTTGCGTATTCTGATACCAATTGAAAAAGAGAGGGTACCAAGTACACCACCAAATTTTTCGTTCGGTGAACTTATATGGACAAAACCTAATACAAACGCAAGTAGACCAACTTAATGATCCTTGACAATATGTAGATAGAGTCTATATCTCTATCTCTTCTCAATCAAAAAGTCTATATAATGGATTATGTGAACCTGATTGTTAAGAAGAGTACTTGGGCGATCCCAAAAATCAATGTGCAAGATCAATCTAGTTGTATGACTCATATCCAAATAATCCAGTCGGAATTCTGCCAGGTATGAAACTTGTTATTTATCTTTTAAGATACGAATTCTACAAGAACAAGTCTTGTAATTGATTAAAATTAGTATGGACGTATCTACTAATATTGAATACGTACTACTTATGTGGATCATATTGTGAAAATAAAAAATATAATGCGGAAAAGCAAAAACACGAGAAACCAAAAGTTTTGTTAATGAGGAAATCACAATTAAAAAAAAAAAAAAAACCGGGACCTTGTCCAGATTTAAACACCAAACTGTATGAAGCCGCTACAGACACTAGTCTACTATTAGACTTCAGACTGGAATGTAGTTGAGACCAAATCTTCCCTCCGAGCGGTTCAGTTATAGTCGCGCTCCTTACGTGTATTAAACCTCGTAAGGCTCTGCGCAATTGATTTCCTTAGCTGACGTCCTTTACTGCCTAAGATTTCCTTCAATCTAAGTGAGGACTTTTGATACCAATCTGCCGCTAACATATTAGCCTATTTTATTTCTCTTTAGATCAAAGATTAAGGCTTGGAAATATGTTTGCAATAGACAAAGCTAGTAAACCTCACAACCTAGAACACTTATACTCAGTTAGCTGAGACTCCCATATCTTTAACCACCTCTCAAGAACAATCTTGAACTGATCAATTAAGATAAGTTTTCATATATCTATCTTGAGGAATCAAAAAGTCTGAGACGAATAGATCTTTGCGATTTCTATCTATCTTGCCTGAAAGAGATTACGAAAAAGTTTATAACAATAAGATCGGATACATGAACTATCAAGATAAAAAATAGTCATACCTGGCTTCACGAATCCCCAAAGAAAAGTATTTTAGTCGTAGACCTAGTTACATTTCTCAGAGGAAACCTAGTCAATAAAGGATGACTCTAGGTATCAACTAGGACACAGTGTAAGAGATTGATTTTCCCAATTGAAAAAGCATCTCTATTTATAGATGTTCAATACTGAGGGTTGCTTGGAATTCAAGCTAAGATAACTTGAGTTTCAAGCAAACCATTTATTTGTTTAGATGAAACTCTAATTAGGGTTTCAAGTAAGCATGTGAGAAATGGTCTTGAAATCACATATAAGAATATACACAGTTGTATAGTTATGGAACCGTGTATAATGACCGTTCATTGGAAAATATGCCTTATGAACTATAAAAGATTTGATGTACATTTTAATCATGATATACATACACAAGTGTTTTAGTGATCAACGATATCTTAGAGGTGTTTATGAGAGTCATATCAATGCTAAACATATTTGAAAAATAAGTCTCTAAGCATCTGCTAATGTTTACTGGGACTGTTGGTGAACGGTTCGTAACCGCAAGGCATTAGTTCATGAGTCAAGGTGCAACGGTTCGTGATCCAGGTTTGCTAACCCTACTCGGCTCGAGAACACAGATGGACACAGTTCGTGAACTGGGTTCGTCGACTGCTTAGCCTTTTACACCAATGTTAAAAATTCAGATCACCAAAGTTCGTGAATCGGGTTCGTGAACTGTGCTGTTTTGAACTTACAGGTTCGCAAACATTCTTATATTTTAAAAAACTCAGATATCTATGGTTTACGAGATGGTTCACCAACCTACCCTGAGTCAAAATATCAGAAGTTTTTAATTTCTCTCTTTTGATGTTTGGAACATTCCCAAATGATAAAATCATTGCTTTGGCAATTTTCAAGATCCACAAATTAATTCTTGAACAATAAATTGTCGCAAACTAATATTGTTAAGGACTTTTGAACATCCAATGCTAGAATCATATTTCGGGATGTTTAACACTTGACTCGAAATTTCTTCTTTGCATTAAATCTATTAGAAGTCATACAACATAGTCTCAAATAGATAGAATGGTAAGATAGTGAGTAAAATAGAATGGTTCAGTCTTCACATACCTTGTTGATGAAGTTCTTCAAATGTCTTCGTCGATCTTAAGTCTTCGAGGGTGGTGTCTGATATTTAACTACCGAATCTAAACCTAGTCCAAGACTTAACTTAGTAGACTAGAAATCAAGATATAGTTTTGTTCAACTAACATTAACAACAAGATTGAGATAACAAAACTTATGGGTTCAACTGAGCAATGCTATCACAAAAGGAGAAGAGTGAAAGAAAAAGTCCCATGAATGGCCAAACCAAACTGTGATTCTTGACCGTTGCTTTTCCTTGCTAGGAAACTATAAACCTTGTGAAAAGATTTATCAACTACATATTGAAAGTTAGGGGATTTGAAAAACCAGATGAAAAATCCAAACTTATCACCAAAGAAAGACTAAAAGGAAATCTATAATACGAAAATTTGAAAAATATAAACGAAATGGGATGTTAAAGGTAATTTGGATGGGCTTCCCAGGGGGTTAGTCATATCGACTGAGCTAGGGTTGGAAAGTGAGGGTAGATTCTTTATTTTGACCATTATTTCTCGGGCATAACATACCACAAATTCGGCATGCAAAATAGGTAAATATAAGAGGATCTAAAAAATTAATAAGATAGCAGAGACCTATAGGAGACAAGGTCACATCCATACTCTCAAATCAAGACAGATAAGGGAATAAAGAAAGACCCAGGCCCAAAAATGGTTTAACCCCACTGGAAAAAAAAAAACTTAATAGGAGAGAGCCAACATGAGACAACTCTAAGAGGGAAGAAGAGAAGGAAAACAATAAAGGATTTGATCAACATACAATACAAGAAACCATCCATCTATCATGTTATAAAAGAAGGAGAAAAATATAAGAGAAATCAAAGAGCTAAATAGGCATCAAGTTAAAACAAATTAAGGATTATCAAGACTAAGAAACCTAGTTCAGAAACAATAGTAACAACTTACAAACTACTAATAAAAGAGGCCAAGGTTAGAGAAGGACACCCTATTCACAGATATAATGCAACATGAAAAATATAATAGGATACATAAAAAGATTTTACATTTAAGAGATTTTAGGAAAAAAACCTATAAAGAAGAGTTTCATTTTCCTTCATAAACAAGAACCCAGTTTTAGAAATCCCATTTAAGAGATTCAATTTTAAAAACCCCTTTGAAACTCCAAATTAAGAGCCTCATTTCACCAATCACAAGCAAACATATAATTGAAGGAGATATAAAGGAGTTAAACAAGATTAGAAGATCATATTCCAAATAAAAGAGCAATCATAAACCACAAGGATTAAGCTAGGGATCAAACTTAACAACCTAAGCATGCAGGCATTAAATTTACATCAAAGGGAGGCCATAAATTCATATTCAAGATAACAAACTATTAAGAAGATATTCAATGTAAGAGATTCACTTTTAAAAAACTATTTTAGTAGATTTTTGTTAAAGGGAGAGCAAAAATGGATCCGAGGAAAGCGAAAATCGTAGTCGACTCACTGATTCAAACCTTTTCAATGTATTTTTGCATTTAAGACTAAATTAACCTTACTAAATACACCCATTATCCCCTTGTAAAACTTACCCTGGTTATCCAAAAACCTCCACCACCACCGGCAATTCCACCACCAACCTTCAAGATTATCTAGAGAATTTGGAAAAGATACAAATGGGATTTTGGGTAATATAGAATTCTTAGCAAAAACTTATCAAAAATGAGTGACGAAAGCGAAAAATAAAAAACAAAACTTTTAATCGAGGAAGGAGTGGTTGATTACGGAACTGGCTTTGGTATGAATGGAGATGGATCTGTGAAAGATTTCCTGAAAAATTAAGCAAATCTCAAAATTAAACTCTTATAAGGAAATTAGACTGGCTAAGACTAGGTGCAGAGTGCATACAAGCCATACGCTAGTTCTTTTTAAGTGTATGTGTTGAATCTTAAATCAGTATCTAGCCAAGATGAATTTAACATATGAAAAGATTAATTAACGAAAACATGACCCATCACTCCGCTGGCAACTTCAGTCGTGTTGGTGATGGAGATAACGGTGGTGGAGACTCATTAGGTTAATATTTAGAATGAGCGTGCGAAAGGAATACATGCAAATTGAGATATTTTGGTCCGAGTTAGAGAAATACAACAAAAAGGTCCGACTTAGCGAGTCGATCACTAGTGGAAATCAGCAGTTTCGTGACCGACAAAGCAAGTCATTTAACTCGTATCTATGACTTGCTTTGTCGGTCGAAGAAAGGGTCGTTGTTTGAGCGTCTTTTTCAACTATGACGTGTCCCTGGGGGTCGTTGAAAATCTTATATCAACGACCAATTTTAACGGTCAATACTTGATGACTGACTTCAATCAGTCATAGATATAAATCTTAATAAAAAAAAATTGATTCAAACTGGCTGTCTGGCCTGACTGAATCTGACTAAATCTGAAATCAAACACAAATGAAACTCAAATGAGAATCAAATGAAAACCAAGTTCAAATGAGAATCAAATGAAACTCAAATTATAATTCAAATGAGAATCAAATGAAACTCAAATTAGAATTCAAATGAAAACCAAATTCAAATAAAATAAAACTTGCACACAAATAATCATTCAATTTAACATTCATTGATTCATTGGTTTCAAATTACACAAAGGATTAAAATCTGTAGTTTTGACCAGTGTAATCTGTAGTTCTAGTATTCAATCACAAAATGATGAACTAAAAAACTATTGATTAAACATCAAAATGATTTTCTCCACTCCCTTGTGATGAAAACCATATCAAGTGCATAAACTTCATTCTCCTGGAATTCTGCATCATCAACTCTGGTTTCAGGAACATTGAGTACAACCTAGCCAGCAGCAACTTCTGAAAAGCAGTTTTCAAGAGAACATTTTTCAGTTCATTGTTGTTCACAGTTGTGAAATTATTTGTATGACATGCTATAATGAGTCTGACAACCAAGTATTTAAGATATACACTTCTAGAGCTGTGCGTTCTTATATAAAAACTATCCAATATTCAGTCGTCGTGAAAAAATGCAATGAACTCCTAAGATTGTAAAATTATGGCAGTAAGTTACTAGTCTAATCTATCATCAAGGATCAATATAACTCCAATACTTCGCGAGATTATCAAACAATCAATATTTGAAGATATTTGGTTTATTAATATTCAATACACATAAGTAAAAAGAAAACAACAATAAGTAAAAATAAAGGGTCGAGTAAGTCGGATTCTTTTGAATTGAACATTTGGGAATATCCCACACCACACAAACAATAGATGATAGAGTCGAGTGAAGGTTAAGGATTTCCTGCAACTACATATGCGCTAGAAACGAATGATTATTTCCTTGGTTAACATTCATTGTTACCATCGATGCGCCAATGGTAACATCTTTATTGAGGAAGAAACATTAGAGGAAGAAGGAAAAGTTCAATCACTCAATGGTAAGAATTCCAAACATATAGTTTCGTTAGTCGACACCAACTGGACAAACCAACGATATCTTAACAAGAGAATAGTCAAAATCAATAAAAAAAACTCCGGGATAGTACTCTAAAGGTGGATCGTAACAACTATGTTCTTATTCGGCAATATCATAGGAAAGAAAAAGTCTGTTGAGGGAGTTAAGCAAGTCATTAGAGAGAGAAAATTAAGCCAACACAAATTGAGATGTTAAGGAAATAGTATTACCATTAAGTGCGGTGTTGCGAGTGGACGCAGGAGTAGAAAAACCAATTTATTACATCGAAAAACTTTCAACGCAGTAAAGGAATTACCAAAAATTGAAAAACTAATCTTGGCATTATATGCAACATTTAAACTTCGTATATATTTTCAAGCGCATGTTGTCCGTAGAAGAAATGATGGATGTAGAGGAAGAACATGGAGATCCGAAAGATTTGTTAATCTTAACCTAATAGATGGGAAATATTAGTAGATGGGTCATGCTTGTCCCGAAGGTAGTATCATTCTAACCAAAATATTTACCCAAAGATAAACATAGATTGGTTTGAGGCTTTCTTAACATCATTCATGGTATCCGATAAAATTTAAAAGCTATATCCATCCCTTCCAAATTTTCTTTGTAAGAGAGATAGATGTTGAGGAAGAAGAAATAGTAGAGGAAAAAGGAAAAGTTGAATCACATGGTTATAAGACATTGGAGAAACCTGATCAATAGGTGGGGGCGAGAAAAAGTAAAAGTGGGGACTCGAAGAATTTCATTCACAGAAAAATTCAGGGATTGATTTATCCATGCGAAGATACCGTAGGGGAAAGTAGAAAGTGAATTGAAAGGAAACAAGAGATCCGGGTTTATTATGGCGAAACCTTTGGGGGACCTATCATCATTCTTATCATCCTGCGAATAATAAATCAATTGAGAAACAGAGGCAACAAAATTGCTATTAAAGGAGTAAATATTTCTAAAATACCTTACTACTAGAGATGAAGAGGATTTTGGTTGTGAACCCGTAGGGATGTTAGGTTCACCACGGTATACTTAGAACTGGATTTATTCTTGCTAAAACAAAAATGGCGGAAGAAATATCAAAAGAAGAATAGAATCAAGATGAAGTAATTTCAATAAGGAAGATCAATCAAGAGAATAGTCAAAATCAATAAAATTAATCTAACCTGGATGCCATTAGCGTAAAGACAAGAAAAAGGAGGCGATGAAGATGAACAAAGCAAGAAATAACCGATGAGGAAGATAGAGAAGAAGAAAAAGAATGCTTTTCACAGGAGATTTTCCTTTAAATAGAAGAAAAAGATGACCGGATAACATTAAATATACCGGTAAAAGAGTAATTTTAGACACGTGTAAACGGTTATCCTAAATTCAAGGAATCAAATTGAAGAGATTTTTTATCTATTTCATGAATACTTCATGCTTCGCATACTTCAAGAGATAGTGCTTCTTGCTCACTTCAAAACGGAACTTCGCAAAAAGAATAGAGGCAAGTACGCACTTTTCAAGTCCAAAAGATTCTTTCACTCGCTCCTTCATCAACACATGTCAAAGATCACCCACAGAATAAATTTTTCCTTAAAAAAATCGCTCTCCAAGCAATATTCAAGGAAAAAGAGGCAAGATGTAGGATCGTAATATCGCAACTCCAATACTTCGCGAGATTAATAAACCATCGTGTGCAAGGAATCGCATGGAGGTAAATAAATGACGTAATAGAATAGTAACATGAGGAAAGTGTGAAGACGAGATTTAGGAGTGTCAGTTACACATTCATGAGGATTCGCAGTCGATTCGAAAAAAATTTAGCTGTCATCCACTATGTAATACCCTATATAAAGGGTCGAGTAAGTGGAGGGGAGGATTCTTTTTGAATTGTTCAAGTCATTAGGGAGAGAAAATTAAGAGTGATTGTAATTTCTTTAGGCTTACACATTTCTTTGTAAACCTTTGAAAACAATTAATAAAACACATTATTATTCATCTTCAAATGGATTGATTAAGCAAACTAGGATCGTAACTACATATCAAACAATCAATATTTGAAGATATTTGGTTTATTAATATTCAATATAAGTAAAAAGAAAACAACAATAAGTAAAAATAAATACCCGAACATTTGGGAATATCCCACACACGCCAAAGAATAGAAAGAAGTAAGGTTCGCCCAACGAATGATTATTTAAGCATTCATTGTTACCATCGACAATGGTAACATCTTTATTGAGATCGAGAACCAATTCCAAACATTAAGTTAGTCGACACTTCAAATGGACAAACCAAGATATCTTAATTTAAAACTCCTGGGATAGTATTTCAAAAGGTGGATCGTAACAACTATGTTCTTATTCGGCAATATCATGTCAACACAAATTGAGATGTTAAGGAAATAGTATTACCTCCCCGCTTGTCCCGAAGGTAGTAATCTACGCCATCGGCCTACAAGACCTTTGAACCTAATTAAAAACTTTTGCCTTCACAGAATTCTCCCCTTGTCACCAACAAAAAAAAAAACAAAACAGAAACACAAGAAAGGCGATGCATCAATATCGTCAAGGTCTACTTATTGATAGGTATTATAAATATACAACACCTTACTTATGATGTTAAATCAAAGTATAAGATGCCGTCCAAGGTTATCTAATAAGAAAATGTAAGCGAAGAATCTTTGGATCTAGGAACCGAGTAGACAAGTACCAAATAATCATAGTAAATTCTCAAACTTAGTAACAAATGCTTCACCAACTGAAGATCACAATATCTCATGGGATAGTTATTCATGTAAGGTATTATCATAAACAGTCAAAGAGAACATTAAGAAAACTATGAGGGGAGTTCAATAGGAGTTTCTTGGTGTTCAATAACAAGTATCAATGCTTATTAAGTTGCAGTATTAGCAGCAACAATACCATCCCGCATGGCCCTGCGAACTGCTGCACAACCTCAATACCTGGAGAATATGAATAGATCAGAAGATCCAATTAGTATCCAACCGCTTATTCATGAGTACTCATATAGCGAGAACAAATTCAATTAACCAACCTAGAAGAGCACCAAATTGCTTTTATCGGAGACGAGTGGTCTGGTTTGTATCATCTCCAAATGGACTTGCCAAACTTTAATGTAGTTGTCCTTGCAGTTTAGATGCGAGATAATGTTAAAGCTACGCGATTGCTATTAGTTGTTGATATGATGTTGACAACAAGATAATGAGACAAGTATCATATTTGTGAAGTTATGAAAAACAATATAAGATAGATATAAGTATAAATAGACTTACTTGCAATCATGCTTTGAATGTTTTACGTTATAAAAGTCTCTTTAACGCATTTGGTCTCCTCGAATCAACAATGATACTAAGCCACCAAAAGTATATGCTCTTTATCACCCCCAGGGAAGAAAAAAAAAAAGAACAACAAAAGCATATATTTACAGTCTTAAAGGAATCTAATACAACTCCTGGATTAGTTGCAATCAACAATTCACCCAGCTCCAGAAACGCCTGCAGTTGAATTAAATGGAAATTGCAAATATGAGTAACGCTATACTACAACAACAAGACTTGAACCAAACGCTACAAACTAACCTTACAATACCCAAATCATCACCAAAAATTATCAAATAAATCCTTAAAATCTCAGCCAAAAAAATCAAACAAACCCAAAACAGATCAGCTTAAGCCAGCTGCTGTTTGTGAAACATAGATAAACTCAAATTAAAAAACCCCAAATTAAAAACATAGACAGTACCAATTTAAACCTCATTGTTTATACAATTATTAAGAGACCACCACCACCTTCAGGTAGCAGCAACACCAAAAATTTCACCTCCAAACTAACACTAACAGCACAATCAGCATCACAAACACCACTAACACACTCCACCACTAATAGAAAATCCATCTGTAATCATTCAAGGCCTGAAAATGGTATATAATCCGTTAGAATTCAATCTAGAAGATGTAAACAAATCTAAATTTTCAATAAAAAGATTGAAATTAAAAATTTGAACTCAACACACCAGTAATACCTATTTCACAAAACACTTCAAAATCTGATTCTACTAATTCATATTTAAGCATGAACGTAACCAAAAATAACTGAATCAGAATCTACCAATTTATATTCTCTCATGGAACCTAAGAATGACCCAAATAATTACCTTAACTCACAAAATAGACAAGCAGTGCGATCCAACACAGGACAATATTGGAGGATGGATGGTCCTGTTATCAGATTTAGAAGTAATTGGTGGTGTAAAAATTTTTAAGGAAGTCAGAGACACCTTGATCTTTGGTCCCAACATCCTGCACAAGTCCTTCGTTTCCCACAACATAGTGCATAAGGAAATAAACCAGAGTTGAGCTAACAAAAAAACATTGTGAATAAAATGAAGTGCTCTCCACAAACTTTAGAATGCATAAGGCGGTAATAATTGTATCAGCACCTATGATTCAACAACAACCTTATCTATTCTCTGAAAAAGAATTTTGTTTCAGTCGAGCTGTTCTTTTGAGCTTTAACATGTTCAGCCTAGAAAACAATAACTTATCAAATAACCATACCATTCAATTGAATCAGTAAGCATTAATCTTATATTTCTAAGCTTAAGAAGTACATACTGTTTTCATACCATGTAATTGTTAAGAGACAAGCACCACCACCACCACCTTGTAGCAGCAGCAGCAGCACCTCCAAACCACTAACAACACTAGCATACTTCACCACCAATAACAAATCCATCAGAAATCATTCAAGCCATGAAAATAGTATAAAATACATTAGAATCCAATCAAGAAGATGCAAAAAATTGGAAATCTCAATAAAAAGAATAAAATCAAAATATGAACTCTACAATGGTACCAAACACTTCAAAATCATATTCTATCAATTTGTACTCTATCACAACAACAATCATCTAAAAACAAAACTGATCCCATAAAACTTAAAATCATGAAAAATTCTTAGTTACAAAATTACCCATTAATCAGCACCAAAAAACACTACTAATGACATAAGTCAGATACCTCTACAACCCCCAATTTAAGAACCCCAATTAAAAAAACTAGGGTTTCATTTTTATGAAAACCCCTGATTTCTATCAAAGAACAAATCGATCAAATTTAAAACATAATTTTAACAATAAACTCGAAATTAGAAGTAATAAAATCAATACCAATAAGAAAGGTGTTGGTTGACCGAGTAAACCAACGGCTCCTGATGTTGATTGTTGTTGAAGTTGTGCGCGAATCAACTAGTGTTTATTTTTAGGGTTTCAGTAAACATAAGAAGAAGGTGTTGGTAGTGGTGGTAGAATTAGAGCTCGATCCAGATATTTTAGGGTTTCAGTTACATTAGAGTTTAGATTCCCGACAAACATAAAACTTAGACATGTGAATGGAGAAAAAGAAGATGAAGAAGGTCTTCTTGTGGTGATGGAAGTAGTGGATGGTGGTGGTAGATCTGTGGTGGTGATGGAAATGGTGTGGTGGTGGCGGAGGAAGAAAAAAGAGCTGCAGTCTCTCTCTCTCTCAATCTCGAATAGAAGAGAAAATGACAAGAGGGGATGAAGAGATAAGGTGAAGGAGATATGTATCGATGATAACGAGGTGGGAAATGGAGGGACCCGCCTAAGAAAAGTATCACTGATTCAACTAGGTCCAGCGGTCACTGTGTGGGTTGATGACTCGGGGATATAATTGTAATTAAAAAATTTGTAGAATGACCGTTTTTAACGCTCTAATTCGTGCTCCGATTTTTTTTTATATCTATGACCGTCTTGACCGGTCCACGGTCCATTGACTGTTATTGAGGGTCACGGATGTGGGTCAGGAAATCCCCATTCTCCACTAGTGGATTACGATTTTCGCTCTCCTCGGATCCGTTTTTGCTCTCCCTCTAACAAAAATCATTTTAGTAACCTCATTTTTCTCCGCTCAAAGCAAGAAAAGAGAGAAAGAAGAGAAAGAGATTATCATAATCCAACTAAAAAGGCAAGTAGCAGCAACAACAAATAATCTAAAATTTGAAATAACAACATAAATTTTTATATCTAAATAAAATAGACAACAAAGGGAATTAAGCCACCAAAATCACTATGAGAAAACTAGAATGTTGATATAAACATGTTATAAAAGAAGACGCAAAGCTTATAAAAGCAGAGACAAACAAGATTTGGGTCTAATCACGACGAGAAAAAGAAAGAAGAAACTAATTACACTATTAAACCCTAAAAAATAACGGTACCTTCCATCAGTTTCCTCAGATCCATAATCCCTGAAATAACTAATTACAATATTAAGTAGCTAGAAAACTCTTTTTGTACTTATGTAGCTCATAGTTAATTTAAATTTTTTTGAGAAATCTTTCTTTCTCTATATATATATTTCAATTTAAGTAACAATGTTGTTTATAGTTCAGATATTTAGGCCACACATTTTGGCGTTGTTATGTTTATTATTTTTGGTTCGAAGATCGTATGGAGTTAAATCTCAAACATATGACTTTGACTTTAATTGAAATTGTGGTTACGATATAGATGTTTGTCATTAATTACTCCAAAGGTGAAATCCTAACAATTAAAGGTTTTTTTTTTTTTTTTTTTTTTTTTTTTTTTGCATGGTTGAGACATTTAGATACTCAAGTTTTACAAACCTAATGTTTATGATTGATTTTTAGTTTATTTTAAGTGTATAACTAAATTAAGTTACTGATCACTCTAATTGCTAGTTAAAACGATTTGTATTGTCGAATAATTCTCTAGACAACTAGAGAACGTGAAAACTTGAAGAGAGATTCTTGGGAGCAATCACACGTGGAGATGACGTCAATAAGTGAACTGAGCATACTGAATTTGACTGGGTTACACTTGACAGTGTATTTCTTGGTGGTTCATACATACATAACCCAGTGGCATATCATTCATGTTATTTGGTGATACAAGGAATTTGAGGATAGCTAAGAGTACCAATTATCCTACGGTTGTTGATATATGATTCTATCTATGTATGAGTTAATGTTTGGTAGTGACAAAAGACTCCCTAATCATTTTGTTCTTCTTCTTGTATGCTTAATCTTAGTTAAACAATAAATTTTTCTAGTATTTGTTTTATTAGTATTTTGCGAATTTGAATAACATATTAACTACATAGTTCCTCGTGGAGGCGATCTTTAGTACATCTATATTACTTGTTAGTATATGGAGGGAATAAGTGAAGTAATTTGTCATATAAACAACGCACATCAAATTTCACAATCAGGACTCTATATTCATACACTAATGCGTCAGGCATAGGCTTGCCTCAAGCATAAAATACGTTTCTTTAAAGAAACGTTTTTTAGGCATGCCCATGTTTTATGGGGACAACTATAACGAAGTAAACCCTAGTATCCCGTATCTATCTATTTTTATTTTAAATGACTAAAATTCCTTTTAGAAATCGGCTAGCTAGGTTGGTAAGAGATTAGCATAGCCTGATATATGAAAAAAAAATCGAGACTAGAATTTGATAGATTTTTTTTATTACAAACCTAGCCGACTGCGTATGACATTTTTCATATGTAAAAGAACAATCTCAATTGGTTTGATTTTTGATCATAGCCATAGCTGGTTGTAATAAACTGCTTCTCGACTTCTAGAAGCAAAAAATTAGAAAATTAATTTTAGCAGACAACTCCAGAATGACATCCGGAAGTAAAAAAGTTAACCTTTTATGAAGCAAATTGCTTCTAGCTCGAGAATGACTTTTGGAAATAAGAAAGTTAACTTTTAACGAAGCAAATTGCTTCCGTTTCTGGTACCCAGACGGCCAAATCCACATGTCCCATGAACCCCTTATCCCATTACCCTAGATGGAAATAACCCCAAGCAGTCCCCAAAACCAATTGAGCAGCCCCAAAGACGCGTTCCGTTAAAGACATAAAAAAATGGAACAACTCTCTCTCAGGTTTTTTGTTCCTCGGTCTCGCTCCTCTCTCTGATGGAAAAAAGGGATTCAAGGTCCTTACCATCTTCTTTGCAAAATCTATCAGAAAAGCCAAGCAACAAAACCTTAGCATCACACGGTAAGCACTTCTCAGACCCTCTATTGCATCATATTAGCAAAACCCTAATTGTCTTCCCTTAATCCCTTTTTGTTGATACTCACGAAAAGAAAGAAAAAAAAACCCTCTTTTTTTTTTTTGAGATTTTTTTGGTAATGCGAAAAAACAATTTCTATATCGGAATCATGTAATTATACATGTATGCGGAAACCCCCTTTTTGTTAATTGAGTTTTCTCTGTAGAATTAATAGCTCAATTATGGTTGCAGGTTCTCCTCTTGGAGTTGGAAAGACTGTGTGTGATAGTTTGGTGAGATCTTGTGAGAAAACTAAATGTCCAAGCTTGGCTAGTTTATGCCTTGGTGTCATTGGGCAACATTTTGAGGAAATCTTTGAGTGTGTGGGCGATGTATTGGCTAGCTTTCCACCAGATACTAAGGTATTCATTCGAATCCATTACTGCTTCTTTTCTGATAAACGTATAAGTTTCTGGAATGTGTGTAAACATGAACTTTTTTCGGTGAAATGTACTACATCACTTCAAAAGGTCCAGCTTCAGTAATTTTGGCCTTCACGAATCCTTGTGTAAGTTTGTAACTGATGTAATGACCAGGGATCATTGCGTGGTTGAATGTGCATGCTATTGTCTGCCATTCTAGTTTAGTAAATTAATATGTATGTACTTATAACATTCAGTTTTTGTGTACACAATTACCACCATTATCTTGTTTAAATGTTTTGAGTTTTCTTGCATTGATTTTCAGCTGGCATTGGTAGCCATTGCCAAGAGAAGAAAGTTGCTGAATGACGACGTTCTTATTTCTTTGGCTGATTCCTCCTGGGAAGTCCTAGATTTATCTGGGTCTAATGTTTCTGATCTTGGATTGACTAAAGTGTCAGAGTTGGCAAAAAGTCTCCGAACTGTGGATATAAGGTACCAACCAACTTTGTATTTCTCGTGGGATACCTGAGCTACTTGTAGGAAATACAAGTCATGCCTGATAATATGTGTGTAAGCGTGCATAATGCATCTGGCCCGTCAGTTCTAGTATGTTACAACTGAATTTAACATATGGAAGGACCAATCTTCTGAATATTTGGTATCATATGCAAATGATTTGAGAATCCAGAATTTAGCAGATCTCTTAGTTGAAAATATATACAGAATGTGGATGGTCCTATATTGGTGCATGGTCCTAAATATAATGCACCGGTATCATAGGCTTAGTTATCTTATCTGAAGTACCTGCACCATTAAATTTTATTTTGGTGACTGTTCTGTATTGAACAGATATTTTTTTGCAGGCGATGCTGTAAAATTACGGCGGGTGGGGTTTCGGAGCTCGTAACCCATTGTCGTTCATTGGAGATACTGAGATGCGGGTATAATTTCAATTTTGTGAGTCATCTTCATTTTTTAATGTGGTGTTTTGCCTTCACTCTTATGAAACTCTTACAGATGTTTAACATTAATTTTTGCCTTCACTCTGGAAAGTTCTCTAACTTATTTAAGTTGAAGAACTTTTGAGAAGAAGTTACTGGCCCTTGGTTAACCAGAAGTGTTGTGATGCTATATTGCTATATCATAAAATTTCGGATAACGCTACTATTTTCACACTCAAAACCTTTACCAGTTCCAGTTTTGTAAGTTATGTCGAAGTGAACTCTTTTGAATAAAGACGGAGATGTGTTTGAGAAAAAAAGTATGAGTTTTGCTCCTTGGACTTGGTGAGGGGTGGTTGGTGGGAAGTAGGATGACCTGAACTTGTTGATGGGAATGAATATCTTTGTCAAGTTTTGAACGTTTGCATAACTTGGTAGCATTTTGTATAAAAGTTATTTTGTTTTTGTGGCATGTTGGCGCCTTCTAATAGTGTTATAAGTTATGACTGAAGAGTAAGAGTGTCGTGATGAGAAGCTCCTACCTAGCTTGTATTTAACTTTTTTTCTGGCGAAGTCAAAGTGCTGACTTATCATCCGTTTTGGATGTTGCAGAGGGTGTGTAAACAGTAATCTTACTGCACGTAGATCCTTGAAATATTTGAAGCCAAAATTGAAGGAGTTTCATGAAGACTCCTGGGAGGATCTTAATAGCTTGGACATTTCTGTTGATGCTGAGTCTTTGCGGTGGCTTGTTTGGGTACGTTTATCATTTAGCAAATGCCCTATGAAACCAACTATGGTGCTACTATTGGAACTTCCTTACCAATTGGAGTCTTTAGCTTCCAAAATGACTGTATCAAATACCATTATATTTCCTTCATTTTCTGGAAACAGTGTCCTCTAACGATTGTCAGGATTATCTATTAGAACTAATTTGGGTCTAGGAGTTGGTGAATGTTTATTAAACATCAGTAGCGGTAATGTTTTATATTTTCCTTTCAACTTCTGTTATTTTCTTTCTTCTGCAGCCAGAGATTGATGGTCAATCAGAACGTATTTTAACTAAGGAATGCCCGCGGATTTTGGTTAACCCACAGCCATCCGCCCGATTTGGTTTCCGAGTACTTCAAGTTCCTTACGAAGCACTACCGGATGTGACACTGGATGATCATATTATCAAGGACATCAATCCTAAGGCGTGGGAAGTTGGTGGTGTTTCTTCCAATGTTGTAGCTCGCCCTCCTAACTTTAGCGAATTACCGATTGCTGAGAAATTCAGGCTTGCTTTTGTGGAGAGAGCTGCGAGGCTAGCGTTGAAGGAAGCAAAGATGGCCATGAAGAATGAGAGGCTTGCAGAGAGGGAGTGGGCGCGTTCTACAGAAGCTAAAGCAGTAGCTCTTGAGCGGCAAGTGAAAGGTTTGGTTTTCCGTAAAACTAAAAGAAAAAAATAAGTCTTTCAACTGATGAGAGTAGGAGTTTTTACAGAAGTAGTCATTATTAAATTTGTTTCTTTCTGTAAAAAAAAAAAAGAAAGAAAAATATAAAAGAATTCGTGCTCCACAAAACCTCATAGTAAAGTAAGCTGGTGATCAGAAATTTTTCTTTCTCTCTTTGATGTTCTATGTAATTATTCTTGTACACTATAAGACGAGGAAGCCTGGTCAGTAGTCCTCCGATGTAGAATTGGCAACCATCTCTCTTGGATATTGCATGTTTCCTTCGCCCTGTCTATGCTTGCACATGTTTTTGCATCCATTGGGAGATGATTTGGCTCTTTCACCCTGCTGGAGCCATGTTCTCCAAATCTTGATATTTTCCTTCCCTCAGCAAAAATAAAGCTAGCGCCCTACGTCATATCTTTCTAAGACTGAAGATGATGAACTTTTTGGCGTAACTGAATGCCTGAGCTTTCTGTTAGCATACCCATAATTTCCCCTATCCTTGTTCATTTAATGTTGCAGAGTAGGTGTTTTTTTTTATCCATTGTAGTTCATTGAATGCCTCTACTTATTAGGGGTACTCTCTCAGCCAACTAGATCAGGAAATAATGATCTTTGTTTGGAGTTCAGGAATTAATGATATTTGTTTGGAATTTGTAAAAAAAATCTGAATGACGGAAGTTAAAATTTATCTGTACAAGACTGAAAGTTTTAACCTCCAGACTTTGCTGGCTCATATGCTAAGTTGAACCCAAAAAACACTGTGCAAGGGCATCAAAATGTACTTATTTTGCTTCTAACTGCATTTCTTTCATGACAGTTGCTAGGTTACAACTTACAGCATCAATTTACCTCTAAAAAAGGAACCAACATTGTATATCAAGCACCCCTTAACAAAAACTGTTAGTTTACAGCAATTTAAAAAAATCAATTTATCCTACGAAAAAGATCCCCACCATTTTTGTATCAAACCCTTGACAGATTCTGCAACAATGGCATACTCCCCAAGTGATTTAACATCAGCTCCACACCTTAAATACTGAGGAAAGAACAACCAAGCACCGGTAACCAGCACAAACACAACGGTCAAAGGTCCTGAAACCAATGGAGGTAACTGAAATCTGTTTTTGAAACACCTCTTGAGTTCAATCTCCACTGCCAAACATACCCCATGTAGTACAAAAAATGAAAAAACTTCCCAAGTTGGCCACACTCTACCAAAATAGTAGAAGATCAACTCATGCATCAAGCCTGACACGACAAAAGTGGCAAGTAAAGCAATGAGTTGCGCCCACCTCTTGCCAAAAATACGAGCACAAATGAACTGTACAGGTTGGTATACAGTTGGCCGTAGAATTCCTGTAACCACCAGATTCCATCTTTTACCCCAGAAATCTTGTAGCGAAGTTGAGACAAATGGATTGTTGAACTGCGGTTCTAGTTCTAACCCTAACAGGAATTGCACCGATTTCGCAGTTACAATTAGAATGAGTTCCAGGAGGAAGTAAATATGGACGCAATACAGAAAAATAATGAAATTTGGGTGTAAATATTGTTTAAGCCTATAGACATAAATCAGTAAGACAATAACAAGACCCTTTACGGCATAAATTAGAAATGACAGCGATGAAGATGATCCGGGGTTTCGAGAGATTGACTTTTCAGTTTTGGGAGATATGTTTTGTCTGAAGTTGACTGGAAAACAAGCAATAGAAATGAAGTGCAGAAATGAAATTGAGGGTGATGATAAAGGGCCTTGGTTGAATGAGAAGAGAAGAAGTTTGAAATTAGCAAGCCAAGCTATAAAGAAACCTATAATACCAAGAAGATGGATTGATGTCAGGGAGAGCGGAAGAATGATGAAGATGGGTATGATTGGAAGGACTGAAACAAGTCTAAAGATTCCTTTCGGAATGTTTCTTGAGATCAAGTAACAGTAGGTTAAGCATACAAGAACTGTAATCCATACCTGAGTCAAGCTCTTCAGCTCAGCCTCCATCGACTCCATCCTCTCTAATTCCTTATCACCCCTTTCAGATCTTAATCATGTGCTTCAAGCCTTCAAGTACTGTTGTATACTTGTATTTTGTCTATGGCAGTGAGATTGAAACAGTAAACTATTAGAAAATGATAGTACATGGAATAAAATAATCAACTCAATAGATGGGGAACAACTCAACAATTGTGCAGGTCAACAGTCAACTAACAAAAGCAGTGGATGGTGGAGTCCACGTTATTAAAAGTCCAACTACCAACAAGATTTAACTGAAATGCTTTAATTATAAAGAACAAGGGTGATACATTGATACAGTTTTATTCAACTTTTTCTTCTCCCTTTAGAAAGGAAGAATAAAGAAAAACTCCACAAACTGAAGGAGAACCTTTCTGGAGCATTATTCATCACAGACTCTGCTTGTTTTCCTAATTTATGCACCAACACGACATTTATTTGAGTATCCACACTTCCGTCCTCGGGTTTAAAGATATGTCAACTCCGTCAGTCAGACAGCCAAATAGCATGGAGCACAATCACCTGTTTCAACGTGATGTAGAGGCGGGAATAGACTGCACAGCTGCTAGAGGGTTCACTTGGACTGAAAATGCTAGTTGCCACATATCCACCAGAGCTTTCTTAACAGAGGAAGCTTGTTTACTAACGATCCTGAAAAGGTAAGACACCAACACGGATAGTTCTTATTAGGAACACACACATCGCTTTTCAGCTAGCAGCAATGCAGTTGTGTGATGAAAATGCAGATGGAGGGGCTTGAGAAAGAGAATCTTACCCTTTTAAAGTAGCTTGTTTCTTGCGCAGAACATAAAAAATGAACAAGACGAATGAACCCCAGAGCACAATTTTTCCATGAGAAATGACCAATCGAGCATCGCCAAATTTCAGAGTGACAGTACGGAACCACCAGAAACAAGGTTCCACTCGTTTGCTTAGTTTTAAAATGGATTCTTTATTAACACTGTCCCTGCCATTAAGTGAGGGGGAAACTTTCGATGTTATTGATGACGCTTGTTCAACTCCAGATATGGTATCTTGGCCAGAATCATTGTGGGTCTTGTACATGGGTGTTTCCACATCTTGGGATGACTTGGTAGCTTTTAGAGAATATAAAGAACGTAATCTCCTCAAAAGATCCTACATCATTCAGAAATCCCAGCTAATGAGTGTTCATTTATTCCGTTCCATCAACAGAACTCTACAGCATGTAAAATTATATTATGGCTGACAATGGGTTGGTTATATATAGGATTTGTTGAGACAGGTATGTAACGTTTGTCTTGGGTTCTGACTAGTACTCTACAGTATGATCCATGATCCAAATTAACCTTCAACCCAGACACAAGTCCAAGTCAGGTCAGGTATCAGGTCAGATATAAGGTCAAAGCTAAACAAATTATGCCATGTACACTGTCTGCCATGGATAAATTGAACATTAAAGGTACTTCCATCTGGAACCTAATCTAGGCAAATCTGGTGTTAAAGATGTACACCATATCTATAACAATAAAAATACAAAAAGAATGTGATGTGTATAATCTTACTTGACGATTTCCTTCGGGAAATTCGGCTTGCTCCACCCAGGCAATTGCATGATCAGTATCATTTAAAACCTTCCCCAGAAGTGTTACAGCATAGACTTCTGCAACCTCCAAGTACTTTTCAATCTCCATAAAATAACGCCCATCAACTCCTTTTAGATAAGCCCCATTTGACTTTTCTTCATTAGCAAGGACATAGTGCTGACCCTCATCGTCCACCAACCTCCACCTTCCAAGAAAGTCTTTGAGCAATTCAGGAAGATCAGAAAGTGATTCATCTGATATCAGAAAGCATGACCTGCCCAAAAATAATAAAAACATGCCCTGAAACAATTTAGATCACTCAACTACCTATATGGGCGGATAATAATAATAAAAAAGCAGTAGATAGCTAACATAGATGCGAAAGAGTAGTTGCATCCAAAAGGGAGAGAGCAATACCCGGTAAGAAGAACTTGAACGGGTATAGATGTTACTGAACCAAATAAAACTTCAAGCCCATTCAAAATTTCCGATGTTCTGTAGAATTCACAAGAAAAAAAAATGTTTAACTCTAAATCTGTGTGCATATGCCAATAACAGATATAAAAAATGAAATAGCGTCATGGCCTTGCTATTTATTTTTCCATGTTCCTGTATATCTTAAGAGATAAATGTGGGCAAGAATAACCAAGATACATACCTTCCCAACTCTTTTAGAGATTGAACATATACCATCCCAGCTGATTCCAACATGTCAACCAACTCAGTATCTTGTATTGTTTCGGAATAATCAGCTTTGCATAGTCGTCCAACAACAGAAGAAGACAAAGTGATTGCCTCCTCGAACATACAACAAACAAGATAACTGCAAAATAGCACATCGAATTAAGTTAGATGAAAAAAATAGTAAGAATATGAACCAAAAAGAAAAAAGAAAAAGAAAGCAAGAGCAATTCCATAAACACGGCCTACGCACACAGGTTCATCATCTATCACCTTCTACATACATCAGTTTCATGTAAGTTTAAACTGGTCGCTTAGACTTAGTGGCTTAGGCATTTCCCAAGGGACGATTACAGAATATCTTTAAATGGTGCATTCACTTAATCTACATCAATTCAATAGTATAATTTTCAGCGGATAAGCTACAGCATACTAGTAGTGCATCTGTTGACCAGAAGTAACACTGCCGGGGTTCGGCTGAACCCCAAATTTCCCAGAAAAAAAATTAAATCACAGTATAATACCAAAAAATATGATCAAAATTCATGAATTTTTACCCTTAAAAATGATTATACAAATTCTTCGAAAACAAGAAGACACCAAGGATTTTGACGGGTGAAACTGTAAAATTCAAATGATTAAGAACAAAGGGTTTCTACAGTTACCTCTCTGATTTCTCAATTTCATCCCAAATTGCAGAATTTGTGAGTGACGCCATCATTCTCCTACTCCTCTCCTTTCTTCTCTGGACTTCCTTTTTCGCAGAATGGGGCGTTTTCCCAGGTTATAAGATATTTGGGCTTGTTTTTAAGAATTTTCATTTTGGACGAGAGTTCCCGAGTTCGATTCTCGCGTTGCCCCTATTATTATTTTATTTGCGTAAAGGGTGTCAAAGAAAAACCACACTGGAAACCAGCAAACAAGCATTGAAGGCCAACATGCTGGCATTGGCACTCAAGAGAATGCCTGAATACTCAAAACTGCACTTCTGAAATTTCTAGATTGGTTGCCAGGAGACCACGGATACGGTAATACATTCATCGCGGCGACAAACATGATACTATACCCACTGACAGTAGTTAAATCTGTCTTTTTCGGGTTGGGACAACAATCCTGAACGATCGAATGGTAGATTAATGATAAAAGAAATGGAACAAACAGATAGTTAGACAAGTTTGAATATTCGATGTAATTAACATGAGAAATCTGTAACATAAAACAGCCAACTACATAGACTCACCATTTTGCATTTCAACATCCAACGAAAACAGTTTGTTGGGGGATAAGCAAACCCCAAAACGGTAAGCATTCCACACTACAATCTATGAAACCAACAACATAAAACAAGCAGAACATAATGTCTGCAACTCCGAATAGCCTAGTAGTAGCATTCATATTCTTAGTAGTTGATAACATTCCGGACACATCGCTTAAACTTCCAACTTACCGCCTTCTGCACGATCATCTTTACCAAGCTCGCAATCATCACAAAGTCTTTTGCCAATCACTTGATTATCATAACCCGTGCACACATAATACATGAGATTTTGAGCAGTTAGCCCCAAGAAATTTCCCGCTGCCAGTGCAAAGACACAAAACGAGATGATCAAAAGCCTCCCTGTGTTCATATCATAGAGCATAACCAAGAATACAATCCAAATAAATATGTCAGTAACCAAGTGGAGAAGTACAAGAATATTCTTAATAATTTCTTCTTTCTCCTGTAAGAGTAGTTTACTCCTCTTTATGGCTGTTGAACCGTATGTATTTGGTTCAATAATGGAAACTATGTTGGCAGAACTCCATGATGCTATAGCATGTGCACGAGCAACCAAGATAAGAACATCGCAGATGGCAAGAAAGACGATAGCTATGATGAGGAGGGATACCAGGACATAACTAGTTTTCGGTACCGTAAGAATCATAGTAACAAGAAGGGTACAAATCAGTGCAAAAACAGCCAAGTAAGCTGTGTAGATCAGGAAAATGAGGGGAAAGGCATGAAAGAGGGTAATGGCAAGGCGTTTGAAGATACAAGGAATAGTTGAAAGAACAGAAATGTAAGACATGGGTTTGGATACATAAACAGCTGCCATGATAAAGGTCATGCAGAGGTAGACAAAAGATAGAAGGTGGAGAAGAGAACAAGGTAGACGCAGTTATGGACAGATTTGCTAACGAGCTTCTGACCAACGAGCTTCTGATCAGAAGGTAAGTATGCAGGTGATGATTTGTAAATTAGATCCCATGTAAAGAGAGTCAGTCAGTGTGAGTCGAGTATTGGCTTCAAACAAGAGTTGGAATAATAAGAGAGGTAGAATGAAAATTAAGAACACCAAGAAGAATTTTGATGGAGATGCTTTCACTATGATTTTAGACGCATCTTTGATAGATCTAACTCTCACTAATTCTCAGATACTTTTTTGTGCATTCAAGATTTCAGGATCTTCAAACAACTCCATCGATGTTTAGCTAAATTTTCACTGTTAATGATAGAGTGCAGAGAGAAGATTTGCTTATGTAGTTGATTTCAGTGAAGGAATTTATGAGGAAGGAAGCTTCTTGCAGCTACACTTGCATTGCCTCATATGGTATTACTTCATAGTGGCAGTTGAGGCTTGCCAGTGCTTAGAAAGAGAGAGTATGAGTAGTATTCTAAAAGACCTGGTGATGCACAAGTACTCATAAATTGGCTTCTTTTTTTATCATTTTCATCTAAAATCATCTACCTTAATCATAAAGTGAGGTCTTAAAGTCAATGTGGGGGATTTTATAGAAGTTACTGGCCTCACTATTCTTAAAGTTCAGTTCTATATCTGTAGTTAAGCTCAGTTCTCCCCCACTAGGACCACTACAGAACAAGTTGTAAAGCTCTGAAGTCAATATTTGCATTTTTTGCAACAATAATACCCTGCAATCTCATGTCTATATATGCTAGGAGCACCTACCACCACCACTACTACTAAGTTTACAGGTAAAGACATTCTACATTTATTAGTTCAAACCTACTTTCTGAGTTCTTAAAATCCTGGCACTTTTAGGGGCGACCCCGAAAGAATTAGGGGCGACACTAAAAGACAAAAAAGGTCACCCAAACGTAAATCTAAGCTACCCCTTATCTTCGATTTTTCGAAATGGCCAATATGCCCTTATATAATCGGTAGCCAACACCATAATCGGTAGGTAAACATGCAATCGGTAGGTTAAATTAAAATATACCTACCGATTGTTGTGTAGATACTTCGGCCAATAATCCCTTTTATAATCGGTAGCTTATCCAACTTGTAAGACTACCGATTATAAGGAGCCCCATATTCAGCCTTGGCCAAATTCCATTGGTTTTGAGAGGTGCGGAGCCAACCATAACCACTTTGCTTGAGCTGTGGATGTAGCCATAATCGGAAGCCTAATATGTTACATAAACTACCGATTATAAGTTGCCCCAAAATGAGTTTTTTCTATAATCCTTCACGTAATGAATTTTGAAATATACCATAATCGGTAGGGTATATAATTATATAGCCCACCGATTATAACGAGCCCCTGATCCAACCTTTGCCATATTTCATGGGTTTTGAGTGCACACAAAAATTTTAACCACTTGGTTTGCGTTTTGGATGCAGCCATAATCGGGAGTTAAATATATTACCAAACCCATCCGATTATGGGTTGCCCCAAAATGAGTTTTTTCTAAAATCATTCATGTGATGAATTTTGAAATCTACCATAATCGGTAGAGTTAACAACTTAAAACCTACCGATTATAAGGAGCCCCAGATCGAACCCTTGCCAAATTCCATAGGTTTTGAGTGTACAGAGCAGGCATAACCATGTGGTTCGTGATTTGGATGCAGCCATAATCGGGAGTTCAATATATTACTGCACTCCTCCGATTATGGTGTTGTTTGGTTACAGAAACCATAGTTGTTTTTTAGTATAATAATCGGACATTAACGAAACCACAAACATCCGATTACAAATATTCGGTAGTAAATGCGCTCAATTACTGTCCGATTATGGTGTTGGTTGGTTACAGAGAACAAATTTTTTTTACTTATAACGGTCGGAAGGAACATTACAAATAAACCAACCGATTATTGTTATTCGGAAGTTAAGTGCACATTTACCTTTCGATTGTGGTGTTGTTTGGATACGAAGATGGGTTTTCTTTACACATGATAATCGGAGAGCAAAGTATATTAGCAATCCTCCGATTTCGACAAAATATTTTGCACAATCCCCAGAATCGGTAGGTTAATAACGTATAACCCTACCGATTCTGACTAAAAATTGGAACATCCCCAGAATCGGTAGGTTAATATATAAACCTATCTTCCGATTGTGTTCCAAAATTCAACACTTCCATGTCTCTTCATGTGATTCGCTTAAGAAGTCATCGTTAAATGCATAAAATGTGTAAAATAACCTGTTCTTAATCCATAAACATAACGAAACAACTAATATTCCGACACAATCTTTGAAAACGACATAATCCGACATAACCAACATAAACAAAGTTATCCATAAAGTTAACGAAAAACATCGAGAGTTTACAACACCGAGAGTTCACTTGTTCCTATTTGCTTTGACTTTGCGATTTTTATTAGCTCTACGACTTGGACCAAAGATCATCATGGGTTTCATCAACTTGAGTGCTTGATGAAGCCCGAGTTCTTTTGTTCACCTTGGTTGCAGGTTTCTTTTGCAATTTTTCCCCCGAACTGAGATGCATACTCCTCATTGTCAACGTTGTCAATCAACTGTTTGTGGTCTTTTATCTTCTCAATTGAAACAGGCTTTCCGGCCTTTATACAATCAGTGCACCATTTCGACAAACGCTTGAACTTGTTCATCTGTTTTAAAACATAGCATACCATCAAACGGTTATTACTCTATTTTGACCCATAATATTAAACTAAATTAACAAAACAATACGTACCAATCTATCAAAACCCGCAGGCTTCTCTTTGAGGATACTCTTGTACGAAGTCGGCTTTGCTTTAAGATCACGGATTACACGAACATGAGAAACATTGCGGTACCAATCCATGTAGTTGGGAGCATTTTCAAAACCTTGGTTGGCTGCCCTTCCTTGGTTGATCAAGTAATGCGCCTTCTATCCCAATGGAATTGACAGGATGGTGAACCCTTGTGAACCACCGTGATAGAATCTTTATCGACTTGCATTGCTCGAACCAAAGTGAAATTGCCATGGATTTCCTCCTTTGGTATACCTTGTACAAAACCGTGTTGTCGCATCACCCTTGAGGCATTGTACATCACATATCCCGTGGGGTGCCACAACGGTCCAAAATAAAGTGCCAAATCGGACCGGCCCGCGATATGTCCAAAGAGCTCGGTCTTCCTTGTATGGATCAAAGCGTACGTCTTGGGCTTTAAGTGAGTCCAAAATCTCCTCAAACGAATCAACCGATGCTCCTTCGTCCTAGAATGGTTGTCATCGAAGACGTACTTTCTTCCTATAGGGTCACCTTTCTCCCATAATAGGGTTTTCAATGGCCAATCCCAAGATAGGGAAGTGGACGTAGATCCAAGTCTATAATGTCATTTTTGCAAGTATTAGGAAATTGATTCTTCAATAGTATAAAAAAAATAAAAAATAACCAAGTATGTGGAGTTAATAAACAATACTGAGTGAGACTCACGTTCGGCCACTTGGCTAATTCCAACCCTCGACGCCTTTCTCAACTCTTCCATCAACCACGCATGGCATGCCGTGCCCCAAGAGTACTCATGCACTTTATCGAGAGGATCCAGGAAGTTGTAAAAGGTTGGCGTCGACCCGATTTCCACCGGTATTGGGGAAAATGACACATCCCAATACACATAGGAGATATGCGGTGGCCGCGTGGTTGACTTGCTCGTCCGTTAAAGTTCCTTTCTCTTCTTTTCCTTGGTGCCCTTGAACATATCCATCGAGTACCCATGTTGAACTGTCTAGTTCTATACTTCATGCATCTTTTGAACTCGCTTGTTGATGTTTCTTCATCCCAACCCAAACACCTCTTAGTCAGATCATAAAGATTCCTCCATTCCAACTGCTTAGTGAACTCAGCCCTAACACCCTTGCCATGGACTGGGAGTTTAAGAATCTGCTCAACATCATCTGGGGTTATCGTCATCTCCCCAAACGGCATATGGAAGGTGTCGGTCTCGGGATAAAGTCTCTCCACAAACGCCGATATAGCCACCGGTCATGTTCCAACATTGAGTTCTCCGCAGCATTGGCCAACCCTGAATTCGCAATAATGGTCTTGAACCTTTCACATTCACCCTCCAAAGGCCAATCTAGCATTTTTGTTGGTGCGGCGGTCGCTTTGAGTAAACGAACCGCATCGGAATGATACTATTAAACACATGACAAGTTAAAAATAAAATTAGAATAACCTAAAACTACAACCCTTAAAAGTATTACGGAGAAAAACATAATAAGTTAATAAAATGGATACGATCATTACCTCGGTTTCATATATTTCTCGGCCTGGGATTCTTTGTATCCAAATAACAATTGTCCTCCATCCTCCCAAGCAGCCCAAGGATTACACCTTCGGAATATTCTTCACCTTCGGTTCATCTCTCGACAAGGTGTTTCGCTTTCTTTCGAGGAGGATTTTTCTTTTCGGCTTGTCCTACTTCTTCGCTTGTTCAATTTCGGTTGTGATGGTGGAGCACTTGGTTGAATGACTTCTTGGATTGGTTGTGATAGAGAAGCACTTGGTTGAACACCTTCTTGGATTGGTTGTGATTGAGAGGCACTTGGTTGAACACCTTCTTGGATTGGTTGTGATTGAGAGGCACTTGGTTGAACACCTGATTGAACCGGTTCTGATTGAGGGGAACTAGGTTGAACAGCTTCTTGGCTTGCTTGTTGAGTTCCAACTTGACCACTTGAAGCGGCGTTAGCAGTCCTAGCTCTCCTTGCACTAGTTTGTCAGGTTCGACGCCTATCCTTCCTTGCACTAGCCGAGACAATTGAATCTTGGATGTTTTTACCTCGCCTATCCCTAAACAACAACAAAAAGTACAACAGTTATGAAACTAAATATTCGGTTGGTTGATTTAACAAATTGCCTCCGATTATTCACAATCGTAAGTATCGGTTAACCTAAAGCTACCGAATACGTATAATCGGAAACAAAATAAACTTTTTGTGTTCGAATATGTTTATCTACACACAATAATCGGAACCTAAAGTTCAACATAACCCTCCGAATTCCACACAATCGGAAGCCTAACAAAACTAATGTCTACCGAATATGCGTCTCTTTGTATCCGAGAAACAAATCAAGTTGTTAGCCTAAACAATCGGAAAGATATTACGAGAATATTTCACCCGATTATTGCGTCTCTAATACTTGTTCTTCCCTAGTTTATTCGGAAGGATAAATCACAATTAGCTTCCGATTATGATTGAATTAGGCCTCGTAATGAAAAACGTTATATAATCGGTAGGATACCTAAATTTTTAACACCCTGAATATGACAAATTTTCTCGTGAAATGAAGAGTTCGACCACAATCGGAAGTTTATAACAATACCTAACCTACCGATTCGGGTAATAACCGAAAACCCTAAAAAAAAAAATAAACATGGATTCGTCCAATTGAAGCAATATAAACCAAATTAATGGTAGAATCTTACCTAATCGGCGCCATTTGAAGTTGCCCGAGAGTTTGGCTATCGCATCGCCTACTTCATCGTCTTCGTGTTCTTCGGGTTCGTGAGTTAAAACCTCTTTATTACGGGCATGCAATCCAATATTCGGATCCTCACCGCGCACAACGTTTTTGGTTCGAGCTTTCTTACGTTCGTTTCTTTCATCTTTATAGAAAATAATCGACGATGATTCGATTCGACGATGAACGATGTATAGCGAGGAGAGGGGAGAGTTTTCCTCTCTGCAATCGGAAGGAAAGAGGAGAAGAGGAGTTGAAGTTGAAGTTGAAAAGAAAATGAAATGAATTTGAATTTAGGTCGACTTTGGTTTTATCTCGTCAAACGGTTATTAATCGGTAGGTAATACCACCTCATTAGCTACCGATTGTTGAGTAGCCCAAAATCGGTAGAAATGGTTACTTATAACCTACCGATTATTGGAAGCCCCAAATTGAGCATTGGCCAAATTCCCTAGGTTTTGAGGGGTGCAGAGCCGACCATAACCATGTGGTTCGTGATTTGGATTTAGCCATAATCGGAAGCCAAATAGGTTACCCAACCTCCCGATTATAGGTTGCCCCAAAATGAGTTTTTTGTAAAATCATTCATTGTAGGAAATTTGAAATCTACCATAATCGGTAGTCTACTCAACTTAATAAACTACCGATTGTAAGGAGCCCCAGAGATCGAACCCTTGCCAGTAATCCATAGGTTAAGAGGGTACAAGGCCAGCCTAACCATGTGGTTCGTGATTTGGATGTAGCCATAATCGTACGGAATATAGGTTCCAAAACCTACCGATTATAGGTTGCCCCTAAATGAGTTTTTTCTAAAATCCTTATTTCCACACCAGCTAAAATTGAACCAGTATTTGAAGTCACTCATTTTATTGAATCGAAAAAACATACATGTAGTTGAAATAAAATAGAAGTAAAACACATAAAATTGTTCAATACATCGCCTAGGGATTCTCTACGAGTTTAATTATATTGGGCGAATTGCCATTCAACTTCCTCCAAGAGAGTGTAGCGGTCCTCGTGCGAAACTCATGACCGTACCTTAATTCGTATTGGCTCCGACCCAAAGTATCCCGGGAAAACAATTTTTAAAATAAGTTAGCGTTGTTGAATAATCATAACCAAATAAAGAATTTTTGATAAGAGGCCTATTGATTCACAAACTTACTCTACTCATTCGGTCTTCGTTTGGCATAGCGTCCTTACGAGCTTTCAATTCGTTTCTCAGCAGTACGCATTCATTGTATAAATATGCGTACCTTTCCTATTATTTGGGGGAGCGTCCTCCTATAACGATTTCCGCTTAGTGCTTTAAAACCTTAAACACCCGTTTCCACCAAGCATTGGTGTTTTGATCATCCCCAAAGTAAGGCCCTCTTGTTGGGTCTTCGTTCGGTCACCCATTGCGCTTCCTCAACGGAGTGCTTTGTGAGAGTGGTGTGTGCTCGACAATAGCAACATCTTCTATATTATTGAACGGAGTTGTAGCCATTTTGGTGATTCAAAGTGATGGGTGACTGATTTAGGAAGATTGAATGTGATGGGTGAATAAGTTTGGTAGAGATAGGTCTCTATTTATAGCAAAAAGTACCCAACGGCTAGTTTTTTTAAAAAAACGGTTACTTCAACATAATCGGAGGTTTGTCAATATGTATTATCTACCGATTGTGTTTGGTTTTGAGGCACGGCTAGTTTATTTTGAACGAACTAGCCGTTGGAGTATAATCGGTAGTCAGATCAACAATTAAAACTTCCGATTTTCATAAAATTTTTGCAGGTAGTTGGAGTATAATCGGTAGCTAATAACCTACCGATTATACAGTTGCCCCAAATTTAGTTTTTGCAGAATTGTCATTTTTTTTCGAATTTGGGAACTAGAATAATCGGTAGTTAATAAGGCTTCCGATTATACAGCTTGCCCAAATTTCTTTCTTGGCGAAATCACCAATTTTGGGAATTTATGAGCTACTATAATCGGTAGTCTCGTGAGGTTATTTCCCTTCCGATTGTCATAGAAGCCAGATGCGAGTTTGGCACAAAATCGATAATAATCGGTAGTATAACATAGTTACTAAGCTTCCGATTGCGTTGTTATAATCGGGAACAAAATAGCTTCCGATTGTGTAAGGGCATTAACGTATTCTCCGCGTTTTTGGACATCCCTTAACGGTGTATATGGGTTGGGAATAAAAAAGTCGCCCCTAATTCTTTCGGGGTCGCCCCTAAAAGTGCAAGGCTTAAAATTCTAGCTGAATTTAATCGAAATTTTTAAGAAAAACTTCACTTGCTCGTTACTTTTTGGTTGTAACGTGGCATGTTTTCGACAGCTCATTACAGAACAAGAAGGCTGGTTTTATTGATCCTACAGTGAAACCTGAAGCTTGTTTGTATTGATTATCTGACGCGGAAACCAGAATATCAAGCATATGTGAACTACATTGTAAATAGCATGATAGAAAACCCATTGAGAAAGAAATTTTACATTGCAGGCTGCTATCATTATCGAACCAATAACCAAATATTAGGATTCTGACTACCTGACAACTAGAACAATAAGACTGGAGAACTTCACCGCTAACTCGGTGTCACAAAAAGAAAATAATGGAATACACAATGTGTCTTATTCTTCTCAATCTTAATTCCTGCCAGTTCTACTTCTGTCTGGAATTGACTGGGGTCTCCAGTGTGGAAATAATCTGCCACAGAGAATACCCCCAAATACAACAATCTCCGGAACAAATCCACATAAAAGACATGTCAGATACTGATGATGTGCAGTGGCAATTACATTGACTAAGCTTTAATGCGAACCAAGCCATATGATGTGTACTTCTCAGATAAAAGACTCGATGAAAGCAATTACATTGACTAAGCTTCAAGTGCAAGTCAGCAACAAAAAAAGTGTCTGATTCACTATCCAGCCTCATGGAAATTAAACCCATTTGAATTATCCCCGCCTTGGAAACCTTTTTAATGTCAATGGCTAATCTAAATTCCACTTGCAGGTGCAAGTCATGTACACAGTAAAAAAATTGATTGAATTTACATGGTAAAAATATGACACACTTTCCAACTAATGAGAAAACGGACGAGACATTGAATCAATGAAGTCAGGCTCAGGGGTTTAGGATGTGGAACATTAAAGAGAAGCTAATGTATGTTCAACAAAAACTTTTACCAGCCGGTCAGAAAATCACTCGCTTTATACCAATCTTCCTTTCCTACATATATTTATCTAAGAAAACTTAAGGAAACAATGCTTAGTACTTACAAATTCCTTCACTGACCAATAAGTTTGGTCTGATGACATCTTTGCAATTGACTAAGAATATATCCCCCAAGGTAAAGATGGTTCGTGGGAACATAGACACATAATAGCTCCTCTTCTCCAGAATAATTCTGTTCACACCAAGAACAATTTGATGGGTTGAATTAAAAAAAAACATATTGTAGCAGATAAACAGACTCAAGCACAGTAAGATCTCTACAGAATCAGAAGTTTGAATCACATTGCTTAACCAAGTAATACAACATAATACAACCAAGCAAAAGAAGTGAGAAACACACAATCAGGTGTGACCAGAGTACTGCAAACCAGATTATGTGGCAGGCACATAAGGTGTACTGCTCCAATTAGAAACTCGGTATGATGCGCACTACACTTAATACCATTAACAAGATATTACAGTAAATTCCATTAGATAAATTATCAGGTGTAGAGAATTCAGGAATATATCAAAGGAATCACTGTTGGCTTGGGTGTGATAAAAATTGGTCGTAACTTGTAATGCTCTTTGACTTCAGTTGGAATAGGACAACCATGTAGAACTTCATGTGTTAGAGTTGTAATGTTGTAGGCAAGACAGCAACCACGGTCAACAATGATGAAAACATCTCGATCCACCGGATTGATATAAATGACCTCTACTTTCTTGGAAGATCTGTAACCCTTAAGTTCAATACTTTTGTGCACCATTTGCCAGTTCAATCCTCCATTAGTGCTGTAATCATCCTCAAGCCGCCAAACATCGAGAAAAGCTTTATAACGTGTTTGTTCATCGTCAGAATGGTGATCATATGTCCGTGCATCGTCATAATCGATCCCATCAGAGATAATACCGTAGTAGATGAACCCTTGTGACTCCCCAAAAAATGAAATATCTGGCTCCCCCCAAAAACTACGACCACTCTGTTCTGGAAATGCAAATTTGGTGCATTCATTAGAGCCATTTTCTAGGTTATAAGCTATGAGGATCTTCTTACTAGTTAAGTTCTCTTCAGCCGTCCAATACAAGACACCACGATGGATAACCATATCAGAAAAAACATGTCGGATATCAGGCAGTGGAACTTCAGAAGTTTTCCATTCACTGGTGTCAGAAGAAAAGATGTGCACCTGTAAGTTGATGGGTCTCTGGGGCAAATAACCAGTATAATGATCGGCATCAATATAAACCACCTTGTAGTTAGAATAACTAAGTGATGCATCAAACACCAATTCAGCACAGTAAAGCATTTTATGATCAGAACCATTACTTTCAGGTCTAGGAGGGAGGGAGACCCATTGTTTGGTCATGGGATTGCATACATAGTAAAACCTAGTATTCTCCTCTGCTGGATAAGAAACTGGCTTCTCTGCTGAATACAGTACTAATCCATTACTGCATGAACTTAACAGGTATGCCTTTTGTAATCCTTGTGTTCTAAATGGTTCTGTATCTAAAACGAATCCAAAGGATAAACCATCGTAATCATCTATGAACTCCTGGAAGTGTTTTAGATATAGTTGGACCTGTCCGTCAGAAGGGTCCTCCATGAAGATCAATGGGTTACTACTACTAAGACTATTCCCACTGTTAAACGCTCTGTGAATGAAAGATGAACCAGATGATAATAGAGAATTGCAGAACTTCGATACACACCTGGGTATAAGACGACGGAAGCTGTCGTATACCTTCATTGGAAAACCAACACCATACTCTTCTTTACCCATGCTTGTTAAAGAACTTGTTGTAGATGAGATCCTTGTTCGAAAAAAGACGAATTACACAAGAAGAATCGAGTCTCTGATAGGATGAATTGTGGATTAAACCCTAGAACAAACTAGGGTTTAACATAACCCTAGAAGAATCGAGTCTCTGATAGGATGAATCGAGTCTCTGATAGGTGTAATTCCAAAAATTAGGGCTGCAAAATGTACTGAAGGATCAGATACTATTGATTTGAGACGAATTCGAGAAAAAGTAACCTCTGGTTTCGAAGAACTCAGCCTAAAATCGATAACTCGATTTGATAAAATTGGAACATCTTCCCAATTACAGACCCACTGGCTTCCCCCACTGATCCAATCACTACGCACTCACGAAGGGCTATCCCGGGGCACCCTCCATCCTCTTATTCTTGGACTAGATTTTTGGCACGTGCACTGCAAGATTGAAATGGAACCCATCACCTTATGGGACTGGGACCTTTAATTTTAAATAATTAAATTACCGTTATATCCTCATTTTTATTTATAACATATTATTTTTGTTGGCATGATATAAGGGTAATTTCGGAAATTCGAAATTTGCAGCTTCATTTTAACTGTTCTCTACTGTGCCTAAGCCTAGTTCGCTTTATAAGATATAGTATAGATATGGGGATCATGAGTCCATGACACACCACTGCCGGTTCGGTTCGGTTAAGCAGAACCGTGCATGAAATTTCACCAAATCGGTTTTAAAATTTCAGATGTCTTTAAAATCGGTTTGGTTTGAAACCATCCAAGTAGGTGACCGGGTTAACCGGTGGGTTCTACAGAACCACTAGCGAATTCTTTTTGACTTTCTATGTATAACATTTTGAGTTCTTTGTATTCCGGAAGATCAAATTCTCAAATCGTATAGATTTACATATAAGATATATACATTTGAGCTACACATGTACTAATCTTAAGAAAATCACAGGGGGTGGCGTTAACAATTTGAATTAATTGAGAAATAAGTAGATCTAAATTAGTGTTGATGGTGGATTTTTGACAAAGGCTAAAATTGTAAAATCATAATTTTGCATATTTCTGACCTAGCTTCAGACGAGTATGTGAAAATTCATATTTTAAAGTTTAGACATGAAAGCTCATGTCACGATAATCTCTGACTGAGTGTATAGCCTCTTCAAAGCGTGCATAAATATGCAATCATTGAAGCCTCCCAGTTGAGATTTCAATATTTTGCTTATTTCATCAATAATACCGAACAATTCCAGTATTCACTTCTATATAGAATTGAGAATGATTGGACGGCTCCTAGATGGATTGACCACTAGTATAGAGCAGTAACGTCTTCAGGAAGTCACAAATGTTCCCTAACTATGCAGAATAAAACATTTAGAACGAGTATGATGCCTCTAATATCTCATACCTCGATTCTAGAATAAATACAATGCTCCTAGACAATTTGTGTGCTAGTATAGAGCCATCAATTAATTAACTCTACTGCAGTATTCATCAACTGAATTCCTAGAAAATATTCTGTTTTTACTACAATATTTCGTTACTTCTATTTATGGCTCTTCCCAGCAGAATTCCATGGATTCGTAATAAATATTCACCTTTCGGGCATATGGGCCACCTAGTAAGCCTCGAGAAAAATGGTGCGAGTGTACTTAACAATAATGCACGAACGAGCGCCCAAAAATATGGACCAACGAGGGTATATGGAGACTTATGCAAAATAGGAAAAAGGAAAATAATAAATAATAATAAAAAAAGAGGTACGGGGACCTTGCCCGCCGGCCGGCCATGTCATGGACGTGGCTGGTCCCACGCCTCTCCATTATCTTTTATTATTATTTCAATATTTCTTGAACTCCCACATTCGTGCAAACTCTTAGTTTTCCATATTTCTCCAAATATTGCTCAATTCTCCAAAAAGCATAGTCCCATGACCAATAATATGAAAATAACATTATTTTAATATTCTAAATATTGGATTTGTGAGCAAAAAACCCAAATTGCTCATTCATGCAAAAATCAAGAGTTTCAGTCAAAGATCAAACTCTTCAGAAAATACAAAATATTGCATAAGTGTCCATCCAAATACCTAAAACTCTCAGGAATGGACGCACGAGGGACATGGTGGCCCGTGCACCACCATGGTTCCTTGGCCGTCATGACTGGTCAGTCCCACACTTCTTCATTAATTTGGATAATTCTCCAACTTTGGATAATTCTCCGTATCTTGGATATTTTTCCATATTTTTGGTGAATCCTGGACAATTCTCCATACACTCTTAGCCGTCTCTCCACCACCAATGGCCTCTCTCATGCCCATTGATTGGTCAATATTTCTCTACCCACATTGGACAACTATCCATCTCCAGGATCCAGAGTCCTCCAAAATTAGGGTTTAGATTTATGAGAATTCTGATATATATCAATAATTTTCATATTAATCCAGTTGTCAATATTTTAATTAATATTTAAATGTTTGGTCCTTCTACCAACATTTTTGTTGCTCGATTATAGAGAAGCAACATGATTTGGACGACCATCCACTTGGCCAACCATCCAATATTTTATTGGACGATTATCGAGTCCAATACTTATTGATACTTTAATTCCTACTTTGTCATTCTTCATGGCATATTAGATCAGGGATAGTACTCTACAATAATTCAACAGATTTCATGTTGCCATATCAGAATAGTTCCATGATCGAGCAATCCCATTAGACCGACGTTCGTCGATCCAAATCATAATATACCACAACTCATCAGACTCGACATCTTGCATTATTACTGTCCCAACATACACCTTATGCTCAATCCTTGAATCTCAGAGCATATCACATTCTCCATTATGCTCGACTCATCAAGGCTAAGACTCATGGTCTAGCCAAGTCAACATAATTGACCAGTTAAATACACGTCTTCCTTGTAGACTTCACATTCATAAGACATCAATCATGTCACATGGGGGATATTCAGTAGCTAGGGTTTTGTTCTGGCGGCCTAGCTACAACATGTGTGTATATTCACGATAAGAAATATGTGTAAGTCGTGCAAGCAGTTGAAGGAGTTAGCAAAGTAGTGGATGGTGAAAAAAACGGGGGTCTAACAACCACACCCAATATTTCGTTTCGGAAATCTGTATGGACTAACTCCAATATAATTCCAAGAGAATCAACTAGACAGTCAGACTCAATCAGGGAAAATATATCCAAGAGTTTTATCTTTGTTTCTCAATGTAACCAGCAAATCAAATAGATAGAAATTTGCGAGCCTAATTATTATGAGAAACAACTTGAACGGTACCAAAGACCAATGTTCAAGTGCCAATGAATTTGAATCAACAACCAAAGGTTGAATTTACCAATTGATTGAACTACGCACAACTTGTGATATTTCAATTGTATAAACAAATATAATGATGAAAAGAAATAACACAGACACCAGAAGTTTTATTAACGAGGAAACCGCAAATACATAAAAACCCCGGGACCTAGTCCAGATTTGAACACCATACTGTATTAAGTCGCTACATACTCACTACAAGAAAACTGAGATTTAGCGACTACTTCGATTCTATTGGTACAAGGTCGTTTTTAACGGGTGGATCTCTGTAGCAACTAACATGGCAACAGATACGCTCTGTGAATAAAGGTTGCTTTGCTAAAGAGCTGGACCAACTACGCTGCTGAAAGAGATATCTTTCAACTAAATGAACGACGAAATTTTTAGTCGACACAACTTTCGAATAACTACTAACTATCGTTGGTAGAAGCATAAAACATTTGTTGCTGAAACATTTCACCCGTAGAATTATTTGTTGCTGAAGACTAATACATTGTTGGTAGGGGTGGGAAGTTATAAATAGTTGTGATCTTCTAAAGATTTGAACTTGGTGAATTTCAGTTGGTGGAGGTGTTTTATGTCGTTGGCCAAGCAATTTTATCACCGATTGTTTTGATAGTCAAGAGTTTGATCCACTAAATATTAGCTGGTAGAGGGTTCTAGCAGCAAAATAGTTGGCTGGTTAAGGTGCAACGTTGGTAAAGAATTCAACCAACCATCGTTGAAGCTCACTTGGTGAAGGTCCTCAGCCAACTACAAATTGAGCTGCTATAGTGATTTACAAATCTTACAAATGTATTATAATGAAAAAACAAATACGGAATTTATTTTGAAAATTGTACATTAGATGTTATTAATATTGAAAATATTCAAAACTGTCAACTATAAAATCTATCCACTTCTTCTGGTTAACCTATGAGACAGCACAAAACTTGTTTGCTCACATCCATAGTCATTATACATCAAAAAGAAAAACTGACTAACAGCTGAGAGTCGGGATGGTTTGTACATGTACCTACTAAGCTCTCACCATTCAGTACATCTGTTCCTTTGGAATGACCGCGGTCTGCAGGGTCTAGGAAGAGAAGCATTCAAACCTAGTCCAACTCATGAAACAACGGAAATGAGAGACCTCCAAATCAACAAATGAAACCCTTGGCACGCTTCTTACAGTGTAGCTAAGAGGCTCTGTCCTACTGCAACCACCTTTACAATTAAGTTCGTTCCACAGCAGCAATGAATTTCTCTGTTACCTGCTCAAGCATTTTTCCATGTTTACTGCCGAATGTCGGACACACTCAGTGTGGAAGGGGATTTTCAATCTACTACTACAAGTAACTTCGGATTGGAATGTAGTTGAGCCTTAACCAATCTCACATTGATTAAGGTACAGTCACGTTCCTTACGTCTCTGAATCCCAGTTGGTTTCTACGCACTTGATTCCCTTAACTGATCTCACCCACAACTAAGAGTTGCTACGACCCAAAGTCCAAGACTTGATAAACAAGTTTGTCTCCCACAAAAAAGTCTATCTGAATAGATAAATCTATCTAGCACATAAATATCTATGAAGTTTTGTTCCGTCTTTTGATAAATCAAGGTGAACAGGAACCAATTGATAATCCGGTCTTATATTCCCGGAGAACAACCTAGAAAATATCAATCACCTCATAATAATAATTTAATTATATGGTAGTAGAACAAGTTATTGTGGAACCACAAAGAATGAGACGAAGAGCTTTGTGATTAATATTTGTATCCTACATATCGGAGATAAATCTCGAGCAAATGTTAGAGAAGATAGTACTCAATATGATAGAACAAAGTAAAATAAGAACACACAACTATAGAGAAAATAGTTGGGTTTGGCTTCAGAATCCCAATGAAGTCTTTAAGTCGTTAACCTAAAATGGTTTTAGGAAAAACCTAGGTTAAAGTAGAATCGACTCTAGTCGCCACTAGTATCACACAGGAGGTGTGGGGATTAGGTTTCCCAGTTGCTAGAGTTCTCTCTTATATAGTCTTCAAATCAAGGTCTGATAACTTTGGAACAAAATAATCAATATTCACCGTTAGATGAAACCTGATTTAAGATTCAAGCTAATATCTTTCCACCGTTAGATGGTCTTAGCTTGTTACACACAAATGAAATATACTTTCATTTAGATATGGATAACCGTACAGAAACGTGTATATTGAGTTGGCTCAATAACAGTTAACCGAAGGTATCCATATGAACACTTTTCTCTTAACCATGTTCATATTAACACTTCTAGATCAATTGATAATCAAATGAATCTTATTGTGTTACTCATAGAGTTGTTCAATTGTTTATATTCTCATAGAAGTATACAAGACACAATTGAAGCAAAATCAGATTGATTCAAAAGAATCAGTTCATTAACATTTTAGCCATGGTTTGCAAAGATTGCATTCCTTAATTTATAAATGTATTTGTTCATGAGCATACTTAACCAATTTAAGAACTTGAACCACTTAAGTTTGCAAACGGGTACATAAACTTAAGTTTCGGACTTTGGTCACAAGCTGAAAGTTTGCAAACGGGTACGCAGACTTTCGCTCCGGACCGAACTCATTTGAAATTGTTTGCGAACGGATACACAAACTTGGTTCCCGGACTTCAACAGTTAAATCAGTTTGCGAACGGGTATGCAAACTTAAGTACCCTGACTTAAACAGTTGAATAAGTTTGTGAACGGGTATGCAAACTTCCGGTCCTGAATTCTGACAAAACAGGTCGTACACTAAGTACAAAAACCGTAATGTATCCAGACATGGGTTTTAGCTCTTAACTCCCATTTCAATCATTGAAACATTCTTATAAGATGACAATAGTTGTCTCACACAAACTATCAGGTGATCGAATGATCAATACGAAACATTCCGATCCTACATCAAATGGCGGTCTCACACAAATCATGTGGTTTTCACATGATCATCTTTTGACTTTTGTCGGGAATAATGATGAATCGTAGTTATAGTAAAAATCTTTCCAACACATATTTCGAGAAAGATATAAGCGAGTTAAACTCGACTCGAAATATCAAATGTGTATAATGTAAAGTCTATATAGCTATACGACTTTTGTCTCAATAGGAGATAGAATAGACTAGACTTCTGAGTGATAAATGAGTTCAAGTATCCAAATACCTTTTGTTGATGAAGTTCCATAAGCTCCCCTTAGTATCTCTTCGTCTTCAATCGATGAACGCCGTGAAGTCTAAAGCTCAACTACACATTCTATCCTAATCCGAGACATAACTATAAGTAGACTAAAAATCAAGACTTATAGTTTTGTCAACTAAACTTGACAAACAAGCTTGAAATAACAACGCTTGCGAGTTCGACCGAGCATTTATCTAATAGATGGACAATCAACCAATTTTCTTACGCATGTGGAACTGGTTAAAACACGATTTCCACATCTCCATTCTTCCACTTCTCTGCAACCGTCACATTTATTGGAGATCAATGTGTTAACTACATCTGCAATATAAATAGATTCATCAATCTATGATTTAAAGAACTTAGCCTATATGAACACAACTTTCTCAGTCAAATATTATCTGAACAAAACTCAATCAATCTGATCATAATTCAATGACATTCATCAAACTTGAAGAAGTCTCCAACACATCCACAATCCTTCAATCATCATTGATTTAACACAATTCCGAGCTTCCCTCCTACAGATCGACCCTCATCCCTTTTTATGACCAAATTGAATCTGGAACGACCATTGTCTTGGTTTAGGATGGAGTCTAATAGATTGATCTCTCAAACTCAAATCACTCCCGTGCAGTGCATCTCTTAAAGGTTTAAGAAACTTGCTCAATTGAGGATCTTCCTCTTGCACAACCCTCCACTTTTTCTCAAAAAACTAGCAAATTATTTTCACCCACCAACAATTAGATTTAGGCTTTATAGAATTTATTAGGTTCAATCGTTATATCAGAACCATCATTATAATCAAATTAACAAGACACTAAAAACACCTAAGTTAACAAGTAAAGGAACAATTGAGAGTATTTTTGATCTAACACATTAGGTAATTGATATTAGAAAGAGATTCTACTTGTATCTTGGTTATATTGCTTTATTCAAGTTGAAAAAAAAACATTCTCATGAAATTTCAACCGACCGGTAGAAGAAGGAGAGAGCCTAGTTAGAAATTCGAGGTACGGAGAGAAGTTTGGGACGATAAACATACGAGTATTACAGATTCAGATATTTTGAATTCGGTCAAAAAGCCAGCCAACAATATGAAATCCAGCAATAAGTCGAATAGTATACGTATAATTCGCTTTAGGATATGAATTTGGACACGAATTTGGTATATATCAGACAACATAACTAGACATTTTTAGTACATAGATATATGGAAATCTAGTTATTTTTTAAATGAAATATTGAAAATCAACAACCAAAGCGTAGTCCATTAATTTAGTGTCTAATATAGGGTGTTAAAGGTCAAGTCAAAGGTTTGAATCCAGCTTTATGTTTTAACAAAGTCAAAGGTTCTAGTTCGGCTAACTTTTTTTATATAAAAAAACAAAGATGGAAATAACATTATATATTTTTACAAGGTCAAATGGAAACAACACTAAATCTGTGTTGACTCGTCCAATCACTCTAACATGATTTTGGATTTTTTTTCGCATTGCTTTGTTCAATCTTAATTGGATAAACAAATCAACTTATGGTATCGGATAAGCATTTTCATGTTCATTGATTGTGTGAAGACCTTTGTTAATAAAGGCCACCAATCTGAATGGAGATCTTGTTACTCAAAATGAGGATGCAAAGGGAAACTTATTAAGGGTGTGTAATTATGGTTGTATCATCTCAACATGTTGATAAGATGCACTCTTTTTTTTCCCGTGGAATATTGTTGGGAAAATGGGATAAAATAAATGGATGAAAATAACACAGAGATTGTTGTAGTACTGACTAATGATAATTGATTGTTACCTTATCAGCATTATTCATTGTTTGACCATCATTTATTCTTTGACCAACCCAACATGATGATTATATCTTGGAATTGTAATGGCCTTGCTAGTATAAAGACCATAAATCATATCTAGAATTAAGATAGTCCGTATGACATGTTAGAGCATATATCGGTTGAACCCGCCAAGTGTTGGTATGTCGAGTTTGGTTGTCATATTTTAGTATCAGAACTCATCTATTGAGTCACTTGATTAAATACTAGGGTCAACTTTGTTTAGGTTAGAGTCGTTAGACTATAAAGTCTAAGAATATTGAGAATACAAGTATTACTCTGAAGACCTGAAGAATGAGAAGAAGTAACGACTACAACGACGGCATCATCCTTCCACTTGAGGTTAGTAATACTGACTTGAACTTTTTTCCATTCCTAATGTATCTTCAAGTCGTGCTATATTGAAAACATAACATGTGAATCTTGTAATAAACAATACTCTAGTAGATAGACATGATCATAATAGTATGGTCATAGTATTAAGGAATTATATTACGAAGTATAACGCTTATCTTTTGAACTTCGTAGATATGACATCAAAATAATATTGTATATAGTTTTATGATCATGTGAATGGGTTTATGGTGAAGATTTCATTCTAGGAAACGTCGGTTTACATTTTTTTAAAGGAAGTAAGTTCGTGAACTTGTTTCATGAATTGAAAGGGAAATTAATAGGTTTATTAGTCTGGATATATTCATTGCATATTCTTTGGATGATCAATATGTGTGAGTTGGTAGAACCGATCTTACCTCGGGTCATGTATCTTGGTATAACCGATCACAATACCTAGACTTAATTATTTGTTATGACCGGTTCTGGTAATTGGTGTAATCGATCCGTAATCACCATGAGATGGTATGATCGATCCTTGTAATTGGTGTGACCGACTTTGGTTATTGGTGTGACCGATCATAAGAGATTGTATGACCGATTCTTGTAATTGGTATGACCGATCACAAGTAGATACCATGTTTAGGTAAAACCGATCCATGTCATTTGTATAACCAATCTGAACCCATGTATGTGACTTGGTAGGACCGATCTGACTAACCATCGTGACTTGGTATGATCGATCACATAGTAGTCTTTTGGTAGAACCAATTCTAAGCTTGTTTGGAAGTGTGGTAGAACCGATTCCAAGATGCAAATCCGTGTAGATTCGGAATTAAGATTTGGTTTGTAAAGATGTCAACATACTGTGAACACGAGCACTAAATCTTATCATTTATTATTCAAAGATATTTCTTGGTACTCAAGGTGATCATATACCTAAATAAATCAAGAATCTTTTAATTAAGGTTTTCGGTTTTATATGCTTTAATTACCAGTAATTAATGCATATCTCTAGAGAATAAGAATTAGTAATTAATGTGCATTTACTAATTAGAGATTTTCTATGAGAGGTTTCGGAAAATATTGGACAACATTTATTAGAATTAGGAAAACTGAATTTGGGCATTTATTGCATATCTTAAGAATATTTTCGGTTTTGGAAATTCCTTGGTGTCCAAACAACCTTGGTCTATAAATACCTTAGTTTGCATTTCTATCAAACTATCCTAAGAGCCAGGAAAACTTCATTTCTTGTTGTTTCTAGCAAAGCCGTCTATTCGAAGAGGAAAGTATCCTAATTAGGTGGAATCTCTTACAACCGCTCGTTCAAAGACTTCTGTGGGATCAATAAGATCTACGAGTACCGTTGGTGGGAAACTAGATAAATACAGTTTTATTAGTTTTTGATTATTGATTTGATTGACTAACGGTTGTTGAAACTTTGATTGCACCTAGTTTGTTTATTCTAGAGAATCTTCTCTTCGATATAAGATTCACTCAGACTAGATCAAAGTATCGACGAGATCTTTAGAATTTTATTAAATCTAAAGAAATCTTGTGATAATCCATTGTTACAGACTCCGTTCTGTGTATGATTGATCACAAGAGGATTCAAGTGTTGTTGTGCAAGTATGTGAAGGCAATAGAATATTTGAAGACGAAGAAGAATTCTTATTAGTTTTCATATCTTGTGGATTTAGTGCGCAAACCTTGATCGGCTGGGATCCAACTAAAATCATTTTATCTTTGATAGATATGATTGATTAGTTGCGTGAGATCGTCATCGGCTGGGATCCAACTAAAATCATTTTATCTTTGATAGATATGATTGATTAGTTGCGTGAGATCGTCATCGCTTTATAGTTTCTCTTTGAAATATATATTGATTGATTAAGAATCTAAGCTCGGTTCTTTCGGTAATCATCGGATAGATTTATCTAACCAGACAAAGAAGTTTATTAGATTAAACATAAGAGCCTTTATCAACGACTCATCTTATCTTTAACAAGATTGATTAGAGTGTTTACCAAACAGATTCTTCCTTTGATGTTTGGAATACGATTCAAAGGACTTGTTATTCACATGCGTGACTCTATAACTCGAAGACGCATGGATATGTAGTGAGGGAACTAAGTATCTAGGGGTAGTCTGCTTGGTCTCAACTATACAAAGTTGGTATTTGGTTTTGTATACGGCATAATTCTGAGAGTATTCAAAACTGGACTAGGTCCCGGGGTTTTTCTGCATTTGCGATTTCCTCGTTAACTAAACTTTGTAGTGTCTTTTAATTTGTTTTTCGTATTATAATTGTTATTATAATTAAATACACAAGTACGTTAACTCCATAATACTTGATATTGATCTTATAGAGTTTAGGTTATTTCCGAACCTATTATCAACTACACACTTTGTTGTCGTATCGTCTCGATCTTGTATCCATAGTCAATCACACAAGTGATCTTGTTGTTGTATTATCTCGATCTCATATCCATAGACGATCACACGAAGTGTGAACCGAATTATTGTATTATCTCGACTCTGTCCATAGACGATCACATTCAGAAAAGGACTTGTAGGTTGATAAATAAAAGATTGGGGTGCATTTGGGTACCCTCATCTTTTCATAACCCTAACATTGTTTATCTGTCTGAAACCAAGATTTATTTTGAGAAAATTCTAAATTATGTGAGACACCTAAGCTACCCAAATACTTTATATGTCACTTCAATAAGTTTAGTACTCTTGTGGAAGGATAGTTTTAATTTAGAAATAACATCACTTAATAAGAATATTGATTCAATGTTTAGCTACCACCTTGAAAAGGGAAGAAGGAAGAAAACATATTTTGCTTCTGACTTTTGCATCTAGTATCCAAACAGGCTAGGATGTGGAACATTAAAGAGAAGCTAAAGTTTGTTTAAAAAATACTTTTACCAAGCCGGTCCACTTGTCTGATGGAATCCCACCCCACTAGTTATATCAACCTTTTGTTTCTACATATATTTATATAAGAAAGTTTGGTCCGATGACATCTTTGCAATTGGTGATATATATATATATATATATAAATATATTCCCAAGGTAAAAATAGTTCGTGGGAATATAGACACAGAATAACTCATCTTCTCCATAATAATATATTCACACCAAGAACGATTTGATGGGTTGTATTAAAAAACATAACAAATACATAGACTCAAGTATAGTTCATACAAGAGAAGCTTGATTGGAATCATATTGCTTAACTCCAGGTAATATACTCCAATGCATAAATCATATTGCATTACCAGACCAGGGTTTCTAAAGAACTGGGATCCAATTATATATTAACACTAAATAAAAACTAGTGGGAAATAGACCTAATTAATCTATTGTTAAATAACATTGCCTTTACTGATGATAAAAAAAATATTGACAAAAATAAGTTGAGATCGGCCGATAGACCCTTGATAAAAGACAGAGACTAAGGAGATGTTCGACATAAAGTGAGTTTGGTATTGCGTTGAGTTTTAGAAAAGTGATTTCTTGTTGCGCTGTGATGTGCGCTGATGTGTTATTCTAAAACTAACAAATTGTAAATTCTGTTTCGTAAATTTTCATGTTAAAGTGCTTTGATGTATTTAATGATGAAAATAGAAACGTTTTAAATATCATTTTAAAATACACTCTAACATGCTACTAAATTATATTTTTAATTTTAATATATAATGTATATTAGAATAAGTATAAGTATAAGTAATAATCTTTTTTATTATTTTATTTGTAAATATTTTGTAGTTGCAGGATTTCCCACACTACACCCCTCACTCAAATCTATTTAATCAATCCATTTGGAGATGAACAATGATGTATTTTATTAATTGTTTCTTGAAAGGTTTACAAAGAAATGTAGAGCAAAGCTAAAGAAATTACAATCTCTCTTTCCTTTCTCTCTCCTAATGACTTGTTTCACCATTCAAAAAGACCTCTCCAACAACAGACTTACTCGACCCTTTATATAGGGTATTACATAGTGGGTGACAACTTATCTTGTGTCCTTTATTTTCGGAATCGTCTCGCGAGTGCTCGCGAATATACAACCTGTTTGCCTTCGCGACACTCTTAAATCTCGCCAAGTCTTTCATACTTTCCTCATGTTCTAAGCATGCCGTCATCTATTACGTCATTTATTTACCTCTATGCGACTCCTTTGCGACGCAGATCGTTTATAAATCTCGCGAAGTATTCTTTGTCGCGATATTCTGGGTCCTACATCTTGCCTCTTCTCATGTCTTCTCTGCGAAGAAGAGAATGTCATGAGAACCAATATTTTAAAGTGCCATGAACGCTTATCTTTATCTTGTGATTGTTTATTTTCACTCGTTTTGTTTATGTACGGAATTTATTACAGGTGTTTCTTCTTCCACTCTTTTCTTGACACGTCTCTTTCAACCGATTATTCTTAACCATTCACGTCCCTTCTCTCATTAAATGCATTTGTTTTCTCGAGAACTCTCTTCTCTATATATAGTTTTCTCTTCTTTCTCTTCTTCTCTTTTTATTTTCCCTCTGCAACTTTTCTTCACCTCTCTCCTTCCACAATTTGCGCTTCTGCTACTGCTTCCTTTTCAATTCTTCACTTCTCCCTTCATTCCTATACTCTGACAATGGCTTCACTTAGTCGTACATACGCTCCTCCTTTTCCCGATATTCAAAAGAAATTACGGAAAAGGGTTTCACTTTATCTACCATTCCACATCAAGAATCCTCATCTATGCTTTCTGCAAAATTGTTTTCTGATCATCAATGTGATGATCAGAAAATTATAGTCTCGCTAGGTCAACTTCTCGCAGGGCTCCCCATTCCTTTATATAATCCCGAAATACCATTATTTTATGAGATTCTTGCTCACGAGAAATTCTCGCGGGCTATTTATCAATTGAACGGCGATTGTATTCGCCTAATGCTTGAGTTCGCCTCTCGTGGTGCCGTTAAGGATCTTTATATCCTGACAATGTTAGAAATCCCCAATTTGCGAATTTACCAATAGTTGCCGAGAAGTATCTTGTGGATAATTTCTTTGCAAATTATTCGGTCATAACTATGAGAAACGATAAATCTCATTTGGGGTGTTCGATTGAAGAAAAATGATAACGTTGATGCCGACAAACCGCTTATGCAAGACATTGAATGGCATTCGGGTAAAAATAATATCCTCGCTACTCCAAAGATGAAAAGTGGTGGGTTGTACCTCTCTTCGAGTGGACCTTATATCGCAGCTCACATTCACTCCCGTACCAATCTCGCGAATTATCATCCTTGGAAATTTAAGTGGCCTGAGAAGACAAAAGAGGTATATACATATCATTCATTTTAGATTTTCTTCGCTATGTCTTCCATTTCTTTCCTTCATTAACTTTAAAAAAAAATTTAGGTCACCAGAATGAGAAAGAAATACAAAGAGAATCCTCAGCCAAATATCCTGGCGATACTTCGATCACTCACGGATGAAGTAAGAAACATTTTCTTTTATTATTTTAAACAATATTGTTGCCTCTGTTTCTTATCTTTATTCGTGTGTGAAGATTGGTGTTGAAGAAGTTGAAATCGCAAAGATTAATGACGGAGAAGTCAAGCCTGCGAAGGCTAAAGGCAAGAACAAGGCCATTTCTCGCAAGGCAAATCTTCTGGCCCATCCTCCAAAAGACGGAGACTCCAACCTCCTTCACATTCTAACTCCCAATCTAGCGAGAATTCGGAAGATGAAAATGAGATTGGCACCTCTTCTGCTAAGGGAAGTCATTCGATACTTCTGCTATGGCGCTTTTATCTAATGTCTTACCGATTCTATGCAAGGTTTTGGCGATAGCAACTTGTCCGCTACTTGCGAAACTATCGCTAAGATCTGTGATGCCCCATTGTTGGAGGATATCGAGTCTTTTCGTGGAGTTTCTCGAACAATAACACCCTGACCTTTTAAATGCTCTCAATGCTTTGGTATGTTCACACCTCTTTACCTCTTTGTGACTCCGCTCTTATCTTTAATTATTTCTCTATATTTTTTTTTTTTGATGCGGGAGAGCCGCTTTTGTTGTTGCCTCGGACCTTGAGAGAAGACGCAACAACCTTGAAAAGAAGAACTTGCAATTGAACAAGAGGATTCGAGAACTAGAAATTGGGGCTGCGTCATCTCGCGAGAAAGATGAACGGATTAAACAACCGGAGGTCGAACTTACTTCTCAACAAAATAGAGTATCTACTCTTGAAAGCGCAAATAAGCGACTTTATGGTATAACAATTTTTATTCCTCGATTTCTTTTTATTTTACCATTTACTTTTCTTTGCCTAATTTACTATTTTCGCAGACATATATAATCTCTCTGAAGAGTCCATTCTTCTTCATTCATTTCTCGAGCCCATGGATGATGATGTACTCCTTGCTCACCTCAATGAATCTCTAAGTAGTTCTTCAAATGATGCTAACCTTCTTTCATTAAAGGATCTTCAATCCAAACATCGTCTCTTAAAAATCGAGCATAGATCTAGTTTAAATTTGGCTAATCTTTTTAAACGAAAGTACGTTGACTCCAAGAAGAAGACCAAAACTTTAAGGAAGAAATTTAGTGATCTCATAGATGAGAAAGATCGCATTACTAACGTAGAGGTGCACAGCATTAGCAAAATTTCAAAAATCTCTCCTTGATGTGCAAGTTGAGCGAGATGAACTCCTTCGTCGAATACCATGCTTAGCGAGCGAGAAGACCAAATTCGTTCACTTTTTGTCATAAATAATGATGATGAATTTGCTTGGGCTGCGAAGGTTTTAGATAACGCTAGAAATAACTTAGGTGTTGATGTTAGTCTTCACACCGAGCAAACTACCTTAATCAAGGATATGATCTTTGAAAGAGAAGGTTGTTTGTTATACTTCTTTACTTTTCTGTTATTTTTCATTTTGTATTATTAAAATTAATTCATTTCCTCAAGTTTTCGAGAATCCAAAAGAGATTTGAGACAAGGATTGGAGAGCTTGAAATCGAAAAGAGCGTCTCGCAAAAAGATCCTCTCTTCGCGAGAATAGATATTCTAAATTGAAGCAAGCAATTCCAAACTACAAAGGGCGAATTTTAATAATGATCTTTGTTCGTTTTCGCAATCAAGCTATGGAAATAGTTTGTAAGGATCACAACATTCCTCTTCATTCATATCCCTTTCTTGCTGAAGAAGTTCCCGAGAACTTGCCTGTCTCAGATGTTTCTGATAGTGAAGCTAATGAAGAAGAAGAATCGACGACGAGAGTGATGGAACCAAAGAATCGATGAAGAAGAAGAAACCCAAGAATCGAGATGAAGAAGAAGAACCAGCAAAGAAATAACTTCTCTTCTTCTTTGATTTCTTGTAATATCTCGTATACATATATCTTTGGCTATTGAATGTAAATTTCAACTTTTGCTCCCTTTGTTCGAGATATATTAATCAAACAACCCTTCTTTATAATTATAACTTCACACTTTCCTCTGCCTCTGTTCATAAGATATAATCAACTTTGCGAGTTAAATAATATAATCATTCTCGCGAGATATAATTTTTTTTTTTTTTTTTTTTTTGGAGAATACCACCGCGACAAGATCGCTAGATATCTTCATGGATTAAGAAATCTATTGATCTTGCCTTATCATTATTTGTGTGGTCTTATTATGCCTTCCTAAGTAAAGGTCTTATTTTGCCACCCCTCATTGCGACAAGATCGCAGGCCGTCTTTACACTTTCATATAATGACCCATTGACCTTGTCTTATCATTTTTTTTTAGTATTTTTGCCTTTGTAGGACATTATATTTGCGACAATATGGCAAGTTTAAATGTTCTTGCGACCACAAAATCCCTAAGACATTGTCGTCTTTGCGACGAAATCGCAGGACGTTCTTACATTTTCATGTAAAAGCCCATTGATCTCGTCTTACCTCGCATTAGTATTATTGCCTCTTCAGATCATTGCACAAATATGACAAGCCTAAATTCTCTTGCGAGAATAAAGCCTCATGACATTTGCGTCTTTTGACACTTATCGCCTCCCTAATGGAGGGTGCCGCCCTTATCTTCTCCCCCTGGTTGCCCCTTCAAGGAGGCGTACATCGGCCATACAAGGCTAGCTCCTCCAATCCAGTCTTAACAACAACTAGTTGTTTTCGCAGCCTCTTATCCCTTATACCTATATGGTTTATGGTTACGAGAGCGCACCCTAAGTGGAGTTTTCTTCGGGCCGAGTGCAGCATGTGCCAAGACTTGTCAAGAGTGGTAAGGAAGTTCCATGTTCCCCGCACTCTTGACTCAACCGTGTACCTCGGCGCCTTGGTCATACACTGACTCCTTGGAAGAAACCCTCGGGTCCCAACTGAGGGTATAACCTTATATATATAGTTGGAAATCCGAGGTATCTCCCCGGATAGGCTTTCATGGGCCCCAAATCTCCATGACCCAGGTTTCGGGAGCGGTGTAACCTTCCACCGAGCCATGTTAAGAGATACCCCCTTATATGACGTACTTTAGGTCTTACATTTGCCTCTTTGCGAAATATCATTCGCGAACTAGGTGTACGCCATAAAGGTTTGTCCCATTCACTCACTCATTCATTTTATCAATTTATTCAATCATTTGTCTCATGGGTTATCGCAGAATCTCGGGCCCATTATTCAATAGATTTGTATACATTCTTCTTGGCGAGATTCTCGCACAATTTTTCCGCAACCATCATCCCTGCTTCTTATCCTTATCATGCTTTCATCACTAAATTGTTGTCTTTTCTCGCAATTATTCATTTTTTACACCTTTTATTCTTACTTCCTTCTGCCTCCGCATCATTCCACCATTTCAATGTCTCTTTTGTATCATGATACTCAGTTGCTTTTGTGCATTCACTTCGCAGCATCTCTTCTTCTTTTGTTTCTATGGCATCTACCATTAGTCTTTCTTTTCTTTGTTCATCCGTACACTCTTCCTCCAACCTTTCCTTTTTGTCATTTCTCTCTTGCAGACTTTCTACATCTACCTCATAACACTTTTGCCCCTCTATCCAATCTCCTTTTATAATTCCGACACCGCTAGGATGTGGAAATTTTATGCACCGATGGTATGTCGATGCTATGCCCGAGAATTTGATAAAGCCATGGTCTTCCAATCAATGCATTGTAGGGAGATTCCACATCAACTACACAAAACAAAATATCGATCGATAATCCCCGCAAGGGTATCCTCATGTGCACTTCTCCTTTGGGCTTGTTCATGTACCGTTGAAACCATATATTTTGTATGTTGAAGGGATCAAGTCTTCATCTCTTCCTCCCATAGTTTTGTAAGTATGGTAGAAAAGAATGTTGATCGAACAAAAGATCAATCAATATTCTATTGATTGCCCAACAATTTTCCGCTTCATCATCTTCGCCATCAATGGGTTTTGGATTAATTTCCACCTTCACAACCAGTGGGCTATCATGTGTTTCTCTTCCTTTGGGTACTTCTTCACCGAGAAAGAAATAATCATAGTTGCCACTCTTTTAATCTGCGATGTCTTTGCAATATTCATCACTTCTTTATCATCAGCATCTCTCGCGAAAACTCTACTAAGTACATTGTCATGAAAATCTTCAATAGTGCGGAATGAGTGTACAATGGAGTTGCAAAACAAATTTTTAGCCTTTGGCCCAACTTCTATAACAAATGTTTCTTTTCCCTTTGCCGGTGGGGGTGGCAAATGTTGAACTTTCTCTTCTTCTTTTAAAAAGTGATTTAGTTTCCCTTGATCAATCATTCTTAGGATAATTCTCTTGATGTTCCTGCCGGTCATTTGTTAGGTGCCCATGAAAGCGATGGTAAGAGCAAAACTCATGACTTCTATCTCCAGGTGGTGGCTCACTTCCCATGTTCCATGGTGCAGGTATATTTTCCATCAAAAGTATTGCTTCCCATATTTTTTCCACACTGGCTTTCAATGGCGGCATTTTAATTTCCTCCCACACTACTCTGCGACTTTTTGTCCTCTATGATAATTCCCGCCTCTGGCCTCCATAAGTCTCTTGCAAATTATACCTTTGACCTCCATAGGTTTCTTGTGGTTGATCAAGTCTTTGAATTTTATTGTTTCCGCCACGGTTTGTAGAAATTTCTTTCTCTTTCAAACTCTTCCCGATCGCGACTTCCCATAGCTACTAACTTTGGTTCTATATCAACCGCTTTTCTTTCTTGTTGACCTTGCGATGTGCTCGCCACTTGTGTGTATTAGTTGAGGTAATAAACTTCCATTCGCAATACTAGAATTTGTGTTCGCCATCGGGTAAGATTCCATCTCGTTCGTCTTTCTTCTAAAGCAATATATTCCTCTGGAGCTCTCGTAATTCAGTCATTGTGATTGTATTCTTAACTCAAAACCCGAACATATAATAGATTGGTTGCGAACATTGCATTTATGAATGACAAGATGAGGTATCTTTCATCTACCCGCCGGCCATCTCGCGCACATCGTCTTCCATCGACGATTAAATGTCTCAAACTCTCGCCAACTCTTTGTTTCGGTCCAAATACATCTTCAATGCCGTGTCGCGAAGAGTTGTTACTTATATACGCCCCAAGAATATAGCCTGTAAATGATTGAATGATGTGATCGTATTCCTTGGTAAACCCTCAAACCATTTCAATGCTTCTCTGTTAAACTTGACGCAAAATATTTGCATAATATAGCGTCATGGTTTTCCCATTGTAGCATACATCTCACATAAGCCTTGATGTGTTGTACTTGCACAAGTGGATCCATCAAAAATCTTTGGTTAACGCGGTAAGTTGCATTTTGGGGGTATTCCTCCTAATCGCACTTCTAATGTAAAAGGATTTTTCGCAGCCTCCGCGATAGCTTCATCTAACTTGCCTTCTCCTCCTCCTTCTCTTCTCGTTGTTCAATATTCTTCTCATCTCTGCCAATTTCAGAATTTGTTCATTTGCCTGTAATCCGAATTGATCGGTCTCTTTAATTACGCTTCTCTCCTTCTTCGTTCGTGTCTACTTTTTTGTATTCTTTCGTATTTTTCGTTAATGTCTCCATCATTGCGATTTCGCTCATGCCTCCTCTCTCGATTATCATGGTTATTCTGCCGGATCGCTTCTTCTAATTCCCGATTTTCCATTTTTGCTCTCAATCTCTCTCTCTCGCGGGCTAGACGTGCTTGCTCAATGTAATGCTTTTCAATATCATCTTCAATTTCCTTTTGTTTCCTTTTTGTTTCTCTCCCATGTAGTGCTCTTCTTCTTTCTCCCGATTTTCTTCATTAATTGGGTTATTCGTCCTCGAGGCTGCCTATCTTCTTGATTTCCATCATCGTGGTTGTTTACCAAAATATAACGATTTTCTATTAGTTCTCTCTCTTCGTGACCTCCTTCGCCATGACTTAACTCTCTTTCCAAATTTTCTTCATTAATGTTTTCTACTGACAATGTTCTCCTCCCATTTTCTCTACTCGATACCGATCTCGATCTCATTACTACTTCTTGACCTTGCATTTTGCAGCCTCCTATTTTCCATCCTCAACTCGTGGTTTTGCCTTGTTAGATTCGCGCGTTCTTCTCGCTTTCTAACCGCCTTTCTTCGTGTATTGTTTGTCTCTGTGCTTCTAATGCCGCGATTTCTTCATTTCACGAATTGTTTCTCCCATCTCTTCTCGATTTCTCTCCCCGTCTATTATTCATCAACCGTTGTACTTCTTCTCTTTCCGTAGAATCCGATCTCCATGTATGCACGCTCACTCTATCATAATCGATTACTCTATTTAGTCTTTGGTTGAATTGGTGGTTGAGTTGATGGTTGAATTGGTGGTTGAGTTGATGGTTGAATTGGATCTTCTTCTCCATTTCTTGCATTTATCCTTGATGGTTCTCCTACTTCATTTCTTCTTTCTCCCACTAATCTTCCACTTCTCCTTATGATTGTTGGTTGTTCTGATGCATTCTTTCTCCTAGCCATTTCTTAATTTTAGTAACTTGTTAAAAATTATTCAAGATTTATTTCTTGTTATCCCTAATTCTTCCAATTCACAAGGTTGATCTTCTTCAATCCCTGTTTCTAGCGCATATGTAGTTGCAGGATTTCCCACACTACACCCCTCACTCAAATTTATTTAATCAATCCATTTGGAGATGAACAATGATGTGTTTTATTAATTGTTTCTTGAAAGGTTTACAAAGAAATGTAGAGCAAAGCTAAAGAAATTACAATCTCTCTTTCCTTTCTCTCTCCTAATAACTTGTTTCACCATTCAAAAGACCTCTCCAACAACAGACTTACTCGACCCTTTATATAGGGTATTACATAGTGGGTGACTACTATCTGTCCCTTATTTTCGGAATCGTCTCGCGAGTGCTCGCGAATATACAATCTGTTTGCCTTCGCGACACTCTTAAATCTCGCCAAGTCTTTCATACTTTCTCATGTTCTAACCGTCGCATCTATTACGTCATTTATTTACCTCTATGCGACTCCTTTGCGACGCAGTCGTTTATAAATCTCGCGAAGTATTGCTGTCGCGATATTCTGGTCCTACATATTTATCATCATTTAAAAAAGATTTTAATAGATTTATCTTTATATATTTTTATTATGGTTTTAATTGTTATTATTGTTTGTACCGTGTATAAAATACACGGGAGGTCCGCAAATCAATACAGGGAGGCATACATGGCAGATTAATGCCAGGAGGCATGCAAGGCAAGTCAATAGGCATGCATGGAGTTATATGCAGAATTAATGCATGCAGTATTAATTCTGGGAGGTTTCATGCAGAATTAATTTCAGGAGGTTTCATGCACAATTAAATCCAGGAGGTTTCATGCAACATTAATTCCATGAGGAAATAAATACAAATTTATGTTTACCTCATAATGAGGGTAAGAGCTAGTTCAGAATTGTATAAATATAGAGAAATGTAATTCTGATGGAGGAGGAAAAAAATGTGAGAGGCTAGCTAACACAGAAAAAATCCATTGTGATTCTACATATCAATAAAAACATCACTCCCCAAGGGGATTCATCCGTGGATGTAGGCACAACCGCGCCGAACCACGTAAAACCTGTGTCAATTTCTTTTATCTTCAATTCGTCTCCTAAACCTAAAAACACACCAAATCTTCCATTCATCGTGTTTAGTTCCTTGAAACATTTTTGGGTGCAAACATTGGCGCCGACTAAGGGGGATTCGTTAAAACGATCATGCTTTTCCAGTGAGGAGAGTGCGGAGAAATCAGAGAAAAAGATAATGATAATTAGGGTTAAGAAAAGATGTAGCCGAAACAGTGAGGATGGAAACCTTGCATCATCAAAAAGTCGTGTTCTTAATGGTATGTTGTTGTCAATCAAATACTGACGGAATCCACACTTTCACTTCTTCCCCATCCCGTCTTTAATCGGTTTGCGCATCTTTCTTTTTTTCCATTCATCTATTTTAAATTTTAATGATAGTATTGATCAACATATTGCAAATAGCCTGAAATTACTTTTACAGCTCAGTTTAAAAATTTAAATCATAACGTTATTGGAGTCTTTTGCTTTATTACTTTATGTGCATGATCTGGTGCTTGTTAAACTCTTCAGTGGTTGTTTTAAGCCATTTAACTAACTTAATCTTGTGCTTGATATTTTACTGAGTACAACTGCCGAGAACACAAAAACATCCTAAGGAAAATTGCCTGAGTTCCAATAAAGCATTAAAAATGGCGCAAGGTCGGTGTGATTACAGAAGCCACTTCATCTCCCAACACCGTTGCAGCCAACCGGGTTCCGTGATATATTGCCACGTCAGCATACACGGCGCCACGTCAGTGACGTCCCTTTAATATGTTTCCATGATGTTGCCACATTAGCATTATTCGGGTGCCACGTCAGCAACGTCGCCCAGTCATCCTTTCCACGTCTGTCAGTTGATCCAGTCAAAACTGTCACGTATGCAACAGAAACGTGCGCTTCCTTTCCAACCTTGTTTCGATAATAACTTCTTTGTTTTAAGTCCAAATTGATTGATTTTTGGCTCGTTAGAATCGTCTTTCAATTCCCTACAATAAAGAAGCAAAAAATCCAGTGTTCGAGAAACTTTCATGTGCACTTGGAGCAGCAACATGATCGAGTTCGAGGTTCGTGGATAGCAACATGACCAGGTGCGAGATGAGGATTTCTTAGACCCTTCAATATTTAGCCTTGCATCACTTCGCAAGCACCTAAAGCCTCACCTTGCACGTGAGCACATAAGTCTTGCTTTTATCGCAAGCATAAAATCTCGTCTTGCACGCGAGTATGAAAGACTTGCACCTTGGCAATCATAAAGTCTCGTCTCAACCACGAGCCCAATGCCTGATATTGGTCCAAAGACTCGTACTCAACACAAGCAACATCCAGCCTGCCCGAGCAGCAAGCGCTAGCCTTGTTACGTTGCGAGAAAAAATCCTTGCCCCGCCGCAAGCACACGCTACATTCTACTTAAGACTCGACTAGCTATCGAGCATCACAAGTCCACCACGTGGCAAAAAAGTCTCGCCTAGCACGTGAGCAAATTTTATTGCATGTTATCACAATTGGGGGCGTCTTTGTAATGTCTCTACTCACACTTGGGGGCGACTGGCGAGTTACGTCATCGACAATCGACGCGAAGGAAAAACAAAATTCTTAACCCCCAACAAGTTGGAGGTTAAGAGTGGGCGATGTTTGTACCATGTATAAAATACACGGGAGGTCCGAAAATCAATAAAGGGAGGCATGCAGGGTAGACTAATGCCAGGAGGCATGCAAGGCAAGTCAATAGGCATGCAGGGAGTTATATGCGTAATTAATGCATGCAATATTAATTTCGGGAGGTTTCATGCACTGAAGATGGAGGCATGCGAGTTAATTCCAAAGCATGTCATTTAATTTAAGATGGAGCCATGCAATATTTATTCCAGTTTCATACATGCAATAATAATTTCAAGTAGTTTCATGCGGAATTGAAGAGGGAGGCATAAATTAGCATTTAGTGCCATTTAAGTTATATTGAAATTATGTATACAATTGTATAAATAGTGAGGAGCGAGAGATGCGAAGGGGGGTAGCCAATAGGGGAAAAATATACAATGTAATTTTACTATCAATACAAAATCACTCCCCAAGGGGATTCGCCCGTGGACGTAGGCAACCTATGCCGAACCACGTAAAACCTCTGTCTTTCATTTTGTTCTTCAAATCGACCCCTAACCCAAAATACTCACCAAAACTATCCATTCATCGTGTTTCGTGCCCAAAGGTAATTTTGGGTACAAGCAATTATATTGTTATTTATTGTTTAAAAGAAAATAGAAAAACAAAATAGAAGTTGGAAATATAATGATAAGTGGACGATATTCTATGGTAAAATTTGTCTTTATAATAAAATAACAAGGTTAAAATATATAATCAATTCAATCAAACTATGTGGGTCCATAACTTCAGTTTTTCCACCTTTTAAAAGCTAGTATTGAGTAGCTTTTAAAAAACATACCTGAAAGGAAGTGCTTTTATCCAAAAACACTTTGAAAAAATTTAGCACAATTTTTAGTAAAAGTTTGTTACAAAATACTTTTTGAAAATGAGAGGATAGAAAGTACACCAACTTTTTCGTTCGGAAACCTGTATGGACAAAACCTAATAAAATTGCAAGTAGACCAACTTAAGTCTCGACTCAAGAGTATTTGAACCTGATCGTTAAGAGATTACTTGGGCGATCTTAAAAATCAATATCCAAGATCAATCTAGTTGTATCCAAATAATCAAACAAGAATTTTGCTAAGTATGAAACTTGTTATCTATCTTTCAAGATACGATGTCTACAAGAAAAAGTCTCATAATCGCCCGCAAATAATATGGACATATACACTATTATTGAATAAGTACTGCTTGTCTTATTCCTATTATAAAGATAAACAATATAATGTGGAAAAGGGAAACACATAAGACACCATAAGTTTTGTTAACGAGAAAATCATAACTGCAGAAAAACCTAGGGACCTCGTCCAGATTTGAACACCGAACTGTATTAAGCCGCTAAAGATACTAGCATACTATTTGTATCGTGTATAAAATACACGAAAAGCCCGCTAATAAGGCCCATCTAGCCCGTGAAAGAAGATTCCATAAGTTTCCACACGTCTTGTTGCCCAAATTGCTTGCACATCAAGTTTATACCAGGTAGGGTTACATAAACTCTATAAATACATGTATCCTAAACCCTAAATGGATATGAAAGCCTAGATTAGCTAACCCTAAGAAAAATCTGTGTAATACGAGAATCAATACAATATTTCTCCCTACGGAGATTCATATGTGGATGTAGGCATTACTCGCCGAACAACGTAAATTCGTGTGTCCTTTCTTTATTTTCAATTCGCTTTCTAACCCTAACTATATGCATCAAATCATCGATTCTTTTTTGCCTAAAGGTCATTTTGGGCATAAACATTGGCGCCGACTAAGGGGAAATGAGAAAAAGAATCGTGTTTTCCCAGTGAGAAAAGTAGTGCAGAAAGATTCAAAATCGTGTTCGTGAGAGAGAAGTTTGGACGCCCTGATAGAGAAAAATACACCAGAAAACCCTAAAAGGGATTATAAATCATTGTAATCAAAAGATCAATAAAATATCTCTCCCTACGGGGATTCATCCGTGGATGTAGGCAAAACTTTCCGAACCACGTTAAATTTGTGTTTCTCATCTTTATGCTTGTTTCATGTTATTAACCCTGTTTTCATCAACATCATCAGATTTATCGTGTTCTGTGCCTGGAAATATTTCTGGGTACAAACACATACCATTAGACTTCACATAGGAATATAGTTGAGACTGAATTCACGCCCTCTAAGCAACTCAATTGTAGTATTGCTCCCTACGTCTCTTAAACCTCACAGGGCTCTAAAAAATTGATTCCCTTAGTCGACGTCTTTTATAGACTAAGTGAAGACTTTTGATACCAATATGCCTATAACAGATAAGCCTATTTGATTTCCCTTTAGATCGAGTAGATCAAGGCATGGAAATATGTTTGCAACAGACAAATCTAACAAACCTCATAAATACGGAACACTTACATTCAGTTAGCTGAGAATCCTGGATTCTTCACAAACTCTCAAGAACAATCATGAACAAATCAATTAAGAATATCCTTCAGATGTATATCTTTAGAAATCAGAGTAAGATATTACTATCTATCGATCTCGTTCCTGAAAGAGATTAATAAAACCTCGATAACAGAAAGAACAAGATCGGGATACACGAACTTTCAAGGTAAAAAAAATCGGCCTGGCTTCACGAATCACTAAGTGAAGTCTTTCTGTCGTATACCTAATTATGTTTCTCAAATAAAACCTAGGCCAATAGAAGACGACGACAACAATGAACTAGGACATATAAATGTTGGGGATTCCACTTCCCAGTTGAATGAGTCTCTCTATTTATAGATTTGCAAGATTGAGGGTTTTTTAGAATTCAAGCTAAGATTACTTGAAAATCAAACAAACATTTTCTTTTTTTAGATGAAACTCAAGTTATGGTTTCAAGTAAGCATGTGAGAAACTTGTGTTGGAATCACGTAAATAAATATATACTATGGTCCGGGTTCTGGAACCGTGTACAATGATAGTTCTTGGCAAATATTCCTTTCGAAATTATAAGCAATATTATGTTCATTTAAACACTTAATACTTGAATAATGATGCACATACACAAAGTGTTTTAGTGATCAAAGATGTCAAATACTCTTTGAGCATCTGTTAAAATGTACTGAGACTGTTTGTAAAATGTTTTATGAACTGTTAGCTAGTTCGTGAATTCTGGGCGCTACGATTCGTTAAACGGGTTCGTGAACCATTCACATATTCCCGAACTCAGATGTCAATGGTTCTTGAACATATCACCGCAATTCTTGAACTGGGTTTGTGAACTGTACCTGTCATAACTTTAAGGTTCACGAACTTGGTTCATAAAGCTACCTATATTTCGGGACTTCTGATATCTATGATTTGCGAGATGTTTCGCCAACCTACCATGAGTCCAAATTTCAGTAGTTTTGAACACTTTTTTTTGATGTTGAAACTCCCAATTTTCCATAAATATAAAATAACATTGCTTGGAAATTTTCAAATGATCCATATGACAAAAAAAAAGGTTCTTGGACAACAAATTGTTTCGAACTAAGATAGCTAAGAAACAATGAACATCCATTGCTTAAATCATATTTCAAGATGTGTAACAAGATAAGCTTGACTCGAAATTTCTTCATTATAATATTGAATCTACTAGAAGTCATACGAGATAGTCTCATAAAGATATATTGGTAATGCATGTAGATAAATAGAATGGTTCAGTCTTCATACACTTCTTTTTTTTGATGAAGTTCTCCAAATGTCTTCGTCGATCTTCAGTCTTTGGGGGTTATTCAGTGATGTCTGATACTCAACCACCAACTTTGATACCTACCAAGACTAGATTTTAGTATACTAGAAATTAAGAAATTAACAGTTTTGTTCTTCTAATATTGACAACAAGCTTGAGATAACAAAACTTGTGCATTCGACCGAGTAGTGCTCTAACAATCCCCCCGTTTATCAATTTTAGTTTCAAAACTATTAATACATTTGGATTCAAAATAAATAAACTTTTCAGCTCAAAATCCATCATGCTTTATTTCCTTAGTTCTTCAAAATCGTCTTGAATTCTTCGTACTTCAAGTTCTTTATGGTTCTGCATGTGTTTATTCAGCACCTTTGTTGTTGAAGATCTGTAACAATAACAAGTTAGGAGAATACTCAATTAGATCTTTATTATAATGAACAATCACTCTACTCAATGGTTGTAATACAAAAACATAGTATTGTTACCTTCCTTAAAGTCCAATTGGACCACAACTTTGAAGCAATACTATCGTGATATGTTATTCCCCTTAGTTAATACTTACTTTGTTACATAATAGGTAAAACTTATAGTTCATCATCCCCCTACATAGTTCTCTGAAAAGCCATATGTATGTAGTAATATACTACTTAATAATTAGCAAAATTGGCAAAAGCGAAAAAATAGGGATCATAATGAATTAAAAAAGAGTTATCAAGACTAGATAACACATATCATCTTTTATTTAGACGATTTCACCAAGTAAACTTATTGTCTTCATCAAGGAATTATATATAGGTATAAGCATCTCATATAATTCTGCAGCCATACTCCTAGACGCATTTATGTTTCTATTTTGATCTCGTTTTTCTAAATTGTTAGTATCCATTTTTGTACTTATTTCGGGTTTTTATGTCTTTGTATGTATTTTTGGAGAAATTAGCTTTTACGGAAAAATGGGCTCGAAAAGTGATATTTGCGCTCGTTGGAAAAATTACTAAAGGAAACCCTTATTTTGATAAGGGGCACTTCTATTACTAAGGGGAGTCTACCTGCTATTCGCACCTCAGCAGTGGATAAGGGGCAACCCCATCTTCTTCGTACAAAAGTGGAAAAAGGCAGGGAAACAATTTTCTTTGCGAGTATCATGTTAGGGTTTGATTTTGGGCTGGTTTAATGAAACTAAATCACAGATTTAGTTTATCTTGGGCTTTATTAAGGATAAACAGTGAGCGGTAAATAGTTGATTCAACCAACTTGAAATTTGAATCATTGAGTTGACGTGAAACATGGGGGATACTTTCTCAACTGCGAGAAGTTTCCCGGGTATAAAGACTCGGATGCCCCACTATATCTTGTACAATTGGTAATCACATGGTTGATAAGGCATTACTTGACTTAGGAGCCAGTGTTAACTTACTTCTGTACCATGTGTACGCCCAGCTAGATCTTGGTGAGTTGAAACTGACAAAACTGACACTACAATTAGATGTAAGGTTTGTCAAAGTCCCTCGTCGTGTCATAGAGGATGTTCGATTGAGGTTGATAAATTTATTTATCCGGTGGATTTCGTTGTTCTCGATACTCAACCTGTTCAGGACCCTAGTGCCCAAATACCGATGATTTTAGGTCGCCCATTTTTAGCCACATCTAATGATATCATCAACTATAGGACCGGACTTATGAACACATCCTTTGGTAATATGACCACTGAACTAAATGTATTTAATGTTACTAGACAACCTTCTGTTGAATTATAGGAAGTGAATATGATTAGCACTTTAGTTCAGGATCTAGTTCAGGATAATTGGGACGACACTTTATTGGATGATTCTTTGGATGAATTTGATGAGATTCTCTTAAGTCAGTTAGGTGACCAAACTGTTGAGCTAAAAGAAGCTCTCGAGTACTTTAAAGACTCTACAGACCCTGAAATTCAAGCCATAGTGCTAGGAATTACGGAGAGTAGTACTGACCCTAAGTTTGGGGGTAATGATCTAGAAGAATCTCTTCAGTATTTTAAAGACTCCGAGGATCCGGAAATTCAAGCAATAGTTAGCGGTTTGTTTGAGAATACTGACTACCCTAAGTTTGGGGGTAATAATGGTCAAATAACTTAATATTTCTCTTGGGGGTACCCTTATCCAAAGTGATTGTCAAGTACCCGTATTAGAAGTCCCTAACTTGGGAATCGAGCCTAGTGTGCCTGAGGTATTACATGATTCTCTTTAGACTCCTCAACATGATCCTCCTGATGCTGTCCATGAGGAAATCCAGCTATTAGAGACTTGTTGTTCGAATGAATATATTTGTCAAGACACTCATATAAATCCCAAGTGGGCGCCACAGATAAACCAGCTTGTCTTGCAAGATATTTTAGATCAGGTTGTGCTCTGTCTGTTCATTTTTCTAATCCGGTGCAGTTGGCTCATAATTGTGGCAGTTTTATTTGGTATTGTTGATCCACAGTTGTTTCGAATATTGATATATGATTTGAAAGGTAATTATCCATTTTGTGGTATTTGACGTCTGGCTGAAGACTTTAAATTTAGCACTTCTTAGGAGGTAACCCATTCTCATGCAACACGGTAATATCTTTCATTAACTCTTTTGCTTCAAATGGTAAAAGTTTCTTCTTGTTCATGCTTTCAATTTTATCTTTAAAGCAGTGAGGTCAATGTTAGATTTAAGTTGGGGGTATGGGAGAAACCTTTTTGTTGCAATAAATAAACTTCAGAGCCTAAAAATTTATGCTTATTAAGGATGGCACTAACCAATCTAAGTGGATGGAAGCATCTTGGTTGTAGGAGTTGGGGAACCAATCTGATTAGATGGAAACATCTAAAGAGTCTATTCATAAAAGCACAGAGCCCAGGTGTTAGAAATAACATGGTAGTTTCGCCATATCTCGTTGAGTCCTTTTCACTTCTGTTTTTATTTTGTTTTCTTTTTGAAATATGTTTCTCTAAGTGATTAGGTGGGGCTCACGAATCAAGTTGTTACCACTGCTAGAATGAAATAGAGTGATTAAAAAAAAATGACTTGACCAATTAAACCAGACCAATTCGGTGTTGGTGTGCCTACTGGTGGAGAAGCTATTTTACATGCTGTAAATCGCCTTCTGAAATTAAAAGGTCACTCGAAAAAATGCCAATGTTATTCATTGAATTCTCCAATGCTTTCAACATGGTTTAAAAAGGCGCTTCCGGGGCACGCTTTTGGGCGCTTTTTGCGCTTTAGGTCATAGGCGCTTCTAGAGCGCCACTCTGCAATTTGGTATATATTAGAAAGATAAAAAGTTGAGCTTTGAGGCCCAATAGGGACTGCTAGTCAGACCCCAGCAAGAGAAAATGAATGGTCCAGTGATAAAGATTTCCCCATGGGGAATGATGATCATGATGACAATGACTGCCTACATGATGATATGAATGATGCAAACATTCGTGGCTAGTATATTTTTTATAGCTCTTGAGTAGAATAGGCATATCAGTATGCTTAGTTAGTTTAATTGTTCCTTTTATTATGTCTGAAGTTCGTATTTTTCTTTTATTAGGTTGGAGACTTCTTATTTATCACTTTCGCTTTACGCTTTTGCAACGCTTTACGCTTTGATATGAAAGCGCTTCGCCTCACGCTTTCGCTTTTTAAAACCTCGGCTTTCAACATGGTGAGCAGATCTCATCTCATCAAGGAGGTTCGTCTCCATTGTCCAAGTATTTCTCGCTGGGTATAATTTTGTTACTTGAGGCCTGCTAAACTTTATTACGATCATTATATTCTTTCTTCTGCACTTGGAGTTCAACAGGGTGACCCGCTCGGTCCCCTGTTATTTGCATTGACTCTTTACCCCCTGGTGAAGACTATTGCTTCTCAATGGAAACTCGACTTGCACGCTTGGTACCTTGATGATGGTACACTGGTTGGCGATACATTGGATGTAGCTAAGGCCTTGAAAATAATCAAAACAGAAGGACCATGCAGGGGTTTACATCTAAATATAAAGAAGACAGAAATCTTTTGGCCTTATTTGGATCCGAGAAGTTCAGATGAGGGTGTTTTCCCTGCTGATATTGGTAGACCTTCTAATGATGTTAAACTTTTGGGTGGACCAGTGAGCTTGGATATGAACTTTATTAGTGACATGGTGTTGAGCAGAGTGAATAAGACTGTTCAACTAATGACTGCAATCAAGAAACTCAAAGACCCCCAAAGTGAGATGCTATTACTTCGCAATTGCACAGGTGTTTCTAGACTACCAATCATGCATCCCTGCAAGCAGCCACTGTGCTTTTCGATGATCATTTACTTAAGTATTTGAGACTACTTATTACTGGCGATGGTGCGGGGTTTGGTCCTTTACAACAACATTTAGCTACCTTACCTATCAAAGATGGTGGACTTGGCATTTACACCATGGCTGATACCAACACCTATTGTTTTCTCGCTTCTCAGAGTCAGACTACTTCGGTGCAAATGGTGATCCTTGGTGATTCATTCTCAACAGACAAGGGATCTGCCTATCATTTTGCTCTTCAGAATTTTATCCAGGTATGTGGATTACCTTCTACTTACCGTGTCGATGTGCTACCCCTCCTTCCATGCACTCTTTGGCAGTTACTTACTTTGATGCATTTAAGAAGCAAATCCCCCACCGATTTACTATGTCTGCAAGAGATTCTATTTTGTGGCAGTGCAATCATGTCAAGCATGCACATGATTATTTATTGGCTATACCCAATAGTGGGCTTAATCAGTTCCTTGGTCCTAGACAAATCAAAGCTGTGCTTTGCTATCGCCAGGGTATTCCACTGTTTGTTGAGAATGGCTTATACCCAAGCTGCAACAAATCCATGGGCATCTTTGGGAATCACGCACTTCATTGTGAAAAATATATTGGTCCTAAGTTTCGACACGATATTTTTCGTGATGTTGTTGCTGACATTTGTTACAAGGCAAGTGTGCCTGCGCGCAAGGAGGTTCCTCTTGGTTTCCTGACAGATGACGACAAAGGTTTGAAGACTGCTGACATTCTCGTGCTCAATTGGGAGAATGGACAAGATGTTTGTATGGATGTCACAGGAGTATCACCCTTTACTGGTGAAGGGGTTAGATCTTTTGTCCCAGGAAAAGCTATATCTAGTGTTGTTTCACGAAAACACACTAAATATTTGGACAAGTGTGTTTCACATGGCCATGGTTTGGGTGTCCTAGCTTTTACTACTTTAGGGGAACTTGGCGAAGATACTTTGTGTTTTTTAAAGCATCTGAAAAATTGTTTAGTTAGCAATGACGCTAGTAGTGGTTTTGGAAATTTTATTTTTCATAGATTAGGAGTTGCTATTCAAAGAGGTGTTGGATCCAAGCTTGTTGCTAGGTTACTAACCAATAGGTTTGTTTAAACTCTTTTTAATTCGGCTATAAAATAAAACATAATATTTTTTTATTAGACCAAATGGAATAATTCTCAAAAATAAGTAAAAATTGGCACTTGGATAGCAATATGTGTGTGTTCTCCCTGTCTCCGTCGCCTAAACAAGCGTGGAACGCAGGATCCACGGGAATTACCATGTAAACTGCTGACAAGAAACATGCGCTTGGATCCGCAAGATCTAATCATGTTGTTTAAAAAAAATTAATTATTAATGTTCAGTGAATAAAATCGACCACTGGTTCCCTTGTATATTCCAGCTGAGTTGATCTAGAATTAGGATAATCGACACCGGTTCGCTTGTATATGCCAGTTGCGTTGATATTAGTCAGACCAGTATCTCAATCCATTAGGATAGGTTCATCTTGGCAGTGGCCTTGAGACAGATATGAGAAACACCGTTCACCTAGTCAACATCAAAACCATCTATGTTTTTCTCTATATCCATCTCTTAATCTATCCATGTGATTTGTTGACTATGGATATTGATGTCCATAATGCGACTATCTGAGCAGAACTCTGTCACTTATATATGAATTTTAGTATGCTTGAGTGCAAACTCGTGTACATCAATTGGAATTTCGCATTAGGGTACTTCCTCCTGTAGTCAATAAGTATGTCAACCAAGGAGATTCTTTAGTGCCTTCCAAGGTTCTGCATAGTTAGCTAGGGTCTGGAGTGTAAAGGTTTTGTGGGTATATCTCTTGTAAGCCCTCCCGAGACTATAACTCGGCCACTAGGGCCACCTAGTGGTTTAAAGGCTTGTTGCACATGCTAAGTGCAACCGACGATGCCTGCGACAGTGAGTTAGGATTTTATTTCTGTTTTAGATTTGCTCGAGGACTAGAAAATAATAAGTTTGGGGGTATTTGATAGACGCATTTATGTGCTATTTTGATCTCGATTTTCTATATTGTTAATATCCATTTTTGTACTTATTTCGGGTTTTTATGTCTTTATAAGTATTTTTGGAGAAATAAGCTTTTGCGGAAAAATGGGCTCGAAAAGTGATATTTGCGCTCGTGGGAGAAATTACTAAAGGAAACCCTCATTTGGATAAGGGGCACTTCTATTACTAAGGGGAGTCTACCTGCTATTCGCACCCCTGCAGTGGATAAGGGGCAACCCCATCTTCTTCGTTCAAAAGTGGAAAAAGGAGGGGAAATAATTTTACAGCGAGTATCATATTAGGGTTCGATTTTTGGGCTGGATTAATGAAACTAAATTACAGATTTATTTTGTCTTGGGCCTGTTAAGGATAAACAGGAACGGTAAATAGTTCGGATTAAACCAACTTGGGATGAATCATTGAGTTCGACGTGAAACATGGGAGAATACTTTCTCAACTGCGGAAGTTTCTGGGCTCGATTTCAGCGAGTATTTGTCAAAGTTTTCCGTTGATAGGGATCGATATTGACCCATTGCGGCCAAACAGGGATGGTAAACCCTTTTGATTCGAAGAAATAGGAGGTTTGCACGAGTTTGGGTAAAACAGAGGTGGAGGGTTTACTTCGGGATTTTTGGAGGTTCTTTTGGGAAGTTAAGTGCATTTTTGGAAAAGAATATCTTTCCTGATTCGATTACTCTATATTTGGAAAGAGTTGGAGCAATTCTGGACGCGTAAAAATAAAAAGAGGAGAAATATATCCGGGACTTAGCCGTGAAGAAGAAGAAAAGAATCAAAGATTTCTTGGGAGTTTTATCGACCCTGTTGTGTATATATAGGATTCTGGGAGGTCTAGAAAAGATTATCGAGGGTTTTGGGTCCTAACAGAGGAGAAAGAGAAGCTGCAGAGAAGACTGCAAAGTAGTTCTCTTCTTCTTTGGTGAAGACAAAGTCTTCAAGAACAAAAGCCTGATGACTCGATCCATGGCTTGATCTTGTTCAAACAACACAGTAGAGCTATCGTTGTTCAACAATAATAGATCACAGTATATCACCCATCATCTTTCTTTTGTAACAGTCTACCAACTGTAACAGTGACGTTTGTAACACCATTACAGCGTTACAAATCTTTGTGCTATGCAATTCTTCAATAAAACACCTTTTTGAGCAATGGAAAAATCTTTTCAGTATGTTTTCACCATGAGGAGCTAAACCCCAACACTGGGACGACGGAGGAAACCATATTTCATGCGTGTGGTAATTATATTTAATTCTTTCATGACTTTTTGCATTAATTATTAATTGTTTTATGGTTTTTATTGAATGGTTGTGATTTATTAATTGTTTTAATTATGCTTAGGTTAAGTCTTTTGATATCCCATGCTTTCGATTTACAGTCATTGCTTTTCAAAAATCTACCTTGGCAAAAACATAGAGTCAATATATTATTATTATTATTAGAGCTATAATTGTCTAGAATTAAGAACCACATGATTATGAAGTTTGGTGGAATTCCGAGTCTCAGTAACTCTTACTCTTGTTACTATCTTATTCATATTTTTGCTAGTTTTAGTATTTTCTTTAATTAAGTCTAAAATCAACAACTTCACAAGTCTGAGAATCAAATCCTTTTCTTACCACTGTAAAAACTACATCAATATGACAATTAATCACAAGTTCAAATTTAACTTTCCCCCATTTGATGTCATTCCCCAAAGAAAAAAAAATAAGCAACCTTTTTCTAATCACAAGAAAATGATTTTCTTGGACGTTAACAAATTTACTCGCCAGCTCCGAAAAAGTAGATTTGTATCTCCAATATTTTGATGTCTTCTTGCCAATTGCGAACAAACAAGGTAAAATAGCGATCTTAATATTAGAGCCACTAAGATACAAGATTTTCGTGAGAAAAATACTCATCGACAAATACTATTCTCTAGGCCAGTTACGAACAAAGAGGACACCTTATCCTATATGACTCAACATAAGAATTATACCCTCCCTATCCATGTACGGACGTAGAGATTAAATTTCACGAACATGTTCACTGACAGTTACCCAATCAAGGAGGAAACCAAATTTCTAAAAACATCTTACAGAGTCCTAAGAATCGTGTTTTCCCAGTGAGAAAAGTAGTGCAGAAAGATTCAAAATCGTGTTCGTGAGAGAGAAATTTAGACGCCCTGATAGAGAAAAATACACCAGAAAACCCTAAAAGGGATCATAAATCATTGTAATCAAAAGATCAATAAAATATCTCTTCCTACGGGGATTCATCCGTGGATGTAGGCAAAACTTTCCGAACCACGTTAAATTTTTGTTTCTCATCTTTATGCTTGTTTCATGTTATTAACCCTGTTTTCATCAACATCATCAGATTTATCGTGTTCTGTGCCTGGAAATATTTCGGGGTACAAACACATACTATTAGACTTCACATAGGAATATAGTTGTGTTTATGGGTGAAAACTATCTCTGCCGGTTTTGGTAATTTGGGGTGTGTGGATGAGAAATGAGTCTAAACCTTAAACAAATGCACTACTCGGGAGTGCTTGTAGATTCGAGAAATCATCTGTGCAAATCCGGCCTAAACCAAGAAATGGCCGTTCCAGGACTTGTTTCGGTCACAAAGTGAAGGAGATGGGGTTGATCTTAGGGAGGAAAGCGAAGAAGGTGTTGAGATTGTGAAGGTGTTGGCTATGTACGACTTGTATCTGAAAGCTGAACTGGCTTGCAGGATGTAAGCTATCAGTTCCGGTGTTTGAATACGATGGTATCAACACTTGCCTCTGTTGTCTGGACTTGTTATATTGTTTTTGGAAATAGTAGTAGAACCTATTTATACAAGTCATTTGATCCTAATTCACGTCTCTCGTGGGAAGTGGAGGAAGTGGAGTGATGGAGTAGTGGAGTTGTGTTAGTGTTACACGACCAGTCTTGCCTACTTCTCCGGTCATCTCTAACCGTCCATGACTTCCTGACACATTCTTGTGATGGCGCGTTGCACGCTGCACGCTGTAAACCGCCACACCAATACCCCAGTATGTATCCCCCAGTTTGTGACATGATTGATGTCTCGAGTGTGTGGATCGTGGGACCCACAGAAAGTAGCATGTAATGCTCAATTAAATAACTAAGTTATTATAACTAAGTTATTTAGGAAGTCGATACCTGTGAAATACCGTGTGTATTCTATGCAGGTACTGCATCATGGTGTGGTAAAGTGACGGGTGGTGATCACCATGACGCCTCACTAACCAATTAACTCCGACCGAGGTTGTATAACCAAGCCAGAGGTGAAGTTGGACGGACGAGATGATCTTTGAGACACTCATCTGCGACCGTTGATGGAATTAGGGTTTTTCAAGGTGCGCAAGCATCACTCTTGACTTGGTCGAATCCAAGCTTGGGATACAATTTTGTGGCCGATCGTGCATGTGTGTATACGACATGACGGTGTAGGCGCCCATATCTCATGGTGTCATGAAAGTGTGATCTGGACCACTCAATTTGTCCGACGAAGTTGAGTGGTCGAGATCAATTTGCAATGTAAATTTGGTGCCGCAAAGCCGCGCATCATGTCAATTTTGGCGCGCGCGTTCCCAAGACGACCAAGCTTGGTCGGTCTTGGTGGATCAGGCCCCGCGTGCATACGGTAGGATGGTGTATATACCGTGCTTCATCGTCCCATGTAGAAACGTGATCTAAGCCACTCAATTTATGCAAACTTGAGCGGTCGAGATCGGTTTGTGGTTGGGAAGTGTGACCGGGCCTAGCTTGGGCGCGCGAATCAAGGTGTACAACCAAGTTTGGTCTTGGCCGATCGGGTGTGGAGATAGAAGGGCCCACAGTGATCGTCTTGATACTTACTGGGACAGCTTAGTCTATTCTGGACCCTTCATTCGTGCGGGAGAAAATGGACGCTCGTGATCGCGACATAAACCCTAATTAGGTTTTGTCGTACGTGTGTCATACCCGGTTGGGGCGCACGAATCAAGACAACCAACCATAGTTGGTCCGACCGTCGATCGGGTATGTAGGCGGGCCCACGGTGTTTGTGTTGACATGCTCTGCAGGCCCTTTGAATATACATCCGCACCCTCCATCTATGCCTGCGAAGATGGATGGTTGAGCTTGTTTTGCGACACATGTAATGTGCCGCAAACCCTAATTTAGGGTTTTTCATCCATCTTGCTTTGGCTTGGACGGTTTGGCAAGCTATGCCACCCTTGGGGAGGCCGACCATGAGGGCCGCGTTGGGTCGGTGGTGCATATTCCAATACCTGCTTGGGGTCATGGATTTAATCTAAGCCATCCAATCATCTTTGGTGAAGTTGGATGGTCGTAATCGTTTCGAGAGGCGATATGGTCGATTCGGGTTCAAATATGCTTCAATCGGGCTAGTATAACACACCTAGAGTTGTAGCTTTGTAAGGGCATTTCGTATATGTGTCATTATTAATGCTTGGAGGTTCGTGTTGCTCTGCTGAGAACAACACTCAGTCGTCATGCCGCACCGGTAATGAGTACAGGAAATACAAGGCTGGTCATGCATTAATTAATAATGCTTTAAATTCACAGGGTATATGGGATTGTTGCTACATGCTCCAACCTGGATGAATTTTATGTATTTAATTCACAGAATACTGGGATTGTTGCCACATGCTCTATTCTAGGTGAATTAGTAAGGTGAAGAAGTATTCATCACTTATTAATGGCTTTATCTTTTGCAAGATGTTAGCGCATAATTTTGGCCTTTACAATTTTAGCCTTAAGTAAAAATCCACCATCAACATTAAGTCCCCTGCCTAGCGCATAATGGTTACGCCATTGTGGGGTAGGCATGAGATGGTGACATACTTATATGAAGAAGACAGGATAGAGAAAGTTTACCCGGAAGAATTTTGATCGACTGCTAGCAGTTGTTCATGTAAACGCCGTTGCTCAAGCGCGAAATCCTTTGGTGGGACCGGTTTCCTTCCTTGCGTGCTTAAATCAAAATTGGAACCCAAGCAAAAGAGGAATTCAATCAAAAGAGGAATCCTTGTTCAATTGGGATTCTTCCAAATTTTGTCTATAAAAGGACCGACCCCTTTTCTTTTTTCTTCACACTTTCTCTTCTTTTTTTTTGTTCGGCAGCTCTCGTCCGTGATCTCCACTGCCGCCGCCGGAGCTCGCCGTCGCCGTCCGTCCGCAGCAAGGTAAGCGTTTTTTTTTTTTTTTTTTTTTTTAAGGTAAAACCCTAGTTTGCTAGGTATACACCTTTTGCAAGATGTGTATTATGCTTAGTTCTTCCACCGAGGTTGATACGCCAATATTTTCTAGAATTGCTTAGTAACACAACCCGTGAATCCATGAATTTGTTGCATCCAAAACCTAGCTTCTTAGGTTGTAGCTTGGAAAAGAAATTCGGCTTGAATTTCGTGAACATGATTCCCATGAACATAAGAGAACTGTGTTATGCGAATAAATGTGGTCCCGTCATTCATGCTCGATTGATCGTTGATATGTGTCTGAAACACCTTAATATTTATCTATTGTTTATGCTTTCTTTGCTACTTTTCGGGTGAATTATGTATCTTATGTTTGCTTTTGAGTTATTAGGTGCAATGGAGTCATTATGAGCAAAAGAAGGAGAAATCATCCATTTTGTGCAAGAAGGAGATGAATTAGGCTGTCGGTTATCTGGAACTGACATGCCATACAATTTCAGGTGGCCCTTATCAAAGAACTAAGAGTGTCAATAACCATCACATGTTATTACAACCGGCCAAACCCCAAAATTGAGAGAAATTGAATTCTCTCTATCATTTGTTCGAACTCGGAGGAGAGGCGCACCTCACTGCCTCTTGTTGGATCGAGAAATTGGAGGGAGAGTTGGAACATATCGAGAACAGCGAGAGATGAAATTGAGCAACTGTTGCAGAGAAGCAGATGGGTTCGATTGTGGTGGTCGATTTAGGGTTTGTATGTTCTTGTTGTTGATGGTTCGATTTGTGATGGGTTCTATTGAAGATGAACTCGAGAATGAATCTGTGATGGGAATTATAATTTAAGGCTTTGTATTGAGATTGAGTCAGAGATTAAGATGGTTTTGCTGTTGCTGAGATTAACTGAGAGTTAAAGAAGCGGTTGCAGATGATTGAGCTTGGAATCGAGAATTTTTGAGTCTGTTGTCGCTATCAACAGTGAGATAGGAGAGAGAGTTAAAAGGGTTTTGGTTGAATCAGGGAAATGGTAGAATTAAATGGCTCTGTTGGTGGATCTGAAATTGAAGAAGAATTCGGGTTTTCTGTTAATGGAGCAACAAGAACATTTGGGTACTGAGATAATGGACTGCAGGAGTGAAACTATGGCCTCAGGTAACTGGTGGTGATGCTGTGTTGCAGGCAAGACTGAACTGCAGAATGGATTGTTGAAGCTTATGGTGCTGGATTTGTAAGAAGTTCTGGAGCTGAGGTCTACAAAGGAAGTGGTTCGAATTGTGTTGCTTTGGGGTCTATGGTAATTGAATGCCAGACTGCAGTGAGCAAGTGTGTATGTGTGCAGGGATTATAATGAAGAATGACTTTTCAGAACTGCACGGAATGGTTGTAGAATGAGATGCAGTTTATGTACAGGCAAAGTGGATGTTTACAAAGGGAGTGTGGCAGAAGTTGCAGCTGGAGTCTCTAAGCATGGTCTGGTAGTGAAATTGATAGTGGTTAGATGGTTGAGATGGTTTTGTGCCTTGTGTTAGTGATTGCGGCAAGTTGTTGCTATGCTAGTCCAGTGGTGGATTTGAGAAGATAATGAGCTAAAATGGCAGAGGAGAAGATGTTATTGCAGTGGTGATATGAATGGCTGTTGGAGGTGTTGATTTCCAAGGAGTCTGTGAGTATTTGGAGATGGTCTTAATGCTGGAGTTGAACCAATTGCAGGTACAAGACAGTGAAGGTGGTGCTACTGCCACTGAAATTGCAAGGAAGATGGAGTTGATTATGAATTTGAGATGGAGAAGAACAAGGTCTTATGCTGTGAGAATGATCTGAAGGTTGTGGTACAAGTTTATTAGTTGCTGCATCAGAATGTGAATGAATTGCATGGAAGAAACCAGTGTTGTTGGGACTTGGTATGGATTTGCAGACTTGTGCTGATGAGGTGTTGGGAATTGCACTTGGAGTAGGAAGTGCTGCAGTATTGAAGTGGTGTTGTTGGTGGTTCAAGGATGGAATGAATGCTTGTGTTCTATGGCTTGAATGTGAATGTATGAAATACGAGGCAAGAGTTAGTTAGTCTTGTACATGAATGTTAGTTGTTCTTCTTTGCAATAGAAAACCATGGTGAGCTACTCTTTATCATTGTGGAGACTTGGAATGGATGAGAATTGATGGCTGAGTTGTGAAATAGAAATAGAATGCCACAACCACAAGTAAATTTGTCGAAAACACAATGAGAATGATGGCTGGTGGTACCGGTTCGCATTTATCAGATTTCAACCGAAAGTGGGGATCATAATATTTCAGTGAATCACGAAGGGGGTATGTGTTGGATACAAGAGTTGGCCGCCGGACATATGAGCTACGGGTCACGCTTTTGGGCACGTTTTCGCAAGAACACGGAGTTGGCTTTAGTGGTTCTTTTGTGAATGTGTGGGCTGCAGAGAAGCAAAGTTGAGCTACTGGAAGTGTAGAAATGCTGAGTGATAGTTTCGATCATTGGTGGCCAGAGTCGATTTCAACATCGGATTCCGGCGACTGTGACCGGATTCCGGCGATGACGTCAGCAATTCCGTCGAACAATTTTGGACAAAGATTTTCACACGGGTATTTTCCACTGGGCTTGGTGGACCACGTGGAGATGGGTTTTGAGAAGATTTGACCTACATTTGGAAAGAGTATCCTTTTGGAATGGGAGAAGCATATAAATAGAAAAGTCTTTCTCTAAACCGATCTATCTCCATTAGGGAAGCTTCTACTTGTTTTCTAGGGTTTCACATGATAGATTCTTCTAAACTCTTTGTGATGATTTCCAAAAACCTAAGAAGTTGATTTATTTTTATTGGTTAAATATGTAGTTGGATTGTGGAAACCAAGTTATGATTTTTATGAAATAGTTTTCTCTCAATATTATCGTTTGATTTCTACGGGTTATAACAATTGCATGATTGATGTATTGCAATATGATTGATTGTTTGTTTAGTTAAGTCTAGAATTGATTGAACTCACATCCATATCTATAGCTAATTTAGGTTCATCATCGAGCGATAACCTTGAATACGAGTAGCATGATATGATTATGGTTTGTAGTGATACATCCTTGTAGTCATATATAGAAATTGACCTATGTTCGAATTGTGTGCGCAATGTATTACAATTGCATTGATTAGTCTATTTCTGAAACTTAATGCTCCTAGGAATTGAACTTAATTAGCGCAAAGCGTTAGGTTATTCTTTAGGTAGAATTCACATACGCAGCTCTAATGTGTGTGTTGATGACTTAGGAAATTTATGGAGTATTCTTGCAATAAGATATTCTAGGGCTTTTGATGATAGCGAGATTAAATAGGAATTCTAATCATACATTCAAAACTTGTTTACAATTGAAGATGAAACCTTTATCCAATATTTCACAACCTTGATTTGCGTGCTTTGTTTTTATTTTAGTCTTAATTTTATAAAAATCAGAAAACCCCCATTGTTTTATATAGGAAACCGAAACATATTGAAAACCTAGACCTCTCTGTGGGAACGATCCTTTCTTGCCCTTGCTTCATTTTATATTTTGAGTAGTGAGAAAGTGTAATTTATTTTTGACGCCTACGACAGCGATCAAATTTGGGCGCCGTTGCCGGGGAGGCAGCGGTTGTCACTTGTTTTTGGTTTCTTATTTTGTTTTTTTTTTTTTTTAGTTTTGTTTACTTTTTTTTATTCTTTGGTTCTTAACCGAGTTTTGAGAATCTCGTTTGTGTCTGGAATTTCTATGGGCCGGAGCATATTGGAGCAATCAATACGGCTTTCAACCTCACCAACATTACAACTATCACCCTTACGGGGAGTATAATCAAAACCAATCCTTTGGTTATGATCAAAATTCCACGTACCCTTTTAGTTATTCTCATACATATCAACCTTTTTATGGTGGGTATGTAAGTGAGCAACCACAAAGAGGGGATGATACTTGTGCTCCTATTACTATTTCCTCTAGTTTGGTAGATGAAATGCAAAGCAATTTATGGACAACATGGAGTCATTTTGTAGACAACCAAGCATGGAACCAGTTTCATCCACCGAATGTGCTCATAATATGTATGGCCCAATTTCTGATCGTAGTTATGATCATTCACCCATTCAAAGGGAAGATAATTGTCCAAACAATACTGAAGTAAGTATTTATACTTTTGCCTTGTCGAATGAGCTTTACAAACAAATGGAACACTATATCCAGAATTTGGATGGATCACTCCAAGAGCTTCAAAGAGGTGTTTAGAAGCGTAAGAAAGGGCATTGATGAATACATAGAGGGAATGAATAATTATGTTGAAAAAGGCGAACCTTTGTGGACTTTCGTTAATAATTGTGTAGTTAACTCAACTCTTGATCGTAATAATGATCATTCACCTATTCAAAAGGATGAGTTCGAGATTAGCAACACTAAATTCAGCGAGGACCAATCTTATGTTGACTACGATAGTGACGGTGATTATGATACATTGCTTGAACCAACTCATGGTGACATCCCAGAGGAGTGTACAATGGATTCTTTTTGCAATCAAGTGGAGTATGTGCCTTACAACGAAGAGGAGTATGTTGACAATGAAACCGGTATGACCAATATTGTGGAAGACCCAATTGAACTTGTGAATGATTGTAATGATGATGTTTATGTCGAGACTTTGGTTAAGGCAGAAACGGACGAAGAATGGTTGCAAGGTTTGATAGAGGACCATGATATACAAGAGGTGAATAATTCACTTGAGTTTTTCAAGGATGAAGAGGATTCCGTGATACAAGAGATTGTGCAAGGTTTGTCTAACCCTTTGCATATTGATTCTTCTCCTTTACCTCTTATTGGTTTGAATGTATGTGCTTCGAGAGTATTGTTGAATGACTTTGTTTCTCGATATCCTCCATTGGAGATACTTGATTCTCATACTATGCAGGTTTTGGAACAAGAAACCGTTGAAGTACCCGACTTCTATATTCTTTATACACTTCCAAGTGTGGACAAGAATAAGTGTGGAGGAAGCTTTTATCGGTTGATAGCTTCGTTTCTGTTTTATATTACTAATATTTGTGTGAAGCTAGTCTTTCCAAAACAGGTTCTATGGAAGGACCCCCAACTTTTCAGATTGTTGGTATATGGGGAATGAATCTTCCAAGGATATAGTCGGGCTGACGACTTTAAACCAAGCGCTAAATGGGAGGCAACCCATAGGTTTTGTATCTCTTATTTTTTTTTTTTTTTTTTTTTTTTCTTGTTTTTACTTTTTCTTGTCGCATATCATTATAAGATTTCCCACCTTGACTTTCTTTGGACGATTCAATTTACATTGAGGACAATGTAAAGTTTAAGTGTGGGGGAGTGGTTAAGCATTTGCATTGTAAATTTTTAAAATTTTTCAACTTTTGTGTAAATTAGTGAATAAAAAATCCAACTTGTGGTTAGTTTAGAGTCACATAGTATACATGTCGCTAAGATTACATCGATATTCTCATAAGAGTGACTGAACTTAGAGATGACAGAGAACATGATCGAGTTTCTTACTTGTATGAGAGTTAAAGTTGGATTTAACCATGCCGGTGGCAAATAAGGTGCGAACTGAATTCGGTATTAGAGTAGTGGTCCCCTATAGTGGAGACTACCCATGTTACATAATGTGAGGCACCGACCTTCAATTCTTTGTACCTGTCTAAATTTGTGCTTTTAGAGTGTGTGTCATAATGAGATTTTTAATTTATTCGTTGTAGTAGTAAAAGGGTTGTCGTTCACTCGGATGTTGTTGAGATTAAATTAAAAGGTTTAACAAAAATAATAAACAAAAGCGAGAGTCACTGGGACTAGGATTCCACCGTATTCATATTAATAGGTTCAATTATTATTCTTCAGCAATTATCGCTCAAAACAACGAGGACTCTTATTTTTGCCAATGTAGATTCTCCAAACATTAGTTATAAATCGTAAGCATGGGCCATCAAAACACCTAAGCAAGCATGACCCATCTAATAAAATGATAACTAATTTTTTTAAATCATAATTCTATTTTAATTTATGCAAAAGTCATATAAAGAATTAATTAAAATTACCCACGTATGAAAATCGGCTTCCTCTCGTCGGCCCGATTCGGGGTTTAGCTCATCACGTTGAAAACACACTCAAAATATATATTCATGGCTCAAAAAGTGTTTACAAATGATGAAAAGGAGAAAAATCAAATAAACCAGGAATTTACAACAACAGGGGAGCGTTGCAATCCCTTTATTACAAAGTATACGATATATAGAAAGTTACGTAGTCACCGTTCAATTGTCATTTGGAAAGCCTGTTGCAAAACCGGAAATATACCACGGTTTATTAACGACAGGCTTTCACAGCCTTATGTTCTTCACGTTCTTGGAACAGCAGCAGCAGCAGAAATTTCTGCAACTTGATTTTCTTGATTCTCTCGTCTCTGATAACTCCCCAAACTCTCCATATCCTCGATGTGATGTACCAGAACCCTATTTATACTTAACAGGCGTATCAAATCTCTGTTTAATGCCAAATATTCTCCATTATTCTTCCACGGTTTTATTTCTCTTATTTCTTTGATTTTTATACTCACGAATCTGCTTGGGTCTTCGATTTCACGACATAGTCCCCTTTTATAACTCCTTCACACTCCAAACTGTTGCTCGAGTACCTCTGATATGTGCAGTACACGTTTCCACCTAACACAATCCCGTGAATATCCTCTTCAACTCCGTTTCGTAAAAACTCCGTGTAAATCCTGTTTTGATTCGAATCTGTTGCACCTACCAATCCTGTTGGATCAAAACAGGCCAATAGCAGCCCATACCCATGATAATCTCCTATTAAATCTCGTCCAACATTTCCAAGAACCCGAGAAAATTTCAAGCCCCTGTTTGTCGAGAATATGAATATCCAGCCAATTTCACTTCAATCGAACACCCTCAACAACTCTGTTATGCTCTAACAGGTGTATCCAATCAATTTCAGCCATTGAATCTCTTCCAAAACTCGAACCCTGATTTTGTTCTTGGCTGCAAAATACTCCCGCCAAAATTCCTATACTGTCACCTTGATTTCCCGATTATCTAGTCAATTTTGATCGAAACTATTACCCATACCAGACCTGTTTAGGTACCAAGAACAAACCCAATTGATTTCAGCGCTTTAGTCTCATTCAAACACCTCCAAATCTTCAACCCTAAATCTGCACCCATTTTCCCGCCACAATTCAAAATTCAAATGAAGAAGATGACTGCTCCCTATCCTGTTATGGTGTCCCTTTAGCAATTTGGGGTATAAATAGCAATTCCTGGGGTGCGAATAGTAATTAAGGGGTACTGGTAGGCCCGGAAGATGGTTATAATTTACGGCCTACGGTAATACCGCAAGTGCACGGCGTCTATTGGAGACGCGGCAAGTACGGGTCGATCCCACAAGGACTAGGGTGTGCCTAAGTATGATCTATGGCTTTCTTAACTGAATTCTGAGGTGATTATGTAGCACAAAAGTTGATTGTCGAAGCGACTGGAAATTGTAGTGTGTGAACCTAAACTAAGGAAAAGAGATAATGATAAATTGGAAAGTGACCAGGGTGATTATTTCCACCACCTGTTCCTATGCTAAGGCAATGCAAGTTGAGTTATGATCATGTGCCTTCCCTTGAAGGTCTTGGCTAGATATTCATCAACTCAATTTGTTAACTCCCCCTAGTATGAGTGGTCTTCTTACAAGTACCACTCATCACAGTTTGTAAACTCCATGGCTAATTACTAATCTTAATACCGTAAGAACAAAACAAAATCATTCTAAACATACATGCTTCACATGAGACTCGGGGGTTTCATTAAACACCCTGGTGATTAAAATTAACTCATTACAAAATAACTAAAACACAAATTCAACTAAAGTGACACTCTGGCTAATCCAGGCGTACCTCAAACATCCAAATACACCTTCTATTTATACATGAAAAACTATCAAACCCTAATTTCTTCAAAATCGAGAATAAAATAGATAAATCAAACCCATGCTCTCACCCACACTCTCTGACTCGATGTTCCCTCCTGCTGGTGCGTCTCTAGCTCTTCTTGCTTCGATAGGGTGAAACCCTAGTTTAATCTGTCTCCAACTGAGCTTCTAGGGACGAGAGAAGCTGAGAGAGAGAGAGGTCAAACTTGGGTGATAGAGAGGGTGGTCCGACTGGTGTTTAGGTGCATATGTGATAAACGACGGTGGCGAGGAAGAAGATGGTGGTGCGGGGGCTCGGTCGGGGGAAGGACGAGGAGATGCGAGCTTTTGGTGTTGTCGGGTGAGGGAGAAGGGAAATGAGTTTAGGGTTAGGTTTTAGGAGTTTATATAGGTGTTGCGGTGTTGAAGGTACATCGAAGATCGATGAGGAAGGCGCGGCGGCGTCGGATGAAGCTGGTGCGATCTCGAACTGGGTCGAGGATGGTAAGCGGTTTTGGAGCGATCTGGTGTTGCACGGAGCATCAAGAGATGATGTATAGTGAGGGCAGCGACCGTTGGATGTAGCCGGGCGAGATCTCGACGGCTCGAGTGAGCGGGCTCGGATCGGGTCACGGTAGCTCTAGCCCATGTCTTGAGATGAGTTGCTACTTGTTGGGTTGCAACTGTTGCGCGCGGGCTTTGGCTTTCTGCTCCATAGATGCTCGACTCCACTTCTTCGCTCTTTGGGCTCCGCACTTTCTCCGGACTTTATTTAGTACCTAAAAATACAAAATTAATTAATACAAATATTTATTCTTGAAAACAAGGAAAACACAGAATCTGGGATAATATCTATTTTCTAAGCGCAAAAGATGAGTAAAATGCCAATAAAAAGGTGTATAAATATGCACTATTTGGCACTCATCAAATACCCCCAAACCTGAATTTTACTTGTCCTCAAGTGAAACAAAAATAAGAAATCCTAACTATACCCCTGTCGCAGGTCTCTCGAATGCATTTAGCGTATGCACTAAGCCTTTAAACCCCTAGGTGTCCCTAGTGGACGAGTTGTAGTCTCGTGAGGGTTTACAAGAGGTGTACCCACAAAACCTTCTCCAACTTCAGAGTGTAAAAGAGTCTCAAGCATCCAAGGAGCTATGAGGACATAGGGTTTCTGCATGCTAGTAACAGAAGTTAGAACTATCGAAGAACGCATTCTCATCCTTAAGAGTTGAGCGAGAAGTAACCATACCATATGAAAGAATTCGGATTCGATTGTGATCATAAGCCTCGACTTCTGCCTCACCATTAGGGTTTTATGATAATTGCACTCAAAAGATCGCTTTTTAGTCTCTCATGTGTGCAGCAGGAGTAAAGAGAGAAATCCCGCACACGTTGTAGGTAAGAAGGATAACCTTAGAAATAAAATCTGGAGACTCCACAAAGTGTGGACAAAAGAATCTTTTTCTAATGATCTCTAAGAAAGGAAAATCAACCATTAGTAAGGGGTGGGAGTACTCACTCACTTCTCACCCGATCGGCAATTAATATCACTCTCTCATAAGAACCATAGAAACGTCTTCAATCTTCGGTCTTCGGTCTTCAATTGTTGATGACGAACTTGAACTTTACAAAAACTTGACAATTTTTAACTTTTCTACTCAAATTCCTTGTTGTTTGGATTTTTCTTTTTAAACTCTTCTTTACCATGGTGGTAGCAAAAATAAGAAAATAAACTACAATATTTTTTTGATTTTTGATTTTTGATTTTTTTTTTTTTTTTTTTTTTTTTATCATAAGTGAAAATAAAAATACAAATACAAATAATGAAACAACTAACTCCATGGACAAAGGACTTTATCACTCAATTTTTCCACAACTTGTATTGTCTTGATTTTATAAATTTTATTAATTCTCATCCTATTTTCTTTTCTTTTCTGCACATAAACCTTGGACTATATCAATTTTTCTTTCAATATTCCGATTCTCGCTCAGGTTCTTGTGATGATGTGTTTCTATGGGTCTCATTGATTGAGAGAGAGAGTGATGCTAACGGCAAATCGGTATTTAGAAGGAGTTTTCATCTTTAGACGTCACCCTCATGATTGACAAAAACTAGCACTCAAGAGATCAAAAGTAGTCTTTGAAAATGGTGCGAAGTTGGGTAGCTCACCATTCCTACCGGAATTTACGTATGGTGACACACACTCTAACTTTTCTAGAAAGTTGCAAAAAATTGAAGGTTGGTGCCTCACTTGATGTAAAATGGGTAGTCTCCACTATGGGTGATCACAATTCTACTACCGAATATCTAAACAGCACCTAATTCGCCCTCAAGTGCAGTTAAATCCAACTTTAACGCTCTAATCAACTAAGGAACCCGATTGCGTTCTCGGTACTTCCAAGTTCGTTATTTCGGTCGAGAATCTCTATGTAAACATAGCTAAAAGCATGCTAGTGACTCTAAAATCTCTAAAAGTTGGAGGTTTTTATTTGCAAAAAGTTTTTTTGAGTTTTTGAATTTTTTTTTTTTTTTTTTTTTTTTTTTGTTTTTGATAAAAAAAAAAAAGGTGAAATAAAAGACTAAAAACTCTAAATGCAAAATAAAAGACTAAAAACTCTAAATGCAAATGCACCCCCAAACCTAAATCAAACATTGTCCTCAATGTGTCACGAGATAGGAAAAATTTAAACAAATCACGTACCACGAGAACTATGCCGATAAGATAAAAAGGGAAGAGATTACCGGAATGTTGGCGGGAGCAAGGTTGAGCTTCGTTAGTCAAGGCAAAATCCAACATTCTCGGTGGAGATTATATCGATTAGCACAATAAATGTACAAGAAGACTCAACCGATCAAGAAAAGAAAATTTAACAAGTCCTAAAAAGTTGAGGGTTAACCCAAAAAAAAAAAAAAAAAAAAAATAATGTACAGAAACATCAACATGAAAATGGGATTTGGTTTATGTGGGATTTGGTTTGTTTGGGTTTTGGTTTGAATGGGATTCATTTGGTTTTGTTGGGAAAGTTTGGTTTATTTGAGAGGCCCGAGGTTGTTGTGGGCTCAATTTGGTTTTGTTTTGGATTTGCTGTTTGAAGCCCAGGATTTGTGAACTGCACAGCCCAGATGTCTAGCTTATGTGGGCTGAAGGTTGTGTGGTTGCAGCCCAAGTGGTTGTGCAAAGCCTAGGTTGAGTTAGCCCAGTGAAAGTGTTCAGCCCAGTTCAGCCCATCAGTGTGGCTTGATTGTGAGCAGCCCAGGTTTGATTCAGTTAGGTGGGCTTAGTCGATTGCACAGCCCAGTTTGGGTGTGCAGAAGTAGAGCCCAGTTTGAATGGCCCAGATGTTGATTGAGTTGGGTGAGTTAACGTGCGATATGAGGTCGAGCCCGGCTGCTCGAGATGATGCGGGCTTAGTTGTTTAAAGGTTTGTTTCAAATTGAGTTGAGTTCAGTTTTGTGAAAATGCACGGCTCGGTTGAGATGCTTGTGATTTGCATACTTCACACTCATTCACGGGGTTATACAATGTTCAACAAATCACAAGTAGATATCAAAACTCATTCATAGGCTAATTCACACAAGTGCAAAGCTTCAAGGTGTGTAACATGCAATCGGGGTTAACGGGCTAGCTCACAAGTTTATGCTCGATTGATAATGCGGATATGCGAGATGTACAAGGTTGCAATCTTAATTGGCTCTCCAAGGTGCAACTCAATTCACGGCAGGGGCTGTGTGTTGAGCACAACAGGGGTTTCCGCACAAGGCACAGGGAGACAGAACTGGAGAGACACAAACTCTCAAAATTGACACAAAGACAGCCTAAGCTGACCTTCACAAGCCTGAGATGACTCACGGGGTTTTCACTCGGGGAGTTTTCACAACACCACACAACACAACACCTGTGGTTTGCATACAAGCACGAGGCTTTGTAAGGCTCAAATTATCATGTTTAGCATTAGGCACGAGGTTATCACAAGAGCATGAACATGGATAATCACACAATATTGATGCCGAGATCGAAGCACGGAAAAACAACTCTAATGGCTCATGCTCGTGGTTATGCCGGGGTATGCAAGGGAGCTCAAGCTTGCAGCTTCAGGGGGCTAGCAAGGAGCTCAAGGCAATGTACAGTGAGGCTTAACAGCACACAACACAATGGGTAATTGAGCCACATTCAAGCATGCATTCAGGTCACAGGGTAATCATTCAGTGCTTCCAAAGACTCACAAAATACAGTGCTATTCAATTGAGATGTAATTGCACACTTCGGATAGCAAATGGGTTCACCTTGTAGGTCAGATGGTCTTAGCAAGCCTCGGGTGCACCAATGGGCCAATAGAAGTCGAGTCAACGGGGTAGAGCAATCTTAAGCTCGGGGTTTACTCAAACTTACATGTGACAGGGGCACTAAAAGTACTCGGCTAACATGGTCTCACGATTCAAGGTCTAGCACAAACTCACAACATGCTCGGCAAGGTTATCAACAAATCGAGAATATCGAGTTGGGGATCGGTAGCAAGTGAACCACCGCAGATTATAATTCATACAAGATTTTCCAATTAATTAGCTCGGTAGATCACCTTTGGGGAGTGGATGTCTCAAAGGGTCGATTGCATCAACTCACTCGGTTGATGTCAACGATGCGAGTTGACTTCAACTCGATTTTTTTCACAAGCTAGTTTTAGGGTTGTGAGAGGGTTTCTCGGGCGGCTTAGCTCAAACTTGCGCCTTGAGAGGGCTAGCAAGGGAGCGGGGGGTTTGTGCACATTAACAATCTGGAGATCAACACACAGACATGGCGGAGCCACTCACCTGAAGTGCAGGGGTTGCTCAGGGATTTGCACCTTTTTCTCCCACTCCTTGGGCTTGCTCAGCAGCACAGCAGGTATAGCAAGCACCTGCTACTCAACACAAGTTTAGTATCCGGACTTAATGGAGACACTACAAAGTCGCCTAACTTTGAGGGTTTAGCAATGAGTAATCGAAAGTCACTATGAGCTGATCTCGAGGCGGATGTAGCCGGACTAAGCGAGATCTTTGTGAGATACATTAAGTGCAATGCACTAAGATCTCTCGATTTCTCTTTTTTTTTTTTTTTTTTTTTTTTTTTAGACACTAAAAGAAAAATGATGCAAAGATCAATCGAGTTAACAACAAGATGCCTGACGGATATATTAAGCTACAAGATGATGCAAGGTTAACAACAAGTTACAAATTCTGAGATGACTATGAGTTACACTACTAAAGGTTAAACAATAATGCGGCGAATATGTACAGGGGAGTATTGGAGTTCGGCAAAAACAAGCCAAAGAACAACAGCACGCGCAAGTCCCCGCGAAGCTGGCGCAAAAAACTTGGTAGGCCAGGAAGATGGTTATAATTTGACCCCTACGGTAATACCGCAAGTGCACACGGGCGTCTATTGGAGACGCGGCAAATACGGAGTCGATCCCACAAGGACTAGGGTGTGCCTAAGTATGATCTATGGCTTTCTTAATCGAATTAGAGGTGATTATGTAGCACAAAAGTTGATTGTCGACGACTGGAAATTGTAGTGTGTGAACCTAAACTAAGGAAAAGAGATAATGATAAATTGGAAAGTGACCAGTGGTGATTATTTCCACCACTGTTCCTATGCTAAGGCAATGCAAGTTCGGTTATGATCATGTGCCTTCCCTTGAAGGTCTTGGCTAGATATTCATCAACTCAATTTGTTAACTCTCCCCTAGTATGAGTGGTCTTCTTACGGTACCACTCATCACAGTTTGTAAACTCCATGGCTAATTACTAATCTTAATACTTTGTAAGAACAAAACAAAATCATTCTAAACATACATGCTTCACATGAGACTCAGGGGTTTCATTAAACACCCTGGTGATTAAAATTAACTCATTACAAAATAACTAAAACACAAATTCAACTAAAGTGACACTCTGGCTAATCCAGGCGTACCTCAAACATCCAAATACACCTTCTATTTATACATGAAAAACTATCAAACCCTAATTTCTTCAAAATCGAGAATAAAATAGATAAATCAAACCCATGCTCTCACCCACACTCTCGACTCGATGTTCCCTCCTCGGTGCGTCTCTAGCTCTTCTTGCTTCGATAGGGTGAAACCCTAGTTTAATCATCTCCAAGTGAGCTTAGGGACGAGAGAAAGCGAGAGAGAGAGAGGTCAAACTAGGGTGATAGAGAGGGTGGTCCGACTGGTGTTGCGGTGGTTTGACAGCGACGGTGGGGGGAAGAAGATGGTGGTGCAGGCTCGGTCGGGGAAGGACGAGGAGATGCGAGCTTCATTTGGTGTTGTCGGGTGAGGGAGAAGGGAAATGAGTTTAGGGTTAGGTTTTTAGGAGTTTATATAGGTGTTGCGGTGTTGAGCAGGGTACATCGAAGATCGATGAGGAAGGCGCAGCGAGCGTCGGATGAAGTCGGTGCGACCGAACTGGTCGAGGATGGTAAGCGGTTTTGGAGCGATCTCAGTGTTGCACTGAGCATCAAGAGATGATGTATAGTGAGGGCAGCGACCGTTGGATGTAGCCAGGCGAGATCTCGACGGCTCAGAGTGAGCGGGCTCGGATCCGGGTCACGGGTAGCTCTAGCCCATGTCTTGAGATGAGTTGCTACTTGTTGGGTTGCAACCATTGCACATGAGGCTTTGGCTTTGCTCCATAGATGCTCGACTCCACTTCTTCGCTCTTTGGGCTCCGCACTTTCTCAGGACTTTATTTAGTACCTAAAAATACAAAATTAATTAATACAAATATTTATTCTTGAAAACAAGGAAAACACAGAATCTGGGATAATATCTATTTTCTAAGCGCAAAAGATGAGTAAAATGCCAATAAAAAGGTGTATAAATATGCACTATTTGGCACTCATCAGGTACAAAGAGTAATTTTGGGCTGTAAATAGTGAAAACTCCTAGGTGCCTTTATCAACTCCTCCGTGTGCCTTTATCACATTTCTGGGGGTGCCCTTATCCAAGATTGGGGTGCCTTTAGTACTTTTCTAGGATCAAATACCACTTTTTTTTGAGCAAACTTTCTCCATAAGAGCTTATTTCGCAAAAACACCTACAAACAAGTTTATTAGTGATAAAATGAGGCCCAGCTAATGTATTTATGGGTGAAAATGCGTCGCACTTTCGTGCTCATCATGTCACCGTACGTAAACTCCGGGCAGAATGGTGAGCTGCCCAACCTCCCACCAATAGAAGCACTATTTTGATCTCTTGAGTGCTATTTTGTCAATCATGAAGGTGACATCGAATTGCTAACTTACATATCACTTGTAATCTTGTTCGCAGTTAGCACCATCCACTTTATCTCTCTCTACACCAACAGGTCCATAGAAACACCATCATCATCAACAAGAGGAGCATCACAAATTCGAAGGAAAGTTGAAGACGTTCAAGGTTTACAAGCAACGGTACAGAAATGAGCAAATTTCATATTCAAGTAAAGCAACAAGATAAGGAGCAGAATTTTTACAAGTTGAAGACTATTGTACAAGAGCGAAGATTATCAAAGATGAGAGTTCGAGAAGTTTATGATATCGAGACATACAAGTTGTGAAGAATTAAGCGGTAAAATACTTACACCATGGCCTTTGTACTTGAATTTTTATTTTATCTTATTTGTATTTTATTTTCTCTTGTCTCAAAAAAAAACAAAAAGAAAAAAATTAGAAAGAAAAAAAAAAGAAAAAAAAAGAAAAAAAAAAAGAGACAAGAAAAATTCAGTGTATCATATTTTGGGTTTGTATAGTTTGTTTTTAGTTTTGTTCTTTCAATAAAGCCAATGGAAGAAGGAATATCTACAATGAAGTTTCAAGCAACAAGGGATCAGGGGAAAAGGGTTACATTGTCAAGATTCTACGAAGTTCAAGAGTTATCATCAAGAGTTGAAGACCGAAGACGAAGATGAAGATACCGATTGAAGACCGAAGACGTTTCTTTGGATGTTGTGAGAGTGGTGCTAGCTGCACGTTGAACGGATAACGAGGTAAGTAAGCATATTCCCACCTTCGTTAAGTGGTTGATTTTCTTTCTTAGAGATCGTCATAAAAATGGGTTTTCAAAAATGATAAAAGATGTGGGTTTTCAAAACAATTCGGAGGGTTTTGCCTTCGTACCATTCAACGTGTCGCAGGATTCTCTCTTCATTCCTACCTGGACACATGTGTGACCCATAAAAAGCTGTTTATTATTGAGCGCAAATTCATAAAACCCTTTCTTGTGAGGCAGAGTCGAGACTTTTGATCACTTCGAACCCGAATTTCTTTCGATAAGGGATGGTTATTTCTCTCTCAACTTTTAAGATGAGATTATGTTCATTTATGTGTCTAACTTCTTATGACTAGTGTGCGGAATTTCTATGTCTTCTTAGCGTGTTGGATGCTATCATTTCGGAAAACTAGTAAGTTGGTAAAGTAGGTTTTGTGGGTATATCTCTAGTAAACCCCCAAGAGACTATAATTCGTCTACTAGGGACACCTAGGGGTTTAAAGGCTTGTTATTTATGCTAAAAGTAACCGTAGCCTCGACGAAACGGAGTTGTATGTATGTTTTAGAATTATTTTGTTTGATTTGCTCGAGGACTAGCAAAGTCTAAGTGTGGGGGAATTTGATAGGTGTCTAAAATACCTTAATATTTATCTATTGTTTATGCTTTCTTTGCTACTTTTCGGGTGAATTATGTATCTTATGTTTGCTTTTGAGTTATTAGGTGCAATGGAGTCATTATGAGAAAAAGAAGGAGAAATCATCCATTTTGTGCAAGAAGGAGATGAATTAGGCTGTCGGTTATCTGGAACTGACAGGCCATACGATTTCAGGTGGCCCTTATCCAAGAACTAAGAGTGTCAATAACCATCACATGTTATTACAGCCGGCCAAACCCCAAAATTGAGAGAAATTGAATTCTCTCTATCATTTATTCGAACTCAGAGGAGAAGACTGCACTACTGCTACTGCTGGATCTAGAAATTGGAGGGAGAGTTGGAACGGATCGAGAACAACGAGAGGTGAAATTGAGCAACTGTTGCAGAGAAGCAGATGGGTTCGATTGTGGTGGTCGATTTAGGGTTTGTATGTTCTTGTTGTTGATGGTTCGATTTGTGATGGGTTCTATTGAAGATGAACTCGAGAATGAATCTGTGATGGGAATTATAATTTAGGGATTTGTACTAAGATTGAGTCAGAGATTAAGATGGTTTTGCTGTTGCTGAGATTTACTGAGAGTTCAAGAAGCGGTTGCAGATGATTGAGCTTGGAATCGAGAATTTTTGAGTCTGTTGCCGCTATCAACAGTGAGAATGAAGAGAGAGTTAAAAGGGTTTTGGTTGAATTAGGGAAAGGATAGAATTAAATGGCTCTGTTGGTGGATCTGAAATTGAAGAAGAATTTGGGTTTTCTGTTAATGGAGCAGCAAGAACATTTGGGTACTGAGATAATGGGACTGCAGGAGTGAAACTATGTCCTCAGGTAACTGGTGGTGATGCTGTGTTGCAGGCAAGACTGAACTGCAGAATGGATTGTTGAATCTTATGGTGCTGGATTCGAAATAAGTTCTGGAGATGAGGTCTACAAAGGAAGTGGTTCGAATTGTGTTGCTTTGGGGTCTGTGGTAATTGAATGCCAGACTGCAGTGAGCAAGTGTGTATGTGTGCAGGGATTATAATGAAGAATGACTTTTCAGAACTGCAGGGAATGGTTGTAGAATGAGATGCAGTTTATGTACATGCAAAGTGGATGTTTACAAAGGGAGTGTGGCAGAAGTTGCAGCTGGAGTCTCTAAGCAAGGTCTGGTACTGAAATTGATAGTAGTTAGATGAAGCTGAGATGGTTTTGTGCCTTGTGTTAGTGATTGCAGCAAGTTGTTGCTATGCAGTAGTCTGGTGGTGGATTTGAGAAGATAATGAGCTAAAATGGCAGAGGAGAAGATGTTATTGCAGTGGTGATATGAATGGCTGTTGGAGGTGTTGATTGCCAAGGAGTCTGTGAGCATTTGGAGATGGTCTTAATGCTGGAGTTGAATCAATTGCAGGTACAAGACAGTGAAGGTGGTGCTACTGCGACTGAAATTGCAGGGAAGATGGAGTTGATTATGAATTTGAGATGGAGAAGAACAAGGTCTTATGCTGTGAGAAGGATCTGAAGGTGGTGGTACAAGTTTTATTAGTTGCTGCATCAGACTGTGAATGAATTGCAGGGAAGAAACCAAGTGTTGCTGGGACTTGGTATGGCTTTGCAGAGTTGTGCTGATGAGGTGTTGGGAGCTGCACTTGGAGTAGGAAGTGCTGCAGTATTGAAGTGGTGTTGTTGGTGGTTCAAGGCTGGAATGAATGCTTGTGTTCTATGGCTTGAATGTGAATGTATGAAATACAGGCAAGAGTTAGCTGCTGGTCTTGTACATGAATGTTAGTTGTTGCTGCTGCAATAGAGAAAGCCATGGTGAGCTACTGCTGCCATTGTGGAGACTGGAATGGATGAGAATTGATGGCCTGAGCTGTGAAATAGAAATAGAATGCCACAACCACCGGCATTTTGCGAAAAACACTGATGAGAATGATGAGCTGGTGGTACCAGTTCTGTTTATCGGATTTCTGAACCGAAAGTGGGGATCATAATATTTCAGTGAATCACGAAGGGAGTATGTGTTGGTGTTGATGGTGGATTTTTATTTAAGGCTAAAATTGTAAAAGCAAAATTATGCGCTGACACCTTGCAAAATATAAAGCCATTTAATAAGTGATGAATACTTCTTCACTTTACTAATTCACCTAGAATGGAGCATGTGACAACAATCTCAAAGATTACGTGAATTAAATACACGAAATTCATCCAGTCGAGCATATAGAAACAATCCCATATACCCCGTGAATTTACGACATTATTAATTAATGCATAACCAGCCTTGTATTTCTTGTACTCATTAGGTGCGGCATGACGACCGAGTGTTGTTCTCGGCGAGAGAAACACGAATCTCCAAGCATTAATAATGAAACATGTACGAAATACCCATACAGGCTACAACTCTCGGTGTGTTATACTAGCCCGATTGAGCATATTGACTCTGGACTGTCCATATCAGTCACAGAAACGATCATGACCATCTAACTTCACCAGCATGATTGGATGGCCCAGATCGAATCCATAACCCTTAAGCAGGTATTGGAGTATTCACCACCGACTCAATACGGGCCCCGCATGATCGGCCTCCCCAAGAGGGAAGCAACGCTTATCGGTCTGTCCCAAACCAAAACAAAGATGGACATGAAACCCTAAACTAGGGTTACGGCACATTACATGTGTCGCAAATCAGTCTCAACCATCCATCTTCGCAGGCATAGATGGAGGGTGTAGATGTAGATTCAAAGGGCCCGGAACATGTCAACACAAACACCGTGTGATTGCCTACATACCTGACTAATCGGTCAGGACCAACTATGGTTGGTCGTCTTGATTCGTGCGTCCCAAACTGGTTATGAGACACGGCCGGCAAAACCTGATTAGGGTTTGTGTCGCGATCACGAGCGTCCCTTTTCTCCTGCTCGGATGAAGGGTCCAGGAATAGACTAAGCAGGTCCGGTAAGTATCAACATGATCACGGCGGCCCCACCTATCTCCACACCCGATCGGCCAAGACCAAACTTAGATGTACACCTCGATTCACACGCCAAAACCAGGCGTGGTCGCACCTCCTAATCGTAAAATTACCTCGACCACTCAACTTCTCCGGACAAATTGAGTGGCTTAGATCACGTTTCTATGAGGCAATGAAGTACATGCGTGAACAGCAGCCTACCACCCACACGCCGAATCAATCGGCCGGGACCGACCAGGCTTGGTCATCTTGAAACGCGCGCCCGAAGTGGGCATGATGCGCGGCTCTTGCGACATCAGATTTCTGTTGCAAATCGATCTCAACCGCTCCTCTTTACCAGTCAAATTGAGTGGCCTAGATCGCACATTCATGAGACAGTGAGGTATGGACGTGTACACCGGCATACCGTCTACACGCATGCCCGGTCGGTCCTTTCCAAAACACCTCCCATACTTGGTTTCGACCAAGCTAAAGAGTGATGCCTGCGCACCTCTTCAAAAGCCCTAAAACTTCATCAACGGTCGCAGATGAGTGTCACAGAATCATCTCGTCCGTCCAACTCTACCAGCTTGGTCAAGCAGCCCTGGTTAGGAGTTAAGAGACCGGCAAGGCTTCACCACAATCACCGTCCACCAGTCTTCCACATGGAGTGGTCGGTCAAGGCAGGGCTTACCCGTATAGCCTCCAAACGATCACTCGAAGATGGATGGACATGATGCTATTTTAAGACGCTTAAATTCGTGACTTACTCCGGTAAGCCTTAAAAACAAGCAATGCTTCATACATGCTGAATATACTCGATACGAGACTGCGTAGAATACACACGATACTTCACAAGTATAGACTTCCTAAATAATTTAGTTATTTAGTCTAGCATTACATGCTACTTTCTGTGGGTCCCACGATCCACACACTCGAGACATCAATCATGTCACAAACTGGGGGATACATACTGGGGTATTGGTCTGGCGGTTTACATCGTGCAGCGTGCAATGCGCCATCACAAGAACGTGTCAGGAAGTCATGGACGGTTAGAGATGACAGGAGAAGTGGGCAAGACTGGTCATGTAACATCGACACACAACTCCACTACTCCATCACTCCACTTCCTGCACTTCCCACGAGAAACGTGAATAAGGCTCAAATGACTTGTATAAATAGGTTATCCTCCCTATTTTTCAAAAAACAACAGAACAAGTCAAGACAAGACAGAAACCAAGTGTTAATACAAAACGTATTCAAACACTCAAAGCCTGCTTGCATCAATCGTAAGCCTGCTCACCTTTCTGTTACAAGTCATAAACAAGCCTACACCTTCACAATCTCAACACCTTCTTCGCTTCCCTCCCTAAGATCAACCCCATCTCCTTCACTTTGTGACCTAAGCAAGTCTGGGAACGGCCATTTCTTGGTTTAGGCGAGTTGCAGATTGATTTCTCGAATCACAAGCACTCACCGTACAGTGCATTTGTTTAGGGTTTAGATTAATTCCTCATCCACACACCCCAAATTACCAAATCCGGCAGGAATAGTTTTCACCCATAAACAATTGGCGACCACAGTGGGAGGTTGATCTCTCAGTTACAAAAAATTGAATTCTCAATTTTTCAGTTTTTATCTCGCGATGTATCCTCACACGGAAACCACAGGTGGTTCAGATATCATGGGAAGTGTAGCTAGAATGTTGGAGGATGTCTTGGCAAATCAAGCGGGTATCGCTAGAAGACAGAGCGAGACATTCCGCCTTTTGAATGATATAACAGCACAGTTACAAGAGGGATCGGCAAGCATCTACTCAGACAGTGCAAGAAAGAAACGTATCCTTATTCGGGAGTTACACCTTTACCAGTGGAGATGCGTAAAGAGAGCGTAATCACGGGGGACTCGGGGAGAAACGAACAACATGGTCCACCGACAACGAAGACTCGAGGCAACTCCAGAGGAAAAGACTTGTCCGGGGTGCTACAACGTCTGCCGGATAAAGAAAGGGAGCCTGCGGCTTACGGATCCCTGCTAGAAGATTTATATCTCAAGATCCTTGTCGAAACCCGGAAGACTGTTCAATCCGCATTGACCTCTCAACTAAGTGAAGAAATGCTTGATGAAGGAGAGATCAATCAAGGAACACGTAAGTACAGAGGATGAGAGCGTTCAATTCGATCACTCAACAGTGATATTACGATACCTTCCACACCGCGTCACCAGGGCAAGCGATCCGAGGATATGATGGCACTCACAAGTCTTCGAACTTCATCTCCGAAACGTGCTCCACATCGAAACCATGTAGAGACACCATAACGCCCACAAACGCATGAAGAGCTAGACTCGAAGTACCTACACTTTCTGTTCCCAATGAAAAAGATTTTGGAGTTCTTTGGAGGTGTGGGTACGAAAGAGAGGTGGAGCTACCTCCCGTATGGCGTCCACCAACCGATCAAGAAGTAATGGACCTGAGGTATTCTCATTTCCACCGGTTCCTTCACCACCCTGCCAGTGAATGCAACGCTTTGAAACGCATTGTTCAGAAGAAGCTTAATTCAGAGGAATAACTTTCCCTATCTGGGAGATTAATGCGGACGATTTCCTTAGAGAGGCTACTTCGGTTTGATACAAGTGAGGCTTCAAAACCAAGTAAGTTCTATTCAACAATTTTACAAGAAATATAGTTTTAGAATTCATGGGGACTTGGTATCCCACATAGAGAAAGAAGCTCAATGATCAAACACCATGTTTGTTTCCATTCATACTTCCCTTTTATGCGACATTTGCAATTTCATATGTGTTTATGGGTGAAAACTACTCCTGCATAATTTGGTAATTTGGGGTGTGGATGAGGAATGAATTTAAACCTTTAAACAAATGCACTGCGCGGTGAGTGCTTGTAGATTCGAGAGATCAATCTGTGCAAGTCCGGCCTAAACCAAGAAATGGCCGTTCCGGACTTTGTTTCGGTCACAAAGTGAAGGAGATGGGGTTGATCTTAGGGAGGGAAGCGAAGAAGGTGTTGAGATTGTGAAGGTGTTGGCTTGCTTATGACTTGTAGCAGAAAGGTGAGCAGGCTTGCGGTTGATGCAAGCAGGCTCTGGGTGTTTGAATACGATTTTTGTATTAACACTTGATTTTTGTCTCGCCCGAACTTGTGTTGTTGTTCTCTCTCCTATTTTTCTCACGTTGTTGGAAATAAGGAGGAGAACCTATTTATACAAGTCATTGAGCCTCATTCACGTTTTCGTGGGAAGCGGAGGAAGTGGAATGATGGAGTAGTGGAGTTGTGTGTCGGTGATACACGACCAGTCTTGCCCACTTCTCTTGTTCATCTCTAACCGTCCATGACTTCCTAACACGTTCTTGTAATGGCGCGTTGCACGCTGCACGCTGTAAACCGCCAGGACCAATACCCCGATAAGTATCCCCGGTTTGTGACATGATTGATGTTGGAATGTGTGGATCGTGGATCCACGAAAGATAGCATGTAATGCTGAATTGAATAATTGTGTTACCAGAAGTCGATACTTGTGAAGTATCGTGTGTATTTTATGCAGTCTTTGCATTACGGTGTGGTAAAGTGATGGGTAATGACTCCTCACTAACCAAATAACTCCCGACTGAGGGTTGCATAACCAAGCTGGTGAAGTTGGACGGATGAGATGATCTTTGAGATACTCATCTGCGACCGTTAATGAATATTAGGGGTTTTTAAAGAGGAGCGCAAGCATGACTCTTCAGCTTGGTCGAAACCAAGCATGGGAAGGACTTTGGAGAGGACCGACCGAACGTGTATGTAGATGGCATGCTGGTGTACACGTCCATGTCTCACCGTCCCATGAAGGTGCGATCTAGGCCACTCAATTTGACCGTCAAAGAGGAGTGGTTGAGATCGGTTTGCGGCAGAAATCCTTGCCGCAAAGGAGTTGGAAACCGCATGACTTTCCTGCACACGTTTCAAGATGACCCATCTTGGTCGGTCTTGGTCGATCACTCCAGCATGTAGGTGGTAGGCTGGCGTTCACGCCTATACCTGAACATCCCATTAAAACGTGATCTAAGCCACTCAAATCATCCGGTGAAGTTGAGCGGTCGAGATCAATTTGCAATTTGGGAAGTGTAACCACGCATGTTTGGGCGGGCGTTTTGGATTAGCCGGGCATGATATGCCTTGGCCGATCATATGAGGAGGTAGATGGGCCCACGGTGGTCATCTTTGGTATGGTAGGACCGCTTAATCTAACTGTGACCCTCCATTCGTGCCGGAGAAAATGGACGCGCGTGATGGCTTGAAACCCTAATTTTGGCTTTCAAAGTCATGCGCCTCTTCTTGTTTGGGTGACAATTTTGTCACGGCCAAACATTGTTGGTCTTGACCGATTGGTCAAGTGTGTAGGCGGGCCCACGGTGATCGTGTTGACATGCTCTGGGCCCTTTGAGTCTACATCTACACCCTCCATCTATACCTGCGAAGATGGATGGTTGAGACTGTTTTGCGGCACATGTAATATGCCGCAAACCCTAATTTAGGGTTTTCCGTCCATAATGCTTGGTATGAACGGTTTCTTGGCAAGCTAGGCCAATGACCGACCATGCGGGGTCGGTCGTGGGTATTCCATACCATGCTCGGGGTGATGGAATTGATCTGGGGTCACCCAATCATGCTCATGGAGTTGGATGAATGCGATCAGATCATATCCGGACTGATACGGTCAGTCTGGATGCTCAATCGGGCTAGTATAACACACCGAGAGGGGCTCAATCGGGCTAGTATAACACACCGAGAGGACTCGGGCTAGTATAATACACCGAGAGTCAGCCTGTACGGGTATTTCGTACATGGTTTCATTATAGTGCTTGAGGTTCGTGTTACTCTATAAGAGTAACACTCGATCGTCATGCCACACTGATAATGATTCATTATAATGCTTGGAGGTTCGTGTTACTCTATAAGAGTAACACTCGGTCGCCATGCCACACCGATAATGAGTTTGGAAATACAAAGGCTGATATGAAATTCACGGGAAGGGATTGTTGCTACATGCTCCAACCGGAGGAATTTCATGTATTCACGAGAATGGGATTGTTGCTACATGCTCCATTCTTGGTGAATTAAGTGAGGGAGTATCCAACACTTATAAATGGCTTTATCTTTTACAAGATGTCGCGCATGATTTTTATGGTTTTTACAAATTTAACCTTAAACGAAAATCCACCATCAACATTAGGTCCCCCGCCTAGCACATAATGGTTACACTATTGTGTGGTAGGCATGAGATGGTGATGAGTTAAAGATAAAACTTATGAGGCAAAGTTAGATGTTACCAGGGAGAGACGGGTTATCCTGTCCTTGGAGTATGTTACGTTTAAAAGGCATATAGGAGAGCGTTCCCCTAGTATGATGTCGGTCTTGCTCGCTTCGATCGACCTTTCTATGCCTCGCCGATTCGAGGGCCGCTCCGTGCTTGCTCCGCTCGATCGTGGGGTTGTGCCTATCGACGGATGCTTTGTGCAGCTCGTTGGTGGGCTCTGCGCCGCTTTATCGAACGTGGGCTTGAATTTCGTGAACATGATTCCCATGACATGAGAGAACCGTGTTGTGCAAATAAATGTGGTCCCGCCATATATGCTTGATTGAACGTGGGTCCCATATCGTATGCTCGACTGAATGTCAACTTTATACCAGCCTCATGCCCTTGACCAACACCGGTCTTGAAACTTGAGCAATACTGGGACTTGAAACTTGAGTGATACGGACTCGTCACTTGATCAATACCAGGACTTGAAGCTTGAGCAATCTTAGGACTTGTAACTTGAGTGATACCTAGGACTTGAAACTTATCTAGGACTTGAAACTTGTACCGGATCGAAACTTGCACGACTTGAAATCAATACCAGATCGAAACTTGCACCGACTTGAAATCAATACCAGGTGAAACTTGCACCTGACTTGAAATCAATACAGATCGAAACTTGCAGGACTTGAAAACTAATACAGTCTTGAAATCCATTCTAATTTGAGTAAGGACCGTTTTGTGTGCTCCGATGTGAGTTGTGTCTTGCCGTGTGTGACTACATCTCTCATGTGCTTTCATACAAGCTCCAACTCCTGCCTTTTATTTCATTGTGGAAGAAAAGAATCCCCCGTTGAGATGTCTTCGGAGATAATCTTTGGTACTAAGTCGGGAAGTGTTGGCACTTCAAGGATATGCCGAACATTGATGATGAGTTGTTCACCGCGCCCTTCCAACTATATGGAAATATCCGTTCCACAGAATAGCCCTCCTCCTATCGACTTCGGGGGGTTTTCATGTGCTCCACTGGGTCCTCATGAAGGATGGATGAGACGTATGTTGAGCAATGAGTACATCAAAGATAACTTGACCGGAGCGCAGATTGTTGATGTAGCTTGAGTGTTGAAACGACTTGAGAGGATGTTAAAGTGGCTTGGTGCGAACGTTGAGGTGGATCCTGGGAGGGTGTTGAAGTAGGATTATGAAGCGAAAAGGGGTCCCGGAGAGAGCATTGAGGCGGCTCTTGAATAGACCATTGAAGCAGCTTCTGCTAGAGGGAGTGTTGAAGTGTTTCCCTCTTCAGTTCAATTTACCCTTGCGAATTCCATGTTTCTTGACTGACCACATCTCTCATGTTGAAGAATTCCTTGACTGACGGTGAAAGAACTTCATGTTGAGCCTCAGTCCCCAAGTGTGGTTCGTTATCTTCTTGAGGCTGCTCCCTTGAGGTATCGGCTCCAGTGGAAGATTACCGTCATAGAGCGTTGATACGTCGCACCGGTATTCCTTAAACCACATGGCAGTATGGTATAATAAAATTTTCCGAGAGGAGTTCGAAAAGATATCTTACTTGCATCATGCTCGTACATTCTTGTCCGGTTGTAGCCATTTGCATCCATCCATGGAGGAGAACATCTTGTGTCCATTGTTTGCATCTACTAACATGTCGATGTCGGTAGAGGAGGATTGTTTTTTGGAGCAAAGACATGTTCAAGTTTTTGAAGTCTATGCACTTTTTGATCTATCCATTTTCCTCGTGTCTAAACGCAATCGTTAACCGACTTGGATCCAGGTATGACATGTAGATGATGGATGACCAATTTTCATCTAAATCAGGCATTTCTTCATATCTCCAAGCGAACATGTCCCGATACTCTTTGAGAAGTTCCACGAGCTTCATGCGTTTATCCGTACACAAGGTTGAGTGATGGAGATAGGCCTAGGAGATTCCTCAACGATTTCAATCTCATCGGTTGTGGAGTTGGTGCCCTCTTTGCACTGTTGTGGAGCATCTAGCACTTGTTGTTGTGGTTCGTTCTTTGTCGTAGCGTTCCATTGGGTGGAGAGACTGGCAGCAGATCCCCGCTAATTGATAATGGCAAGATATCGGTATACCGTTTTCCCTTCTCGGTCACGACTCGCCATAAAAAGTGCGTTCCCTCTTCGTGTGAACGTGGGTCGTGGCTTTACAGGATGAAGAAAAATGCTTCGTCAGCAAAGATGCCTTGTGGGTTTTAGCTCTCAATGATGCAAGCCGGTCTTCTTCCTGAATTGACGCCCACGTGGGGATTGGGATGCAACGAACTTGTCTGATTTTTTCAGCGGAGCTCCTCCCGTATGTGTTGGTTTGGTTTCCCTTGAAGTCCGTCACTGTGGTAGGATTCCGTACGACCTTGCCTGGGAGAACCTTGGATGTCCTGAGAGTCTTGAGTGTAATCACATTCGAAGACGCTCCTGTGTAGATAAGGGCTGTCTTGAACTCGAATCCTTGATGTGTGCGGTGACATGTAGGGCACTTGGTCGTGACCTTCCTCTCAGTTGATTGCAAGCAAAACGTCTCCGCTATGGCCGATTCTTTGAGAGGTGTGAAAGTTTGCATAAACTTTCCACTTTAGAGAAACCGCTTCCGATCCACCGGCCTTTGGTTCATAGTGAAACTATTGACTTGAGGAAGATCGTTGTGAGGATCAGTCCCCAGCGTAGGAGTCTCCATGACAGGACCGCTCATATCTGATGTTGCTTCTTTGATCAGGTCCATGAAGGTCCGCGCCGCTGAAGTACCTTCTCCGATGCGTTGAATGCGTTCCTTTTTTGCTCCAGGGACTTTCGCGGCTCTTGTGGAAATCGATCAGTTAATGTCTTAAGAAAAGTAAAGTGAGTACCTCTTTATGAGTTGCGGCCATATCCGTTTGAGTCTTAGCAAGAACTTCCTGTTTCTCCATCAGGTCTGCAATGGTAATGAGGAATGGTCCTCCTCTCGTCCCTCCGGCTCCTCGTCCTGATGAAGGAGTGGAAGTTGTTGCTCGGTGACTACCAGAGGTGTTACACTTGATGAGATGCCGGGACTTGCACTGCCTTCCAGCTCTGGTGATGGGAGGTGTTGTAATATCACTGCCGAAAGTGATCGAATTGAACGTTCCCATCCTCTGTACTCATGTGTTCCTTGATTGATCTCTCCTTCCTCGAGCATTTCTTCACGGCTTCAACAAGGGTCTTGAGATATAAATCTTCCAGCAGGGATCCGTAAGCTGCAGGCTCCATTTCTTTATTCGGTAGACGTTGTAGTACTCCGCACAAGTCCTCTCCTCTGTGGAGTTGCCTCGGTTCTTCCTTGTTGACTGGACCATGTTGTTCATCTTTCCTGAGTCACCTGCGGTTACGCGCTCTTTTTGCCTCTCCACCGGTAAAGGTGTGACTTCTGACTAAGGATTCAACATTTCTTGCCTCGCTTGAGTAGATGCTGCCGATCCTTCTTGTAATTGTCTTTGCTATGTCATTCAAAAGGCGAAATGTCTCGCTCGTCTTCCCGGTGATACCAGCTTGATTTGCCAAGACATCCTCCAAAGATTCTATCTACACTTCCCATGGTATCTGAACCGCCTGTGGTTTCCTGATGAGGATGCATCGTGATCCGAAAACCAAAGAATTGAGAATTTAATTTTTTGCAACCGATAGATCAACCTCCCACTATGGTCGCCAATTGTTTATGGGTGAAAACTACTCCTGCAGAATTTGGTAATTTGGGGTGTGGATGAGGAATGAATTTAAACCTTTAAACAAATGCACTGCGCGGTGAGTGCTTGTAGATTCGTGAGATCATCTGTGCAAGTCCGGCCTAAACCAAGAAATGGCCGTTCCGGACTTGTTTCGGTCACAAAGTGAAGGAGATGGGGTTGATCTTAGGGAGGAAGCGAAGAAGGTGTTGAGATTGTGAAGGTGTTGGCTTGCTTATGACTTGTAATGAAAGGTGAGCAAAGCTTGCGGTTGATGCAAGCGAGCTATGGGTGTTTGAATACGATTTTTGTATTAACACTTGATTTTCTGTCTCGTCTGAACTTGTGTTGTTGTTCTCTCTCCTATTTTTCTCCCGTTGTTGGAAATAAGGAGGAGAACCTATTTATATAAGTCATTGAGCCTCATTCACGTTTCTCGTGGGAAGTGGAGGAAGTGGAATGATGGAGTAGTAGAGTTGTGTGTCGGTGATACACGACCAGTCTTGCCCACTTCTCCTGTTCATCTCTAACCGTCCATGACTTCCTAACACGTTCTTGTAATGGCGCGTTGCACGCCGCACGCTGTAAACCCAGACCAATACCCCAGTAAGTATCCCCGGTTTGTGACATGATTGATGTCTGGAATGTGTGGATCGTGGATCCACGAAAGATAGCATGTATCTTTGAATTGAATAATTGTGTTATTCGGGAAGTCGATACTTGTGAAGTATCGTGTGTATTTTATGCGAGTCTTGCATTACGGTGTGGTAAAGTGATGGGTAATGACTCCTCACTAACCAAATAACTCGACTGGGTTGTATAACCAAGTTTGGTGAAGTTGGACGGATAAGATGATCTTTGAGATACTCATCTGCGACCGTTAATGAATATTAGGGGTTTTTAAAGAGGAGCGCAAGCATGACTCTTCAGCTTGGTCGAAACCAAGCATGGGAAGGACTTTGGAGAGGACCGACCAGACGTGTATGTAGATGGCATGCTGGTGTACACGTCCATGTCTCACCGTCCCATGAAGGTGCGATCTAGGCCACTCAATTTGACCGTCAAAGAGGAGTGGTTGAGATCGGTTTGCGGCGTAAATCCTGCCGCAAAGGAGTTGGAAACCGCATGACTTTCCCGCACGCGTTTCAAGACGACCCATCTTGGTCGGTCTTGGTCGATCACTCCAAACATGTAGGTGGTAGGCTGGCGTTCACGCCTATACCGAACATCCCATTAAAACGTGATCTAAGCCACTCAAATCATCCGGTGAAGTTGAGCGGTCGAGATCAATTTGCAATTTGGGAAGTGTAACCACGCATGTTTGGGCGGGCGTTTTGGATTAGCCGGGCATGATATGCCTTGGCCGATCATATGAGGAGGTAGACGGGCCCACGGTGGTGATGCTGGTATGGCCGGACCTGCTTAATCTAATCTGTGACCCTCCATTCGTGCCGGAGAAGATGGACGCGCGTGATGGCTTGAAACCCTAATTTTGGCTTTCAAAGTCATGCGCCTCTTCTTGCTTGGGTGACGATTTTGTCACGGCCAAACATTATTGGTCTTGACCGATTGGTCAAGTGTGTAGGCGGGCCCACGGTGATCGTGTTGACATGCTCTGGGCCCTTTGAGTCTACATCTACACCCTCCATCTATACCTGCGAAGATGGATGGTTGAGACTGTTTTGCGGCACATGTAATATGCCGCAAACCCTAATTTACGGTTTTCCGTCCATAATGCTTGGTATGAACGGTTTCTTGGCAAGCTAGGCCAATGACCGACCATGCGGGGTCGGTCGTGGGTATTCCATACCATGCTCGGGGTGATGGAATTGATCTGGGGTCACCCAATCATGCTCATGGAGTTGGATGAATGCGATCAGATCATATCCGGACTGATACGGTCAGTCCGGATGCTCAATCGGGCTAGTATAACACACCGAGAGGGCTCAATCGGGCTAGTATAACACACCGGGAGGGCTCGGGCTAGTATAACACACCGAGAGTCGGCACACGGGTATTTCGTACATGGTTTCATTATAGTGCTTGGAGGTTCGTGTTACTCTATAAGAGTAACACTTTCAGTCGTCATGCCACACTGATAATGATTCATTATAATGCTTGGAGGTTCGTGTTACTCTATAAGAGTAACACTCAGTCGTCATGCCACACTGATAATGAGTACTGGAAATACAAGGCTGATATGAAATTCACAGGAAGGGATTGTTGCTACATGCTCCAACCTGAAGGAATTTCATGTATTCACAGAATGGGATTGTTGCTATATGCTCCATTCTTGGTGAATTAAGTGAGGGAGTATCCAACACTTATAAATGGCTTTATCTTTTACAAGATGTCAGCGCATGATTTTTATGGTTTTTTACAAATTTAACCTTAAACGAAAATCCACCATCAACAATATGATATGTGCAATCATTCATAACCAATATGCAAATTCCATTTAAAATAACCTCTTTTCGAAAGTTATTCACAAAACTATTTCAATCACCTATTAATTCAAAACCTAAGTCAAATTATGAAAGGAAATCCTCACTATCACTCAAAAAGAAAAACATCTAAAAGAAGAGACAAGTATATGACACGAATCCTTCAATGAAAGTCCTTCAAAGAAGAACTCGTCCTTCCGGGCAAGAGCTACTTTCATCCTTTGAAGTACGACCTACTTGACTTCAACTCCTTAGACAACTTTTCAACCTCTTCTTCCTGGCGAGTAACACAATCTGCAGAAGGGACTTCATCTTGTAATTTTTGGAGCTCCTGAATCTCGGAGAAACCTTTTAAAAACCAAGGAACATTGAAGTCGTACTGCATAAACACATCTCGATGGCACTTCCAGTCTTCAATCATCTCTTCAGAAACTGTTCGACCAATCGTGACGCTCATCCCTTGGATAGAAAATAAAGCTTCCTGAACGCGGTTGACCAATGCAAGACGACTTTTGAGCTTCGTAGCGGTAGCAATGTGGCCGTGCTTCTCCCATATCGCCGTGTACAACCTTTCGAACTGAGCTGGCACACTGAATCCTCCAACCAACACATGACCTGGATAAGGGACAATGAAAGGAGGATCGAACAAAGCTCCAGGCTGCGCTACCAATACTTCACCAGTCACAGGAGCCTTGTCGGTTGCAGGAGGTCTTTCAGAAGAAGTCACCACGACAGCTTTATTGATTGGAACCTGCTCAGAACGTTCTTCAAGGGGAGCTACCTCAACAATAACGGATGTTGCCTCTCTTAAATTCCTCCCGATATCTATTTTGCTCTGGGTGCTAATTTCCATCACGGACCCATCAAAAAGATCACTTATGGAGGCACCTTATCCAACCGAGCTTGCATCATCTCTGTCATGGTCTGGAGAAAGAGCGGTTTCGCCAGACTTTTCAGCATAAAGATCAGTGTTACCAGACTTCTGAGGATCAGCACCGCTAGACTTCTCAACATGAAGGCCAACGTTACCAGACTTCTCGTTCTGAATGCGCGCCAACCTTGTGAAGACATTCTCTTTCGGAATTCCCTGATTTCAAGCAAGGATCACTCTTAGAAGAATTTACTCTGGAGAAATGAAGGAATCAGCAGAAAGAGATTTAAATACCTGCATATTGGAGGAATTGAGGATCACCGAACCACATGCCTGCCTCTTAGATTTCTCTCCTGCTTGGGGACTGCAATCCTCATCTCTGGTCCGTTTGGATGGAAGTGGCTTCAACCGGAAATGCTTCTTCAGGACGTCAGAAGATGGCTCACCACGGGAATCTGTCATAACTTCCTCCGAGAATTCTTGGAAAGCCAACAGTTGCTTCACAAAAATTCCTTATACTTGTCGGTTACCACTGAGTTTCTCCCAATAGGCCAGAAGACAAGACTCTGCGATGCCAAGAACATGTCAGCATTAAAGATACCCGGGAGGAGTTCTTTCGGAGCCTCCGACGGACGGATAAATGGAACACCCTGGTCAAATACCATTTGGCGAGCAGCCCTTTCAATGTTGTACGGAGTCACAGTAAGAGCTTCGTTGAATAAAGACGGGATATATCCCGGAATGCAGCTGTGTAGATAAATAAGTTCTCCAAATTTCATAGTGTTGGCATCGGTACGCAACGCAACATCAGGGCCGTCAGAAGCAATAGCAAAAGTCTTCGGCTAAGCAATGGAAGAGTGGATCGGCCCCCATGGACGGAAATTTACAGAAGACACATTATCAAAGATATCCACGAGTTTCGCACCAGTTCTGGGATGCCTCCTCTTGCCAACGAAGTATTCTCGAGCCACCATACAAATTGCCGAGCGAAGTTGCGAGAACAGGAGCATAACTTTTTGAAATGTTCCCACAAGAATGCGAAGAAAAGCGAAGTGGACATACGACTCCACCTTCTTGTACCCGTTTGAAACATGCATATCCATTGCTAAGGCGTCCAGAGATGAGAATACAAACGATCCAAGGAACAAGGCACCTAAGGGAAGAACTTCGCCTTTTGCTAGCTTTATAGCAATCTTAACCAGAACACCCCTTATGGTTTTCTTTCCAGAACCGTCGTCATAGATATCTCTGGATAGCCACAAAGACAGGAATGCAATCACGCTGAGATCGTTTTCCAAATCCTCATCCGGCTCTGGGTCTACAGGAGACCACTCCGATACCCACCAGGTGTAAAAGCATCTTGTATCTTTTTTCTCCTCCTTGTCCAGATCGTCGAATTCTACCACCTTTTGGAGTATAGTGTCATAATCACGATGTTCTGTGTTAGAAAGCTCATAATAAAGATTCCCAGCGAAAGGCAGGTTCATCAATGGAGCTACGCTTTCCAGAGTAATAGTAATCTCTCCCCATCTAGATATAGCTGTATTAGTAGAAGGGCGCCACCGATAAATGAAAGTAATCAAGCCTGCAACATCTTTCTTAATTTCAAGAGTAGCAGATACCATGACCGCATTGAGGATTTGCGCTTTGGTCAAATTGGATTTAACGTCCTTATTATTCAACATGCGTCTCATCCATCCTTCATAAGAAATGCGGAGTATGACAAGTCTTGAAGTCGATAGGAGAAGGCGGATATTCATTTCTTCGAAGACAGAACCCCATCACAAGTGCCGAAGAAGAAGATGGATCGGCTTCCGTATTTTCTCGAATCGAAAGCAGTGACTATCTGTGAGAGGGATGTTTCCTAATGTTTGGAAAAGACAAGGTGAACAACTCATCAACAATGTTCGGCATATCTTTGAAGATGTCAACACTTTCCGACTTGGCACCAAAGATTATCTCCAGAAGACATATCAACGGGGAGTTCTTTTCTTCATTCTACAATAAAGACGGGAATCGCATCAGTATAAAAAACACACGATACGTGTGCGAACCGCATTCACGTTGGAATGCACAAGGGTGGGATTGGGTCCAAACACCGACTCAAGTTTCAAGTACCGGTATTGGTTTCAAGTCCGGTATTGGTTTCAATCTGGAGTATTGGTTTCAAGTCGGTATTGATTTCAAGTCTGGTATTACTCAAGTTTCAAGTCCGGTATTACTCAAATTTCAAGTCCGGTGTTGGTTCATGGCACAAGGCTAGTATAAGGTCGACTTTCAGCCAAGCATATGCGGGTGGGACCCACGTTCGGATCAAACGCACATGGTGGGACCGCATTCATATGCACGTATTATAACACGGTTTTTCTTATGTTCATGAGAATTGTGTTTACGAAATTTAAGCCAAAGTCTCTTTCCAAGCTATAACCTAAGAAGCTAGTTTTGCATGCAACAACGGAAGAAGAAGCAAAAACGACATATTCACGGAGTCACGGAACTAAACCATCCTAGCAAATATGGGCGTTTTTACTATCAATCTTGATGGGAAAGCTAAGCATGATGTATCTTACAAAACGTTTTTACCTAAGAATTAGGGTTTTTCCTAAAAATAAAACAAAAAAAAAAAAAACAAAGAGAGGATGACGAAGCACCTACCTGACGAACGAATAATGGCGGCGGCGATGAAGTCCAGCCGATGGCGTCCAAGAACCGTCCAACGGCAGCACACAAGAACACGTCCAGCAGCAATACGTCCGGCAACGACAACAACGAGGATCGTAAATATCAGGAGCTAGGCAAGCGAAAAAAAAAAGGGGTCGGTCCCATTTTATAAAAGAACAGTTAAAGAATCCTAATAGAAGCATGATTCCTTTACCAGCTCGAACACCCAAGGGAGGAATCCGGTCCCACCAAGACTCCGTGGTCACACCCGGCACGGGCGGTCAAGGCTTCTCCAGGTAAAAATTCCTTTGTCTCGTCCTATTATGTTGTACGCGTCACCATCTCATACCTATCCCACAATGATGCAACCATTATGCGCTAGGCAGGGGACTTAATGTTGATGGTGGATTTTCATTTAAGGCTAAAATTGTAAAAGACAAAAATTATGCGCTGACACCTTGCAAAAGATAAAGCCATTTAATAAGTGATGAATACTTCTTCACTTTACTAATTCACCTAGAATGGAGCATGTGACAACAATCCCAACATTCTGTGAATTAAATACACGAAATTCATCCAGGTTGGAGCATATAGCAACAATCCCATATACCCCGCGGAATTTCTGACATTATTAATTAATGCATAACCGGCCTTATATTTCTTGTACTCATTGCCGGTGCGGCATGACGACTGAGTGTTGTTCTCAGCAGAGCAACACGAATCTCCAAGCATTAATAATGAAACATGTACGAAATACCCATACAGGCTACAACTCTCGGTGTGTTATACTAACCCGATTGAGCATATTTTGAATCTGGACTGTCCATATCAGTCTCAGAAACGATCATGACCATCTAACTTCACCAGCATGATTCGATGGCCCAGATCGAATCCATAAAACTTAAGCAGGTATTAGAGTATTCACCACCGACTCAATGCGGGCCCGACATGGTCGGCCTCCACAAGAGGGAAGCAACGCTTACCGGTTCGTCCAGCCAAAACAACATGGACGTGAAACCCTAAACTAGGGTTACGGCACATTACATGTGTCGCAAATCAGTCTCAACCATCCATCTTCGCAGGCATAGATGGAGGGTGTAGGTGTAGATTCAAAGGGCCCGGAACATGTCAACACAAATACCGTGGGCCCGCCTACATACCGACTAATCGGTCGGGACCAACTATGGTCGGTCGTCTTGATTCATGCGTCCCAAATCGGGTATGACACACGACAAGGCAAAAAACGATTAGGGTTTGTGTCGCGATCACGAGCGTCCCTTTTCTCCTGCTCGGATGAAGGGTCCAGGTATAGACTAAGCAGGTCCGGTAAGTATCAACATGATCACGGCGGGCCCACCTATATCCACACCCTATCGGCCAAGACCAAACTTGGATTACACCTCGATTCACACGCCCAAACCAGGCGTGGTCGCACCTCCCAATCGTAAACTGACCTCGACCACTCAACTTCTCCAGACAAATTGAGTGGCTTAGATCACATTTCTATGAGGCAATGAAGTACAGGCGTGAACACCATCCTACAACCCACACGCCGAATCAATCGGCCGGGACCGACCAGGCTTGGTCATCTTGAAACGCGCGCCCGAAGTGGGCATGATGCGCGGCTTTTGCGGCACCAGATTTCTGTTGCAAATCGATCTCAACCGCTCCTCTTTACCGGTCAAATTGAGTGGCCTAGATCGCACCTACATGAGACAGTGAGGTACGGACGTGTACACCGGCATACCGTCTACACGCATGCCCGGTCGGTCCTTTCGAAAACACCTCCCATACTTGGTTTCGACCAAGCTGAAGAGTGATGCCTGCACATCTCTTCAAAAGCCCTAATACTTCATCAACGGTCGCAGATGAGTGTCACAGAATCATCTCGTCCGTCCAACTCTACCATCTTGGTCAAGCGTACAGTTAGGAGTTAAGAGACCAGCAAGGCGTCACCACAATCACCGTCTACCACTCTTCCACATGGAGTGATCGGTCAAGGCATGGCTTACCTGTATAGCCTCCAAACGATCACTCGAAGATGGCTGGACATGATGCTATTTTAAGACGCTTAAATTCGTGACTTACTCAGAGTAAGCCTTAAAAACATCAATGCTTCATACATCTTTGAATATACTCGATGCAAAAGACATGCGTAGAATACACACGATACTTCACAAGTATCGACTTCCTAAATAATTTAGTTATTTAGTCTAGCATTACATGCTACTTTACGTGGGTCCCACGATCCACACACTCGAGACATCAATCATGTCACAAACCTGGGGATACATGCGAGGTATTGTTCGGCGGTTTACAATGTGCAGCGTGCAATGCGCCATCACAAGAACGTGTCAGGAAGTCATGGACGGTTAGAGATGACAGGAGAAGTGGGCAAGACTGGTCATGTAACATCGACACACAACTCCACTACTCCATCACTCCACTTCCTCCACTTCCCACGAGAAACGTGAATAAGGATCAAATGACTTGTATAAATAGGTTCTCCTCCCTATTTTTCAAAAAACAACAGAACAAGTCAAGACAAGACAGAAACCAAGTGTTAATACAAAACGTATTCAAACACTCAAAGACTGCTTGAATCAATCGTAAGCCTGCTCACCTTTCTGTTACAAGTCATAAACAAGCCCACACCTTCACAATCTCAACACCTTCTTCACTTCCCTCCCTAAGATCAACCCCATCTCCTTCACTTTGTGACCGAAGCAAGTCTGGAATGGCCATTTCTTGGTTTAGGCCAGAGTTGTACAGATTGATTTCTCGAATCACAAGTACTCACCACGCAGTGCATTTGTTTAGGGTTTAGATTCATTCCTCATCCACACACCCCAAATTACCAAATCTGGCATGAATAGTTTTCACCCATAAACAGTTGGATACAAGAGTTGGCCGCCGAACATATGAGCTACGGGTCACGCTTTTGGGCACGTTTTCGCAAGAACACAAAGTTGGCTTAAGTGGTTCTTTTGTGAATGTGTGGGCTGCAGAGAAGCAGAGTTGAGCTACTGGAAGTGTAGAAATGCCAGTGATAGTTTCGATCATTCGTGGTGAGTCGATTTCCGTGGACCGAATTCCGGATCATGCTTAGGATTCCGCGATGAGGTCAGCAATTCCGTCGAACAATTTTGGACAAAGATTTTCACACGGGTATTTTCCACACATGGGCTTGGTGGACCACGTGGAGATGGGTTTTGAGAAGATTTAACCTACATTTGGAAAGAGTATCCTTTTGGAATGGGAGAAGCATATAAATAGAAAAGTCTTTCTCTAAACCGATCTATGTCCATTAGGGAAGCTTCTACTTGTTTTCTAGGGTTTCACATGATAGATTCTTCTAAACTCTTTGTGATGATTTCCAAAAACCTAAGTAGTTGATTTATTTTTATAGGTTAAAGATGTAGTTGGATTTTGGAAACCAAGTTATGATTTTTATGAATTAGTTTTCTCTCAATATTATCGTTTGATTTATACGGGTTATAATAATTGCATGATTGATGTATTGCAATATGATTGAATGTTTGCTTAGTTAAGTCTAGAATTGATTGAACTCACATCCATATCTATAGTCAATTTAGGGTTCATCATCGAGCGATAACCTTGAATACGAGTAGCATGATATGATTATGGTTTGTAGTGATACATCCTTGTAGTCATATGTAGAAATTGACCTATGTTCGAATTGTGTGCGCAATGTATTACAATTGCATTGATTAGTCTATTTTTGAAACTTAATGCTCCTAGGAATTGAACTTAATTAGCGCAAGGCGTTAGGTTATTCTTTAGGTAGAATTCACATACGCAGCTCTAATGTGTGTGTTGATGACTTAGGAAATTTATGGAGTATTCTTGCAATAAGATATTCTCAGGCTTTTGATGATAGCGAGATTAAATAGGAATTCTAATCATACATTCAAAACTTATTTACAATTGAAGATGAAACCTTTATCCAATATTTCACAACCTTGACTTGCGTGCTTTGCTTTTATTTTAGTTTTAATTTTATAAAAATCAGAAAAACCCCATTGATTTATATAGGAAACCGAAACATATTGACAACCTAGACCTCTCTGTGGGAACAATCCTTTCTTGCCCTTGATTCATTTTATATTTTGAGTAGTGAGAAAGTGTAATTTATTTTTGACGCCTACGACAGCGATCAATCGTGGGTCCCATACTGTGTATGCAATGTGGCTTTTATACCAGCCTTGTGTCCTTGACCAACACCGAACTTGAAACTTGAGCAATACCGGACTTGTGAATTGATCAATACCAGACTTGAAGCTTGAGCAATACCGGACTTGTGACTTGATCAATACCAGACTTGAAGCTTGAGCAATACCGGACTTGTGACTTGATCAATACCAGTACCAGACTTGAAGCTTGAGCAATACCGGAATTGAAACTTGATCAATACCGAACTTGTCACTTGATCAATACCGGTGTTTGGACCCAATCCCGGTCTTGTGTATTCCAACGTGAATGCATTTCAGACACATATTGTGTGTTTTTTATACAAGTACTGACTCCTGTCTTTTATTGTAGAATGAAGAAAAGAACTCCTGTTGATATGTCTTCTGGAGATAATGCTGGTGCCAAGTCGGGAAGTGTTGACAGCTTCAAAGATATGCCGAACATTGTTGATGAGTTGTTCACCTTGTCTTTTCCAGACATTAGGAAACATCCCTCTCATAGGATAGTCCTGCTCTCCGGTTCAGAAAATATCGAAGCTGATCCATATTCTTCTTCGGCACTTGTGATGAGGTTCTGTCTTCGAAGAAATGAATATCCGCCTTCTCCTATCGACTTCAAGATTTGTCATACTCCACTGGGTTCTTATGAAGGGTGGATGAGACGCATGTTGAATAATAAGGATGTTAAAGACAATTTGACCAAAGCGCAAATCCTCAATGCAGTCATGGCATCTGCTACTCTTGAAATTAAGAAAGATGATGCAGGCTTGATTACTTTCATTTCTCGGTGGCGCCCTTATACTCATACGGCTATATTTAGATGGGGAGAGATGACTATTACTGCGGGAAAGCGAATTTGCATTGATGAACACCGCCTGTCATTTGGAAGTTTTTATTACGAGCTGTCTGACACGGAACAACGTGATTATGACGCTATACTTCGAAAGGTGGCAGAGTTCGACAATCTGTACAAGGAGGAGAAAAAAGACACAAGATGCTTTTACACCTGGTGGGTATCGGAGTGGTCTCCTGCAGACCCAGAACCGGATCAGGAGTTGGAGAACGAGCTCAGCGTGATTGCATTCCTGTCTTTGTAGCTATCCAGAGATATATTTGACGATGGTTCTGGAAACAAGACCATAAGAGGTGTCCTTGTAAGGATTGTTATAAAGCTAGCAAAAGGTGAAGTTTTTCCCTTAGGTGCCTTGTTCCTCGGATCGCTGTATTCTCATCTGGACGCCTTAGCAATAGACATGCATGTTTCCAACGGGTACAAGAAGGTGGAGTCGTACGTCCATTTCGCTTTTGTTCAGGCATTCTTGTGGGAATATTTCAAAAGTTATGCTCCTGTTCCTGCAACTTCACTCAGCAGTTTGTATGGTGGCTCGAGAATACTCCGTTGGCAGAGGAGGCATCCCAAAACCGGTGCGAAACTCGTGGACATCTTTGATAATGTGTCTTCCGTAGATTTCCGAAGACCTTTGCTATTGCTTCTGACGGTCCTGATGCTGTGTTGCGTATCGATGTCAAGACTATGAAATTTGGAGAACTTATTTATCTACACAGTTGCATTCCGGGATATATCCCGTCTCTATTCAACGAAGCTTTTACTGTGACTCCGTACAACATTGAGGGGCTGCTCTCGTCAAATGGGATTTGACCAGGGTGTTCCATTTATCCGTCCGTCGGAGGCTCCGAAAGAACTTGTCCCGGGTATCTTTGATGCTGACGTGTTCTTGGCATCGCAGAGTCTTCCCTTATGGCCTATTGGGAGAAACCCAATGGTAACCGATAAGTATAAGGAATTTTGGAGGAAGAAACTGTTGGCTTTCCAAGAATTCTCGGAGGATGTTGTGACAGATTCCCGTGGTGAGCCATCTTCTGATGTTCTGAAGAAGCATTTCCGGTTGAATCCACTCCCAGCCAAACGGACCAGAGATGATGATTGCAGTCCCCAAGCAGGAAAAAGATCTAAGAGGAAGGCATGTGATTCAGTGATCCTCAATTCCTCCAATATGCAGGTATTTAAATCTCTTTCTGTCGATTCTTTCATTTCTCAGGAGCGAATTCTTCTAAGAGTGATCCTTGCTTGAAATCGGGAATTCCGAAAGAGAATGTTTTCACAAGGTTGGCGCGCATTGAGCAGAAGTGCGGTAACATTGGCCTTCATGTTTAGAAGTCGCGACACCGATCGTCATCTTTGAGAAGCTTGGTAACACCGATTATTATGCTTGAGAAGTCCGGTGAAACCGCTCCTTTTCCGAGATAATGACAGAGATGATACAAGTTTGGACGGACAAGGTGCCTTCTTAAGTGATCTCGTTGATGGGGCCGTGATGGAAATCAACACCCATAGTGAAGTAAACATCGGGAGGCAACATCCTCTATTTTTGAAGTGGCTCTCCTTGAAGAACGTTCTGAGCAGGTTCCAATCAATAAAGCTGTCGTGGTGACTTCTTCTGAAAGACCTCCTGCAAATGACAAGGCTTCTGTGATTGGTGAAGTATTGGTAATGCAGCCTGGGGCTTTGTTCGATCCTCCTTTCACTATCCCTTATCCAGGTCATGTGTTGGTTGGGGGATTCAGCGTGCCAGCTCAGTTCGAAGGGTTGTACACGGCGATATGGGAGAAGCACAGCCACATTGCTACCACTACGAAGCTCAAAAGTCGTCTTGCATTGGTCAACCGCGTCCAAGAAGCTTTATTTTCTATCAATGGGATGAGCGTCACGACTGGTCGAACAGTTTCTGAGGAGATGATTGAAGACTTGAAGTGCCATCGAGATGTGTTTGTGTAGTACGACTTCAATGCTCCTTGGTTCTTCAAAGGGTTCTCCGAGATTCAGTAGCTCCAGAAATTACAAGATGAAGTCCCTTCTGCAGAGAATGTGTTACTCGCCAGGAAGAAGAGGTTGAAAAGTTGTCTAAGGAGTTGAAGCTGAAGCAAGCTGTACTTCAAAGGATGAAAGTCACTCTTGCCCAGAAGGACGAGTTGATGCTGAAGGACTTTCCTTGAAGGATTCGTGCCACCTACTTGTCTTTTCTTTTAGATGTTTTTCTTTGTGAGTGATAGTGAGGATTTCCTTTCATAATTTGACTTCCGGTTTTGAATTAATAGGTAATTGAATAGGTTTATTTTGAGATAGTTTTGTGAATGACTTTTCTGAAAGAGATTATTTTAAATGGAATTTGCATCTTGGTCATGAATGATTGCACATATCATATGAAATTGCAAATGTCGTGTAAAAGGGAAGTATGAAGGGAAACAAACATGGCGTTTGATCATTGAGCCTCTTTCTCTATGTGCGGGATGCCAAGTCCCCAGTGAATTCTTAAAACTATCTTTTTTGTAAAATTGTTGAATAAAACTTACTTGTTTTTGAAGCCTTACTTGTATCTGAAGTAGCCTCTTTAAGGAAATCGTCTGCATCAATCTCTCAGAGAAGAAAAGCTATCCCTCTAAATTATGTTTCTTCTGAACAATGCATTTCAAAGTGTTACATTCACTGGTAGGGTGGTGAAGGAACCGGTGGAAATGACAATACCTCGGGTCCATTACTTCTTGATCAGTGGGTGAACGCCATACAGGAGGTAGTTCCACCTCTCCGTTTCGTATCCATGCCTCCAGCAACTCCAAAATCTTTTTCATTGGGAACGGAAAGTGTAGGTACTCGAATCCAGCCTTTCCTGCGTTTGTGTACGTTGTGGTGTCTCTACATGGCTTCGATGTGGAGCACGTTTGGAATATGAAGTTGGAAGACTTGTGAGTGCTATCATATCCTTGGATCACTTGCCTGGGTGACGGGGTGTGGAAGGTGTCGTAAGATCACTGCTGAATGATCGAATTGAACGCTCCCATCCTCTGTACCCATGTGTTCCTTGATTGATCTCTCCTTATTCAAGCATTTCTTCACTCAGTTGAAAGGTCGATGCGGATTGGACAGTCTTCCGGGCTTCGACAAGAGTCTTGAGATATATATCTTCTATCAGGGCTCCGTAAGCTGCAGGCTCCCTTAATTTATCAGGCAAACGTTGTGATACCCCGGACAAGTCTTTTCCTCTGTGGAGTTGCCTCGAGTCTTCGTTGTCGGCTGGACCATGTTGTTCGTCTCTCCTGAGTCCCCTGTGATTACGCGCTCTTTCTGCATCTCCACTGGTAAAGGTGTGACTCCTGACTAGGATCCAGCGTTTCTTGCACTATCTGAGTAGATGCCTGCCGACCCTTCTTGTAATTATGCTGTTATATCATTCAAAAGGAGGAATGTCTCGCTCTGTCTTCTAGCGATACCGGCTTGATTTGCCAAGACATCCTCCAGCATTCTAGCTACACTTCCCATGATATCTGAACCACCTGTGGTTTCCGGGTGAGGATACATCGCGAGATGAAAACCGAAAAATTGAGAATTCAATTTTTTGTAACCGAGAGATCAAACTCCCACTGTGGTTGCCAATTGTTTATGGGTGAAAACTAATTCTGCCGGTTTTGGTAATTTGGGGTGTGTGGATGAGAAATGAGTCTAAACCTTAAACAAATGCACTACACGGGAGTGCTTGTAGATTCGAGAAATCAATCTGTGCAAATCCGGCCTAAACCAAGAAATGGCCGTTCCAGACTTGTTTCGATCACAAAGTGAAGGAGATGGGGTTGATCTTAGGGAGGGAAGCGAAGAAGGTGTTGGCTATGTACGACTTGTATCAGAAAGCTGAACTGGCTTGCAGGATGTAAGCTATCAGTTCCGGTTTTTGAATATGATGATATCAACACTTGCCTCTGTTGTCTGGACTTGTTCTATTGTTTTTGGAAATAGGTAGGAGAACCTATTTATACAAGTCATTTGAGCCTTATTCACGTCTCTCGTGGGAAATGGAGGAAGTGGAGTGATGGAGTAGTGTAGTTGTGTTAGTGTTACACGACCAGTCTTGCCCACTTCTCCGGTCATCTCTAACCGTCCATGACTTCCTGACATGTTCTTGTGATGGCGCGTTACACGCTGCACGCTGTAAACCGCCAGACCAATACCCCAGTATGTATCCCCCGGTTTGTGACATGATTGATATCTTGAGTGTGTGGATCGTGGGACCCACAGAAAGTAGCATGTAATGCTCGATTAAATAACTAAGTTATTTAGGAAGTCGATACTGTGAAGTACCGTGTGTATTGTATGCGAGTGTTTGCATCATGGTGTGGTAAAGTGACGGGTGGTGATCACCATGACGCCTCACCGACCAATTAACTCGACCGGGGTTGTATAACCAAGCCGGTGAAGTTGGACGGACGAGATGATCTTTGAGACACTCATCTGCGACCGTTGATGGAATTAGGGTTTTTGAAGAGGTGCGCAAGCATCACTCTTGACTTGGTCGAATCCAAGCTTGGGATACAATTTTGACAGGGCCGATCGTGCATGTGTGTAGACGACATGACGGTGAAGGCGCCCATATCTCATTGTCTCGTAAAAGTGTGATCTAGGCCACTCAATTTTTCCGTAGAAGTTGAGTGGTCGAGATCAATTTGCAACAGAAATTTGGTGCCGCAAAATCCGGGCATCATGTCAATTTTGGGCACGCGTTCCAAGACGACCAAGCTTGGTCGGTCTTAGCCGATCAGCCCGGCGTGCATACGGTGGGATGGTGTATATACCTGTACTTCATCGTCCTATAGAAACGTGATCTAAGCCACTCAATTTGTCCGGTAAACTTGAGCGGTCGAGATCAGTTTGTGGTTGGGAAGTGTGACCACGCCTAGCTTGGGCGCGCGAATCAAGGTGTACAGCCAAGTTTGGTCTTGGCCGATCGGGTGTGGATATAGGTGGGCCCACAGTGATCGTGTTGATACTTACCGGACCTGCTTAGTCTATTCCTGGACCCTTCATTCGTGCAGGAGAAAATGGACGCTCGTGATCGCGACATAAACCCTAATTAGGTTTTGCCGGCCGTGTGTCATACCCAGTTTGGGGTGCACGAATCAAGACGACCAACCATAGTTGGTCTGAACGATCAGTCAGGTATGTAGGCGGGCCCACGGTGTTTGTGTTGACATGCTCTGGGCCCTTTGAATCTACATCTACACCCTCCATCTATGCCTGCGAAGATGGATGGTTGAGACTTGTTTTGCGACACATGTAATGTGCCGTAAACCCTAATTTAGGGTTTTTTCGTCCATACTGCTTTGGCTTGGACGGTTTGGCAAGCTATGCCACCCCTTGAGGAGGCCGACCATGCGGGGCCCGCGTTGGGTCGGTGGTGCATATTCCAATACCTGTTTGGGGTCATGGATTCAATCTAAGCCATCCAATCATCTTTGGTGAAGTTGGATGGTCGTAATCGTTCTAACGAGACCGATATGGTCGGTTCGGGTTCAAATATGCTCAATCGGGCTAGTATAACACACCGAGAGTTGTAACTGTAAGGGCATTTCGTACATGTTTCATTATTAATGCTTGGAGGTTCGTGTTGCTTTCTCTGAGAACAACACTCGGTCGTCATGCCGCATTAGGTAATGAGTACGGGAAATACAAGGCTGGTCATGCATTAATTAATAATGTTGTAAATTCATAGGGTATATGGGATTGTTGCTACATGCTCCAACCTGGATGAATTTTGTGTATTTAATTCACAGAATACTGGATTGTTGGCACATGCTCTATTCTAGGTGAATTAGTAAGGTGAAGAAGTATTCATCACTTATTAATGGCTTTATCTTTTGCAAGATGTTAGCGCATAATTTTGGCCTTTACAATTTTTTCCTTAAGTGAAAATCCACCATCAACAAGTTGAGATTGAATTCACGCCCTCCAAGCAATTCAGTTGTAGTATTGCTCCTTACGTCTCTTGAACCTCACAAGGCTCAACGAAATTGATTCCCTTAGTCGATGTATTTTACAGCCTAAGTGAAGACTTTTGATACCAATATGCCTAAAACAGATAATCCTATTTGATTTCCATTTAGATCGAGTAGATCAAGTCTTGGAAATATGTTTGCAACAGACAAATCTAACAAACCTCATAATTCGGAACACTTACAGTCAGTTAGCTGAGAATCCTGGATTCTTCACAACCTCTCAAGGACAATCTTGAACAGATCAATTAAGAATATCTTTCAGATGTATATCTTGAGAAATCAGAGTAAGATATTACTATCTATCAATCTCGTTCCTGAAAGAGATTAATAAAACCTCGATAACAGAAAGAACAAGATCATGATACACGAATTGTCAAGGTAAAAAAAAATCGTTCTGGCTTCACGAATCACTAAGTGAAGTCTTTCTGTCGTATACCTAATTATGCTTCTCAAAGAAAACTTAGGCCAATAGAAGACGACGACAACAATCAACTAGGACATATAAATGTTGGGGATTCCACTTCCCAGTTGAATGAGTCTCTCTATTTATAGATTTGCAAGATTGAGGGTTTTTTAGAATTCAAGCTAAGATTACTTGAAAATCAAACAAACATTTTCTTTTTTTAGATGAAACTCAAGTTATGGTTTCAAGTAAGCATATGAGAAACTTGTGTTGGAATCACGTAAATAAATATACACTGTAGTCCGGGTTTTGGAACCGTGTACAATGATTGAAAAAGCGGGGGTACAACAACTACACCCAACAATTCGTTTGGCAATCTGAGAGGACTTACTTCAATATACTTTCAAGAGAATCAACTAGGTAGTCAGACTCAATCTTATAGAAAAGTATATCAAGGAGCAATATCTCTATTTCAACACAATCAGAGTTAAACAGAAAGAAGTTCGTAAACCTGATTTTAGTGTGAAACTCTTGAACCAAAATCTTTTGTGTTAATCACAACATATTCAATATCCACCGTGTATAAACCTCTTTAAGCAACAATCACTAAAGTAATATTTAAACACAGTGTCTACTTGAAACAAGGTTAGTCCGGACTGGTCTAACAATGTGAAAATAACAAAATCAATTGTTCAAGATCAATCAAGTCTTATCCAACAAAAAAAGTCGGATTTAACAACTATGATTGATTAATGTACAACCTGTATTATTTCAACTATATAAATAAAATATAATGCGGAAAAGAATTAACATAGACACCAGAAATTGTATTAACGAGGAAACATAAAATGCAGAAAAACCACGGGACCTAGTCCAGAATAAACACACACTCATTATAAGCTGTTACACCAATTTCCTACTACCTATTCGGACTAGATGTAATAACTGGTTCAGCACAAATAGAACTCTTAGACAAAACCGATTGTCTTTAGGAATCCTTCTCGTAAATCTTCTAGAAGAACCCGAGGCTCTCTTTAGAAGATACAACAACACGATTGATACACTTTGATATTTTTTTTGCACAAAACACCGGTTTGATTTCCCTTTAGATGTGAATCAAAATTTTGGAAATCTTGTGTTTATTTTGATAAAAATAATTACTGGGTAAAAGTAATATAAAAACAAACTTGTAGATTAGGAATTATTATACTCTTCAATAAAGGAAGAGAAACCTAATTATTCTACAACAAGAACAACTAGAATAAATCTAAAGATATCTTGTTTAAAACTTCTTAAGGATTTTTGCGAGATGCCTTAATTGAAGTTTTCTTTCTAGCTTCCGATTTCGACTAACAAATGTTGGTATACGACCGGAAACTGAAATCTGTCAAAACCTAGGGTTTATGATCAACAACTCTTGAATGGTTTTATATCAGAAGAGAAAACCTTAGAATAGACAAGAGGTGAAGAACCTAGATTACAAGTTGTATAATCAATCACGAAGATTACTCCAACTCGGATTTGTGATCCCCAATACAAATACTTTTATCTCACTCTTGTTCACGAAGAACAGAAGACATGGAAAACAACCTTACGAAGCTTACACCAATTTTCCAAAGGGGATGAAAACGTGTAACATTCACGAACTCAATATTTATAGTGAATAGGTTAGCTTGCAAGCTACGCTAGGATTTAGGCTATTTTCCTTTTTCAAGAATCTCCTAATTTTGGGAGTCTTTCCTAAGTTACAAATATTTTGCATAAATAATTAAATAAATAATTAATTAGCAAACATTGTATTTATGTGAATAAATCACATTTTAACTTAGGCAGGAATTAAAAGTTATCACAAACACTTTAATATGGTAATCAAATATGTTTGGATTAATAGCCATCTTGCCTAGATAAGGAAACATCACCAATTTGACCAAAAATGCCTTTTAGTCACGTAATTGGGCCCAAGTCCGCGAACTGTTACAAGCAGGCCATGGATTGTTTCATACTAACGAACCTTTAATAAATCACTCATAACTTTATCGTTATAACTCGGAATTGAGTGATTCTTGGCTCGTTGAATTCGTAAGCTCATTCACTATAACATGAGAACCTTTACAAGGATAAAGGTTATTGTCACAAAAGTCGTGGATCAAATAACCTCAAGTATATATACATAAATGTACATTTACCGTCATATGAATTGTTCCATAGAGTGAGCATTTGTTTGGATAGATTAGAAAGGTAGAATTGAACAAGAATCCAAATGAAATCAATTAACTCACACCTTTGTTGATGAAGTCCTTGTTGATGTCTTCTTGTAATCTCAATCTTCATCCTTTAAAAATAGCTCTTCTTAGACCTAATCTAGTCCGAAACTATATAAAGTATACTAAATCAAGAATGCATTTTGGAAACTAAAATTGACAACTATATATTGTGTTCATTTAAACACTTAATATTTGAATAATGATGCACATACAAAAAGTGTTTTAGTGATCAAAGATGTAAAATAATCTTTGAGCATCTGTTAATATGTACTGAGTGATAGGTGTTATAAACACCTTAATTATTATCTATTGTTTATGCTTTCTTTGCGAGTTTTCTTATAAATTATGTATCTCATGTGTGATTTTGAGTTTATTAGGTGCAGTGGAGTCATTGGGAGCAAAAGAAGGATAAATTATTCATTTAGAGCGAAAACGACAAAAACATCAATTCATAGGAGAAATTATATTTGGACCAGTCTAGGATGCGCAAGAAGGAGGTGAAGATGAACCGTCAATTCCCCATAACTGACCGGTGAGTTGAGCAAGGAATAGGCAGTCAGTTCCTTGAAACTGACAGGTCATATATGAACTGGGTGTCCCTTATCGACTACACCTGAGTGGCTATACCCATTTGCTATTCCTTCACAAAGCCTCAGATCGAGAATTGGTGGCGTCTTCATTACGGTTTCCTTGAAATTCAGAAAAGAGAAAAATTGCTCCGGGAAGAATAGATTAATGAATTCATGATGATTTAGGGAAGAAATTATGTCTGATGATTGAGATTGAAGAGTTATGGTGAATGATTGAGTTTGATTCATAGATGAAGAAGGAGATCAGGTTAGGGTTTGCTGTAGAATCTGGAAATGAAGAGAAATTGAATAACTCGATTCAAAGACGGAGAAGAGACATTCAGGAGTTAGTTAAAGATGAAAAAAAGGTTTCTGAATTTGCTGTTGATGAACTGATATGGGTATGCTGGTGTTTGAGCACTTGGAGACGGTGGTTCTTAGAAGACTGAGAAATGGAGATTGTTGGTGATACTGATGTGGATTGTTGAAGCTTATGGTGCTGGATTCGAAAGAAGATGGATATGGTATTGCAGGAGGTAATGTTAGTGCCGCTGAACAACAAGATGCAATGAGACTAAAGCTGTGATGATGAACTGTGTAGATGTTGATTGCAATTAGGTCTGGTGCTCTGCAGTTTCAAATGGAGAAGTAAAATAGTGCTTGCTGGTGCAGGTTAAGATGTCATTGTGTTGGGAGCTGAAGGCAATGAAACTGCAGCTGAATTGGTGATGTTGCAACTGCAAATAGAGATGCCAGGGATTCAAAGGAGATCAGGTTCACATATGTATGAATGGTCAGAATGGTAGATGAATGATTAGGTTGTACCGATGAGGGTTGTAGCAGGTAAAGAGGATGATGGCTCAAGTGGTTATGCAAGAGTGGCAGTTGAGCTGAATTGTGCATCTGAGAAGATTACAAGAGTTGCGAGTATGATGTCATGAGCTTGTGGATGTGCTTGTCTGCTGAAAATAATGATTGCAGTCAATGAAGTTTGTTGTCCAGAGGAGAGTTTGTGTTGCTGCAATGTAAAGAATGAACTGAACTGGGTTTTGCAGCTGCAAGGAGTTAACTGGAGCTGTAAGCAACGAAAGCCGCAGTGGATGTGTAATTGACAGAGCTGTGGGTAGCTATTAGTTCATGGCTTAGTAGAAGCATTATATGAATGCAATTCAGGAACAAGAGATGGAACTGGTGATTCAAAGAAGAATGAATGAAGAAATAAGCTCATTGAGCTTGTATGAGTCACGAAGGAACTGAAGTCGCAGCTGAAATTACAAGAGCATTACAGGATTGTGGATTCAGGGAGTAATATTGCAGGTGGAGTTGATGTTTCTGCTTCTCAAGATAGTACTGCACAGGATTGTGCAAGTGATGCAGATGCAGATTTGGGGATGGTTGAGATGAGAACAAGAATGCTGTGAAGGTGGTGGTCTGAGAGATTGCAGCTGGAGTTGTGAGATGATATGAGTCAAGTGGTGTTAAGACAATGAAGCTTCAGCTGGTGTTGGTGATGACAGAGGCGGCTCAAGATTGCAGGAAATGGGAACTGATGCTGTTACTCTTGGTGCAATGAGGAATTATAGATGAACTGAAGTCGAGTCTATTGCTCTGTAGTTGTGGAATGAGCGAGGTTGCAGCAAGGAATGGAGTTGGAATTCTGAAGCTATTGGGTATTTAGCTTAACTGAAGTGATGAATGAATGTGAGTTGCAGCTGCATTTGCAAGCAGGTAAGCCGGAAATTCAATGAACAAGGAGGTATGCTGCTTCCATTGTGTTTGGATGTTGGTTGAGCAGAATTAGAGAGATGGATGGGGGTTTGCATGGTGGTAGTTGGAGTTGTTGTTCTGAAGGTTGAGCTGAAGCTGGAGTGATTATATATATGTTAGGATATACAGGGAATGATATGAAAAGCCTGGAATCGGTCACGACTGAGTTGACTCAGTAAGTTACCGAGTTGGCAGAGAATAACTTGGACCTGGATTGACCGGGCTGTAGTTGTTAATGGGATGGAATGTGGTCAGGCTTTGATCGAGATTTTGTTTAGGAAAACCTACTCAGTACTCACACAACAGGAGAAGATATATAACCTCTATTTTGGGTTCTCTTCGGGGGATATCTTTACTTCTACTTTTGTTCTAGGGTTTTAGACATGGAAACTTTTATTTTTCTTCTTCTTATGAACCCCATTAACATGAGTAGTTAATTTTATCATTGGTTATGGATTAATTTGATTTCACAAAGCATGTTTCTTGTTCAATAAATTAGTTTTGTCTCCATGCTTTATCGTTTATGATTCACTATTAATATCTTTACATGAGTTGAATGCTTGTTTAGTCGAGTCGCGAATCGATTGAGTTTGTTTTCATCTCTATTGCTAGATTAGGATTTGTTATATGAAAAAGTGATAGATTCATGATTACAAGTAGCATAAATATGGTTATAGCTTGTAGTGATGCATCCTTGTAATCATATGTGAACCATAACCTTTGTTAAATCGGATTAGTGCTTTTACACGTTCGATTGCTTTGATTGGCTTGATTTCATAGAACTTAATGCATCTAGGGAATTAAACTTGATCAGTGCTTTTACACTTTAGGTTATTCTCTAAGATAGAATTCATATTCGCATCTTTTAATGTGTTTTTTGATGACAAGAGGAGATTTACGGGATAAACTTGCGATCAAGGTATCCTAGGTCATTTGATAAAAGTTGAGATTAAAATATCAATTCTAGTTATTGTGTAGAAAACATGTTTGTGAATTAAGATGAAATCCGTGACCAATACTTTCTCATCCTTGATTTGATTTGTTTACCTTTATTGTTTCTTTTATTTAGTTTATTATATAAAAATCAGAAAACCCCCCATTGTTATTTACAGGAAACCGAAGCATATTGACAACCTAAGTCCTCTCTGTGGGAACGATCCTTTCTTGCCCTTGCTTCATTATATATTTTGAGTAGTAAGAAAGTGTAATTATTTTTGACGCCTACGACAGTGATCACTGAGACTGTTTGTAATATGTTTTGTGAAATGTTAGCTAGTTCGTGAATTCTGGGTGCTACGATTCGTGAACCGGGTTCGTGAACCATTCACATATTCCCGAACTCAGATGTCAATGATTCGTGAACCGCATTAGCTATTTCACAAATTAATATCACCGCAATTCATGAACTGGGTTTGTGAACTGTCCCTGTCATAACTTTAAGGTTCACGAACTTGGTTCATAAAGCTACCTATATTTCAGAACTTCTGATATCTATGATTTGCGAGATGTTTCGCCAACCTACCATGAGTCCAAATTTCAGTAGTTTTGAACACTTTTTTTTGATGTTGAAACTACCAATTTTCCATAAATATAAAATATCATTGCTTGGAAATTTTCAAATGATCCATATGAAAAAAAAAATGGTTCTTGAACAACAAATTGTTTCGAACTAAGATAGCTAAGGAACAATGAACATCCATTGCTTAAATCATATTTCAAGATGTGTAACAAGATAAGCTTGACTCAAAAAATTTCATTATAATATTGAATCTACTAGAAGTCATACGAGATAGTATCATAAAGATATATTGGTAATGCACGTGGATAAATAGAATGGTTCAGTTTTCATACACATCTTTTTTTGATAAAGTTGTCCAAATGTCTTCGTCGATCTTCAGTTTTTGGGGTTATTCAGTGATGTCTGATACTCAACCACCAACTTTGATACCTATTCCAAAACTAGACTTTAGTATACTAGAAATCAAGAAATTAACAGTTTTGTTCTTTTAATATTGACAACAAGCTTGAGATAACAAAACTTGTTCATTCGACCGAGCAGTACTCTAACAATCTCCCCCTTTATCAATTTTAGTTTCAAAACTATTAATATATTTGGATTCAAAATAAATAAACTTTTCAGCTCAAAATCCATCATGCTTTATTTCCTTAGTTCTTCAAAATCGTCTTGAATTCTTCGTACTTCAAGTTCTTTATGGTTCTGCATGTGTTTATTCAACACCTTTGTTGTTGAAGATCTGTAACAATAACAAGTTATGAGAATACTCAATTAGATCTTTATTATAATGAACATTCACTCTACTCAATGGTTGTAATACAAAAACATAGTATTGTTACCTTCCTTAAAGTCCAATTGGACCACAACTTTGAAGCAATACTATCGTGATATGTTATTCCGCTTAGTCAATACTTATTTCTTTACATAATAGGTAAAACTTATAGTTCACCCCCCACCCCCCTACATAGTGCTCTGAATAGCCATATGTATGTAGTAATATACTACTTAATAATTAGCAAAATTGGCAAAAGTGAAAAAATAGGGATCATAATGAATTAAAAAGAGATATCAAGACTAGATAACACATATCATCTTTTATTTAAACGATTTCACCAAGTAAACTTATTGTCTTCATCAAGGAATTATATATAGGTACAAGCATCTCATATAATTCTACAACCATACTCCCCACAGAAAATATGTGATAGACGCATTTATGTGTCTATTTTGATCTCGATTTTCTATATTGTTAGTATCCATTATTGTACTTATTTCGGGTTTTTATGTCTTTGTAGGTATTTTTGGAGAAATAAGCTTTTACGGAAAAATGGGCTCGAAAAGTGATATTTGCGCTCGTGGGAGAAATTACTAAAGGAAACCCTCATTTGGATAAGGGGCACTTATATTACTAAGGGGAGTCTACCTTCTATTCGCACCTCAGAAGTGGATAAGGTGCAACCCCATCTTCTTCGTTCAAAAGTGGAAAAAGGCAGGGAAACAATTTTGCAGCGAGTATCATGTTAGGGTTCGATTTTTGGGCTGATTTAATGAAACTAAATCACATATTTAGTTTATCTTGGGCCTGTTAAGGATAAACAGGAACGGTAAATAGTTCGGATTCAACCAACTTGGGCTGAATCATTGAGTTCGACGTAAAACAGGGGAGAATACTTTCTCAACTGCGGAAGTTTCAGGGTATAAAGACCCTGGATGCCCCACTATATTTTGTACAATTGGTAATCACATGGTTGATAAGGCATTACTTGACTTAGGAGCCAGTGTTAACGTACTTCCGTACCATGTGTACACCCAGCTAGGTCTTGGTGAGTTGAAACCGACAAAAATGACACTACAATTAGCTGATAGGTCTGTCAAAGTCCCTCGTCGTGTCATAAATGATGTTCTAATTGAGGTTGATAAATTTATTAATCTGGTGGATTTCGTTGTTATAGATACTCAACCTGTTCAGGACCCTATTGCTCAAATACCGGTAATTTTAGGTCGCCCATTTTTAGCCACATCTAATGCTATCATCAACAGTAGGACCAGACTTATGAACATATCCTTTGGTAATACGACCACTGAACTAAATGTATTTAATATTACTAGACAACCTTCTGATAAATTAGAGGAAGTGAATATGATTAGCACTTTAGTTCAGGATAATTGGGACGACACTTTATAGGATGATTCTTTGGATGAATTTGATGAGATTCTCTTAAGTCAGTTAGGTGACCAAACTATTGAACTAGAAGAAGCACTCGAGTACTTTAAAAACTCTACGGACCCTGAAATTCAAGCCATAGTGCTACGTATTATGGAAAGTAGTATTGACCCTAAGTTTGGGGGTAATGATATAGAAGAAGCTCTTGAGTATTTTAATGACTCCGAGGATCCGAAAATTCAAGCAATAGTTAGAGGTTTGTCTGAGAATACTGACTACCCTAAGTTTGGGGGTAATAATGGTCAATAACTTAATATTTCTCATAGGGGTACCCTTATCCAAAGTTATTGTCAAGTACCCGTATTAGAAGTCCTTAACTTGGGAATCGATCCTAGTGTGCCTGAGGTATTACAAGAGTCTCTTTCGACTCCTCAACATGATCCTCCGATCTGTCCAGGAGGAAATACAGCTACTAGAGACATGTTGTTCGAATGAATATATTTGTCAAGACACTCATATGAAGCCCAATTGGGCGCCGCCACAGATAAACCCATTTGTCTTGCAAGAAATTTTAGATCAGGTTGTGCTCTGTTTGTTCATTTTTCTAATCTGGTGCAGTTGTCTCATAATTGTGGCAGTTTTATTTGGTATTGTTGATCCACATTTGTTTCGACTATTGATATATGATTTAAAAGGTAATTAGCCATTTTGTGGTATTTGACGTCTGGCTGAAGACTTTAAATTTAGCACTTCTTGGGAGGTAACCCATTCTCATGCAACACGGTAATATCTTTCCTCAACTCTTTTGCTTCAAATGGTAACAGTTTCTCCTTGTTCATGCTTTTAATTTTATTTTTAGAACATTGAGGACAATGTTAGATTTAAGTTGGGGGTATGAGAGAAACCTTTTTGTTGCAATCAATAAACTCCAGAGCCTAGAAATTTATGCTTATTAAGGATGGCACTAACCAATCTAAGTGGATGGAAGCATCTTGGTTGTAGGAGTTGAGGAACCAATCTGATTAGATGGAAACATCCAAAGAGTCTATTCATAAAAGCACAGAGCTCAGGTGTTAAAAATAACATGGTAGTTTCTCCATATCTTGTTGAGTCCTTTTCACTTCTGTTTTTATTTTCTTTTCTTTTTGAAATATGTTTCTCTAAGTAATTAGGTGGGGTTTACGAATCAAGTTGTTACCACTGCTAGGATGAAATAGAGTGATAGAGTTATTTAAAAAAAAAAAAAAACCAGATGATGTTGTTTTGAAAGTTGTTGTAAAGTGGTAAGAAAGATGTCGTTCCTCTCAGACTTGTGAAGGATTTTTTAGATTCAAATACAACTAGAAAACTCAAAGAAGGTTGTTATCAAGATTTTAAGAGCACTGAGACTATGGATTCCACCAATCTCCAATTTCTATGTGATTTAATCTAATCAATATCCATGCAACTCTTTACGTTTAAGGTGATTCTAATATTTTGCAAAAGTAGATTTTTAGAATAACAAGTGTATTTCGAAAGCATAGAATATCAAAAACCTAGGTTTAAGCATAATCTATCAAGAGAAATCACAATTTCTTAGGAAAAATCATTCAATCAAGTCTAAATCAAGGCAAATAATCATAAAAGAGATATTGCAAAAATTAATATGAAAATAATTACCACACAAATCTTGGAAAATTGGCTTCCTCCGTCGCCTCAGCAAAGGGGTTTAGCTCCTCATATTAATCATGGTCTCAAAATATGTGTTTATGGCTCAAAAGATGATTAAAAGAGTGAAAAGTAATAACATAGACTGTTTGGAACGGTGTATCGGTGTTACAAAACAAACATTACAATTGAAATTCATTAGAAACTGTTGTAAACACTATTGCTTTGTCGCTGATTTTAAGACCCCAAAAACGACTGTCCTGAATGGCCTTTGTTCTTCGTGTTCTTCCTTGTGCACCAGCAGCAACAATTTCCTGCAACTCCTCCTGTTGATCTCTGTGGTGTTCTAAACTTCCCCTAACTTCTTCTAAACTTCGATACCCCCCTCTGGGACTCGAGCACACCTTTTATATACCTCCAAACCCTCCAAAACCCGATTAAATCTCTCCTTCTTTTCTTTGCTGCCAAGGTACGAAATTTCCTCTCCAAGTCTTCTTTACGCGTTTCTGAGATTCCCAAATCCTCCCAAACTCTTCCTTAGATAGATACGTATCTTTGGAAAGAATATCTCGCGTTTAGTCTCCCTAGAATTCCAAAAATAAATCATGCAGGGACCGTGTAAACTCATTCCCTTGTTTTGCTCCAACTCGATTTCTAGCCACTTTGGGTTCCATACAATAACTTTACCAGGCCTGTTTAGGCCTAATAAGTAAACCCAATCAAATTCAGCCATTTAGTCTCGATAGAAATCGATCAAAATCTCAACCCTAATCCAGCAGGCGTGTTGGTTTCTTTTCCCGCCAAAACTAATAATTCAAATGTAGAAGATGGTCTCCCCCTATCCTCTGTTGGGGTGTGAATAGCAGATGTCTTGGGGGTGACCTGAAGGTGCTCCTTAGTAATTTGGGTACCCCTTATCCATAGCGAGAGTCCGAATAGCAGGTGTCCTCCGGGCGCTTTTTCCAACTTTTCGAGCCGATTTTTTTCCAAAAATATTTATTGGCCAAAAATACCTACACACGCATAAAACACCATAATAAGTACAAAAATGAGCACTATCAATATAAAGAATCGAGACAAATTAGACACAAAAATGTGTCTATCACCAGACCAATTAGACCAAAAGGAATAATTCTCAAAAATAAGTAAAAATTGACACTTGGATAGCAATATGTGTGTGTTCTCCCTGTCTCCGTCGCCTAAACAAGCGTGGAACGCAAGATCCACGGGAATTACCATGTAAACTGCTGACAAGAAACATGCGCTTGGATCCGCAAGATCTAATCATGTTGTTTAGAAAAAAAAAAGTTAATTGTTAATGTTTAGTGAATAAAATAGACCACTGGTTCCCTTGTATATGCCAGCCGAGTTGATCTAAAATTAGGATTATCGACACTGGTTCCCTTGTATATGCCAGTTGCGTTGATATTAGTCAGACCAGTATCTCAATCAATTAGGATAGGTTCATCTTGGCAGTGTCCTTCAGACAGACATGAGAAACACCGTTCACCTAGTCAACATCAAAACCATCTATGTTTTTCTCTATATCCATCTCTTAATCTATCCATGTGATTTGTTGACTCCGGATATTGATGTCCATAGTGCGACTATCTGAGTAGAACTCTGTCACTTATATATGAATTTTAGTATGCTTGAGTGCAAACTCGTGTACAACAATTGGAATTTCGCATCAGGGTACTTCCTCCTGTAGTCAATAAGTATGTCAACCGAGGAGATTCTTTAGTGCCTTCCAAGGTTCTGCGTAGTTAGCTAGGGTCTAAAGTGTAAAGGTTTTGTGGGTATATCTCTTGTAAGCCCTCCCGAGATTATAACTCGGCCACTAGGGCCACCTAGGGGTTTAAAGGCTTGTTGCACATGTTAAGTGCAACCGACGATGCCTGCGATAGTGAGTTAGGATTTTATTTTCTGTTTTAGATTTGCTCGAGGACTAGCAAATAATAAGTTTGGGGGTATTTGATAGACGCATTTGTGTGTCTATTTTGATCTCGATTTTCTATATTGTTAATATCCATTTTTGTACTTATTTAGGGTTTTTATGTCTTTATAGGTATTTTTGGAGAAATAAGCTTTTGGGGAAAAATGGGCTCGAAAAGTGATATTTGCGCTCGTGGGAGAAATTACTAAAGCAAACCCTCATTTGGATAAGGGGCACTTCTATTACTAAGGGGAGTCTACCTTCTATTATCACCCCAGCAATGGATAAGGGGAAACCCCATCTTCTTCGTTCAAAAGTGGAAAAATGCGGGGAAACAATTTTACAGCGAGTATCATGTTAGGGTTTGATTTTTGGGCTGGTTTAATGAAACTAAATTACAAATTTAGTTTGTCTTGGGCCTGTTAGGATAAATAGGAATGGTAAATAGTTCGGATTCAACCAACTTGGGATGAATCATTGAGTTTGACGTGAAACATGGGAGAATACTTTCTCAACTGCAGAAGTTTCTGGGGTCGATTTCAGCGAGTATTTCTCAAAGTTTTCCGTTGATAGGGAATATGATGATGGAATCTTACATGTTGATGGGTGGATTTATTGTTCTTACAAAGTTTCTGATTTATAGTAGTCCACAAGCAGCCAAGTTTTGAGCTTGGAGCCAGGTTCAGTATCGAAGTTGACGAAAAGGTATGTGCTTTAGGTTTCGGGGAATATTCCGATGGAATCTTACCAGAAATATTATACCAAAGAACAAATTTCACAAAATAAGCAATACATATCCATAATCCATAAAGATTAGGTATTGCCAGTCATTTTCCATAATAAGATTTAATTTAATAAACTTTAAACATGCAAGATGATATTGTTCGAAATAGTTAGTGCAATCACAAAATATGCTACCTCAACCTATAGTTATCCTAGGATACACAAGGTGAAGATATTTGATATAAATCTTCCTCTAACAGATAAACCAATTTGATTTCATTTTAGATCGAATAGATCAAGGCTTGGAAAACTGTTTGCAATAAACAAACCTAGCAAACCTCACAAATCCGGAACACTTACACTCAGTTAATGATAAACCTAGATTCTTAACCACCCCTCAAGAATAATCGTGAACTAATCAATTAAGAATAGTTTTCAGATATCTATCTTGAGGAATCACAAAGTTTGAGACGAAAAGAACTTTGCGATTTCTGTCTATCTTGTTTTCTGAAAGAGATTACTAAATTCTCGATAAAAATAATAAGAATTAAGACACACGAACTATTAAGGTAAAGATAGTCGGACCTGGCTTCACGAATCCTTAAGTGTTATCTTTCAGTCGTAGACCTAATTATGTTTCTTAGAGATAACCTAGGTCAATAGAGGACGACTATAACAATAAAATAGGAAAAATAAGTGTCATGGATTTAGTTTCCCAGTTGAATAAGTCTCTCTATTTATAGATTATCAAGACTGAGGGTTGCTTAAAATTCAAGTTAAGATAACTGAGAATCAAGCAAACACTTTATCTGTTTAGATGAAACTTTAGTTAGGGTTTCAAGTAAGCAAGTGGGAAACTTGTCTTGAAATCACATAAAATAATATACGTCGTGGTCCTGGTTCTGGAACCGTGTACAATGATAGTTCTTGGAAAATATGTTTTTCGAAATTGTAAGCAATATTATCATTTAAAAACTGCACATACACAAGGTGTTTTAGTGATCGTAGATGTCTTAGAGGTGTTTATGACAGTCATAGCAATGCTAAACATATTTATGAAAATAGACTTTGAGCATCTGCTAATACGTACTAGGACTGTTTGTAAAACGGTTTGTGAACCGTTAGCCAGTTTGTGAACCGGGTACATGAACCATTCATCTATTCCCGAACTCAGATGTCTACGGTTCTTAAATTGGGTTCGTGAACCGTTGGCTATTTCACAAATTCAGATCACCACATGTCGTCAATTGGGTTTGTGAATTGTCCCATTCATAACTCTACCAGCGAACTGGGTTTGTGAACCTACATATATTATGTAACTTCAAATACCCATGGTTTGTGAGATGGTTTTCCAGCCTACCTTGAGTTCAAATTTCAGTACTTCTGATACACTCTCTTTTGATGTTGAAACATTCCTGTTTGTCACAGATATGAAATATTATAGCTTAGGAAATTTTCAAATGATTCATATGACACAAAAATAGTTCTTGAACAATAAATTATTTCGAACTAATATTGCTAAGAACCAATGAACATCCATTGCCTAAATGATATTTCGAGATATTTAACAAGACATTGTTGACTCGAAATTTCTTCTTTGCAATATTAAATATACTAAAAGTCATACGACATAGTCTCATAAATATAAAATGGTAATGCATGTGAGTAAATAGAATGGTTTGGTCTTCACATACCTCTTTTTTTGATGAAGTTCTCCAAATGTCTTCGTCGATCTTCAGTCTTCAAGGGTTGTTGATCAACGATGTCTAATACTCAACTACTAACTTTTATACCTAGTCTGAGACTTGACTATAGTAGACTAGAAATCAAGATATAGTTTTGTTCATATAATATTGATAGGAAGCTTGAGATATAAAACTTGTGAGTTCGACTAAGAAGTTCTCTAACACTTTTGACTAAAAAAAGGCAATCCCAAACGGGGCTGTAAACAGATAATAAAAAAATAGAGTTAGTTGTATTATGATACGGTTGGAAAAAATGCGGGAAAGTAGGTGGCGCCCTTTCTTGTGGAGCATTAATTAACATGGAGTATATAGTTAGTTGTATTACGATCCGACTAGAGGTGAGAAAAATTGTGGGAAAGGAGGTGGCGCATTGTATCTCCGTGGATTAACATGAGGTGTACTTTTTTGGGTGTTCCTGATGGGTTCCACATTACTAGTATAACCGAAGTTAGTATACAACCTTTTTAGATCACTCACCGAGTTGATTTTATTTGCAGCGATGTGTGATTGGAACTTTTTTTAGCATATTATCGACGAGAAATCCTACAATAAAAAAATAATTGATTGGAATTGATGGTCACCAACCTCTATTGTAGTGATTAGTAGAAGAACCTAGTTCGGCAAACATGAAGCTCGTTAACCAATTACCTTCTCGCTGAAATAACCACCATGGATTAACATGGGGTGTACTTATGAATGAATTTTTCAGGTTTGTCCAGACCATCGAATCATTTACCCTCCTCATAAAGAAGATTTATTTTATAGGTGAATAATACTTTTTAATAGGTGAAATAATTATCACATTGCAATTAACTTAATGAAATCCGCTTTTTGAGTTAAACAGTCAAAGTTAGAGTAATTTAGAAAAGTTAAGTGAATCAGAAATCATATTCGTATGTATTTCTAAAAATATGGGCATTTATAAAAATCCCCTTAAATATTTTCAAGAAAATTGATAGGATGTCTTATGAGTATATGAGTTTTTACATTTTATAATCAAGATTACAAAAAATCTTGCATTTTTATATATGTGGACTATCAGAGAAACCCAAGTTTGGTCCTCTCTTTTCTATAAACACATCATTAAGATGGTTTATATCTCTAGCCCGAAATATAAGAATCAAAGCTAAAACTCTAGATAAGCTTGATGCTCTGCAACAAGATTTCTGGTGGGAAAAAAAACAAGAGTAATAGAGGCATCTATCTCAAAGCCTTGGGATTCAATACGAACTAGTAAAGATAGTGGAGGTTTAGGTACTAAAAATCCCTATAAATTCAACTTAGCTTTACTAACTAGGTTGGCTTGGTGTATGTTAGAAAATCCAGATAAACTGTGGTGTATTATCCTTAAGTGAAATTATTTCCCAATACTGATCCTCTGTTTTGTAAGAAGAAAAAAAATGAAATCCTGGGTTTAGAAAAGTATTTGTAAAGGTCTAGATATCAGAAGAGAAAATCATTGTTGGGAAAAATGGTAATAATATATCAAATCTGGACAGATAGATGGCTCCCTAATGGTAAGAGGCCAAAACCTAAAAATTGTAATAAAACTAATATGGTTAGTAAATTCTCTGATATAATTGATAGCAGAGGCAACTGGAACTATAGTCGAATCAATATTATTATTGAAGATAATGATATAGAAGAAATTAAATTACTGGAACCAAGTAATAATAGTGAAAGGAAATATGTCAGGAAATGGATTGGCACAAGATAGTTCTGCATCAGTTAAAGTTGCTTACAATTGATTGTGTGACATAAATCATATATACTAATCTTAAAGTTGATTGGGTAGATATATGGAAACTAATTGTCATGCCTAAGGTTAAAACTTTTCTCTGGAAAGCCCTTAGTGGTTTTCTCCCAGTTAGAGAGAGTCTGGGAAGATATACACCTGTTAGAGCACTGGTCGGTCGAACTCGCAAGCGTTGCTATCTCAAGCTTGTTGTCAAGTTTAGTTGCAATAATTACAAGTCTTGATTTTTAGTCTACTTATAGATAAGTCTCATATTAGGATATAAAGTTTAGTTGAGCATTAGACTTCACTGCTTTCATCGATTGAAGACGAAGAACTACTAAGGGGAGCTTGTGGAACTTCATCAACAAAATGTATGTGGAGACTTGAATTCATTTATCACTCAAAAGTCTATCTACTCTATCTCCTATTTGAGACAAAAGTCGTATATCTATATAGACTTCAATTATACACATTTGATATTTCGAGCTGAGTTTATCTCCCTTACATATTTCTCGAAATATGTGTTGGTGAGCTTTCGCTTTAACCAAGTTCATCTTATATTCGTCAAATGATCATGTGAAAATCGCCTGGTAACATCTTACATGATTTGTGAGACAGTCATTTGATGTAGACTCGGAATGTTTCGTATTGATCATTCGATCACTTGAAAATTGGTCTGAAGCTAGTAGTTTGTGTGAGACAGCTATTGTCATCTTCCAAGAATGTATCAATGGTTGAAATAAGAGTGTAGAACAATTGGATATAAGCATAATATGCGTACTTGCATATATGTAATCCAAGTCCGGGAACCATGGTATGTATACCCGTATGCGTACTGGTTGGTTTTGTGAAAGTCCGGGAACCTTGTACGCATACCGGTATGCGTACGGGCGTGAGGTTCAGTTCCGGGAATTTCTGCTGGGTTTGGAAGGTATGCGTACCAGTTCGCGTACTGGCGAAACCCAAACTTAGTCCGGCCATTTAGGTACGCGTACCCGTATGCATACCTAAGTGGATAATGTTCTAAAATCGGTTTTTTCATGAACTAATACATTTATATATTAAGGAATGGAATCTTTTAGAAATCGTGGCTATAACGTTCATTACTTGATTCGAGTGAATCAAATTCGATTTTGCTTCAATTGTATCTTGTATACTTCTTTGAGAATATAAACATTTGAAAACTCTAGAACTAGTTTCATTTAAGTCATTTGAACTAGTTATGGTTAAGATGAATAAGGTTGATATAAAAGTGTTCATATGGCCAACTTCTGTTAACTATTGTTGAGCCAAAAAAGGTTCACACGTTTAGGTACAGTTACTCATATCCAAATGAAGTACTTTTCATTTGTGTGTAACAAGCTAAGTTCGATCTAACGGTTGAAAGATATTAGCTTGAGTCTAATCAGGTTTTCATCTAACGGTGAATATTGAATGCTTCGTTAGCAAGGTAACATTGATTGCAAACCATGATTTGAAGACTATATAAAGGAGAACTCTAGAAACTGAGAAACCTAATCCCCATACCTCTTGTGTGATACTAGTTGCGACTAGAGTCGATTCTCCTTTAACCTTAGATTTTTCACGAAACCCTGTAGGTTAACGACTTGAAGACTTCATTGGGATTGTGAAGCCAACCCAACTATTTTCTCTATAGTTGCGTGTTCTGATCTTGCTCAATTCTATCGTATTGAGTATTATCTTCTCTTAGATTTGCTCGAGATTTAATCTATGATAGGAAAGATAAAAAGTATTCGCAAACATATCTTCGTCTCATCGTTTGTGATTCCACGGTATCTTGTTTCGCTACCATACGATTAAGATTATTATGAGGTGATTGATATTTCTAGGTTGTTCTTCGGGAATATAAGTCTGGTATATCGATTGGTTCCTGTTCACCTTGATTTATCAAAATACGGAACAAAACTCATAGGTTTATCCTTGGGAGACAGATTTATCTATACAATAGACTTTTATGTGTGAGGCAGATTTTTTATCAAGTCTTCGACTTTGGGTCGTAGCAACTCTTAGTTGTGGGTGAGATCGGCTAAGGGAATCAAGTGTATAGAGTCCTGTTGGGATTCAGAGACACGTAAGGAGCGCAACTGTACCTTGATCAATGTGAGATTGGTTAGGGCTCAACTACATTCCAGTTCAAAGTTAACTTGGAGTAGATTAGTGTCTATAACGGCTTAATACAATGTGGTGTTCAAATCTGGACTAGGTCCCGGGGTTTTTCTACATTTGCAGTTTCCTCGTTAACAAAATTTCTGGTGTCTGTGTTATTTCTTTTCCGCATTATATTTGTTTATATAAGTGAAATATCACAGGTTGTGCGTAAGTTCAATCAATTGTGAATCCAACCTTTCGTTTTTGATTATATTAATTGACATTTGAACATTGGTATTTGGTACCATTCAAGTTGTTTCACATAATAATCAGGCTCGCGGATATCTATCTGTTTGATTTGTTGATTACATTGTGAAATATAAATATAACTCCGGATATATTTCCATTGATTGAGTCTGGCTGTCTAGTTGATTCTCTTGGAATTATATTGGAGTTGTCCATACAGATTGCTAAGCAAAACATTGGGTGTGGTTGTTAGACCTCCGCTTTTTCACACATATATATAGACATTAACTGTCCTTTATGCAATTACAATGTTAGGGAGAAAATTGATGATCTGTTGTAAGATGTGTCTTTGTTAAAGCTATTTGGCGGGGTATTTCTTTCTTTGGTACTTATTATGCATGTGCTAACTTAAACTTTAAAGATTGGTTCCTTTTCTGGCTAAAGGATAACTGTAATAGAGATTTCTTTGCTTATATTATTTGGTATATCTGGAAATTTAGATGCAGGGTTATTTTTAATGGAGTGAAGGCTAAGCCAAAAGATCTTATTGAATTTATAAAAAAAAGAACCACCTAATTTCATCAATAATAAGAACTATATTTCTGTAAAGAACATTTGTATAGTTAATGTGATGAGTCTCATCCCAACCGCAACAATGGAGACATCTATGCTTTACAAGATGCTTCTTATGTTTACTTTGATGCTGCTTTTCAAAGTAAAACGAAATTCTTTTGCTTACGGTGTGGTGAAGACTAACAATCTAGGACGTATTTCTAATTTTGCAGGAGGAACAGGTTGGTGCTCCATCTCAGAGGAAGCTGAGTCCAGAGCCTGCAGAGAAAAAATAAAATGGATGCAAGGATATATAAATGAAGAATAATTTTACTAAATGATAATAAAAATGTCATGAATAATATGCAAAAGAGGAACAATTTTGTTGTCTGTTAGAGATCAAAAGCTATTTTACTTCAAGCTTTGAATTATGAAAAAATTCTTGCTAGTTCTTCTTTCTTTTGTATAAAAAAAAACTTGTAATAGTTATGTCGATAAGTTAGCTAGAAGTTTAAATAGGTATATAGGTTTATCAACTGACTCTAGATATTAGGATAAACCTAGAAAAGATCCGTGGATTTATAAGCTCTATAACAAAAACTATGTAACTTCTCTTCCTTAGTCTTAATTTAATAGGGAAGGATTCGTTGACATGGTTATAATGACATAATCCGTTGACATGGTTATCATTTTTTCTACCAAACCCAACCGACAATGAATTTAAAGCTAATATTCTGGCGACATGTTCCTCGTATAAAAATCTACATTCCTACTAAAAATGAGAGCATTCTGAAATACGAAACTTCACCATCCACATAATTTAATTTCAACCGTTAATATTCAACGGTTGATATTCAAAATGGTAGATGGTGGTCTTATACATCTCGGAATGATCTCATTTTTGGTGGGAGTGTAGAGACTCATGAGAAGAACATGTTAACAAAAAATTAGCCTCGAATTCATTGCCCGTTGGGTTTGGTAGATAAAATGACGCTAAAATGTTAAGATTATATCATTATAACCATGTCAACGGATCCTACCCCTAATTTAATTTCCTTTTATCAAAAAAAAAAAAATATCTTTTAGAGGTAGAGTGAAATTATATTTTGACATTTCCTTTTTCACTAGTCTAACCTTTCATTAGGTATTATTTCTTTCTAACCTATCCCATAATTCGTTCATGTTTCATCTTTATATTAAAAGAAAAGAAAAAACATTTCTCACTCTCAAAGTATTCTTCTATTGATTATCTTCAGTATTAGATTTTTAAGAATCAGAAAAATATCCTCAAAAAATATACTATTTTGTGCCACCTATAATATAAGTTTTCTTATTAACATTTCCCTTTTCATATTGGCTTGGAAGAGTTTACAAGAGTTTCCAAGTTAATATGTTTTTTAGACGAGAAATTTTATTATAATTTTATATAAGGGTGTCTGTTTTTGTTTCTATATATCTATGCTTTTCTTAATTGTGAATTTAGTTTCTGATTATAAAGCTTTCATTGTTTATGGTTTGGTTAACGGATAGTTTTAAGGATATATGTCTTTTGCAACTATTTATAGCAAAAAAAAAAACTGAATCTTTGTTGGAGTTTCCATCAACAAAATCATTTTTCTTCGAGTAAAAAATTGCGATTATCACCTTATTTTCAAAAATTTTTTTTATTGTTTTTCAAGTGAAAATCTTGATTACTAAATTGTGAAAACTAGAGGTTTCATTGCCATGGCGTAATAATTGTGATTTCCGCAATAATTGATTATAACGAGTGAAAAAATATTAGGGATATTTTGACTTTGGGTCACAAAAAAGTGACCAGAGTTGCGTTTGGGTCACCACAAAATTTTAATTAGAGTTTGGGTCACAGGACCATCATTGACCGTCTTGACCATCATTGACCGTTAACCACTAAATATTAATTTTAATTATTTTATAATTAGTTAACGGGTGTTCGTTAGTATGTGACTATCACGTGCGGTTAAAATAGATAGATGGTGATGCGCAGGGAACTCGGTTGAGGCGTTTTTACAAACACATCTTTGTGCGTCTTGCTTTTGATAGAGAGATACCTTGATTGCTGATTTTTGTTTACCCTTCTTTACCTCTCTCGCCGATGGAACTCTGTCCGTTAGTATCGAATTGATGTATATACTCTACAAGAAAGTGCTTCTTAGCGTAGTCCTTATCCTACGCAAATGGAGCTCATGTTCTCCTTCTAAATCATCAAAGGGGCTATGTTTGAGGCGTATATGAAGTCTGAAATCAATTTGAATCCAAGTGGTGGGTTTCACATTCTCAAACTGGTGTTGGTCGTTGTGGAGGTATGCACATCTTGGACGTGAAATGGAGATAGCAATAAACATTTGCTCAAGGAGTGATACCCATTGTTGGTATAATTGAATTTGGATATTTACTCGACATGAACTGAAATTGGATCTCATTAGAGGTTCTGGAGAGATCAGTGGATTAATTGACTTGGGTGAGTGTTGAATTTATATTGTGAACTCTTGAAATCTTGATATGTAACAACAAACAAAATTATAGAATTCGTGTGGGGTTCTCATTTGGTTCAAGCTTGGGTTTGAACAAGAAATGGCGATTTTTGGTTTACTTTGCAGTCAAGATATTCTCTCATACCTACGAAGGGTTTGGTTTAGAAATGTTGTTGATGATGATATGACCAGCTGCCGATGATAGCGGATTTAGTGGGGAAGGAGAAGAGAAATTGGTCGAAGATGCTTTTAATCTCATCCCTCAATTACTGGGCGGTTCTCCACCAAACACGTGTCTAACAAACGAAATTGGTAGAGTTAGTAAATAAACACAAATCCAAGTTTTTGTTAGTCATTTCACATTTAACAGTTTTATATAACGGTCAAGACGGTCAATGACGGTCCTGTGACCCAAACTCTAATTAAAATTTTGTGGTGACCCAAACGCAACTCTAGTCACTTTTTTGTGACCCAAAGTCAAAATATCCCAAAATATTATTATCATTGAACTGAGAATTTTTAGTGAGCTGTAGTAATTACGATTTTCACAAAATGCAATTAGTTCCAACGTGTGAAAATTGCACTTATAATTAATCTGAAAACAAGAAAAATTACAGTCTAACTTAAGGGGAGTTTTTCATGGTTATTGTTTGTCTCAAGTTATAAACAGTTTAATAATTAGAAATCAACAAGAATTCTAAGGAGACTCATCATGATCTGGATACATCTCGGATCAATTGCATCAAAACCTATCACCGACATCCACCCTCTTATGGACTTAGCAATGTCCATCAATAACACAACTTTTCTTGAGGAAAGTATTTGTCGCAGGCAATCGTACCCTCAAAAACCTCATCCAGGTCCACCCCACCAGTTTCAACATCTATCCATGTTCCAATTTCAATCTGGATGCTTATATTTTGCTTCACTATCATGTTTTTGTAATTTCTTGGCGTTCCAATCCAACAGTTTTTGAATTTTCAGGTATTACATGTTCTCTTGAAATGGCCCTCTAAAACCGAGGTATTGAAGTTTATCTAATTATGGGTTATCCAAGTATATGATTTGGATGATGGGCTTCTAGTATAGGAGAATAAATGGGCTACTTACATATCTTGGATGAGATTTCCAGCCCAGGTTCGATTATCATTTTCGGAATGCCTATAATTTTAGAACCGTTTTTTTTGGGACTACTCAAAAATTGTGGGGACTACTTTGTGATAGAAATGTCTACCCTATACTTATAATGGGTGTCCTAAAGTGTGGAAATGACTAACCTACCCTTCACCTATATATATAATCACCTCCTCCCATCACCACCACCTATATATATATATATAACCACCTCCTCCCATCACCACCGCCGTCGCTCACCACCACCTGCCACCACCGACCACCTCAAATCACCACCACCGCCACCTCTATATATAGCTTAATTTAAATCATTAACAAAACAAAATCAAAATCAAAATTTTAACAAACCCATTACTTTTCATTCGTTTTCCATTGAAAAAATGAGAAGTAATCATCAAAATGAGTTGAAAATAAAAGTTACAGAGAGAAGTTCGCTAGGAATTATGTGAAAATTTTTATTGAACTAGCCGAACTCAACTTTAATGGAGGTTTTTGTTTTCATAGAAAAATTCGGTTACGTCGAAAAAAAAAGGTCCAAGCCGAACTCATAGTTCGGTTACGTCGCAAAAAGTTCGGTTACATTGCAATTTTTTTCTGCTTACCAAACTTTTCTCGGAGAAACTTGCATATTGAGTTCGGTTACGTCGCAATTTTTTTTCCTAGACGAACTCCTAGTTCGGTTACGTCGCAGTTTTCTTCTTTTAATGGAGTTTTTTCTCTGAAAGAAAAAACTCCATTAAAGCTGAGTTCGGCTACCTGTGGTCTCAGAAATATTAGCCGAACTACACTTGCAGATGAGTTCGGCTACCCGTTCTTCAAATTTTGTAACCGAACTTTTTTAACCAAACCAAAATTAATTTGTAAATTGTTCATTTTTAGGAATGTTTTGGCCAATTCAAGCACCGTTAACTAAATTTGAAATTTCCATAATTACCCAAAACATCATACTCTTGTTGTGGCTCTTAAAGAAAAAGATCTTAACTTTTTTTCTTCCAAAACCCTCATTTTCATTATCACCTTCATCTTCATCTACTCCTGTTTGTGCCCTATCCAAAATAGCATACGTGCGTTCCGCATGAGACTTTAAATGCAATTTAAATCCGGCTTATTATAGAAGCCGGTCGGGTTATTAAGGAATCCGAAGGGGTTTATGAAAGAAACCTACGGGGCTTATAGTAAAAGCCCAGATACGGTTTAACATGGGAACCGAGGAGTTTGTTTGGGAACTCATGTGGCTTATTATGGAAGCCCAAAGTAGTTCGTGGTTAACCACTTGGCTTATTGATGAGGCCCAATGGTTGGTTTGTTGTTGAAGCCCAAAACTTGGCTTATTGTTGAAGCCCAGAGATCTTTGGGTAAAGAGTTTCCATGGAATAATTAGTAAATATTATTTAAGATAAATCCTGATTTGGAAAAGGATAATTATCTTAAGTAGTATTTATTATTATTCTGGATAGAGGTTATCTAAGATACTGAAGATTATGCTAGACTAGGGTTTAGCATGAATCTAGTCATCTATAGGGATGTGTACATAGGAGGTGAGTTATTAGGATAACTACAAAAACCCTAAGGTTTCATCTGTTTTTCCTATATATAGAGGCTCAATCTAAGAGAAAAGGGAGAAAAAATCATTCTTTATTATCAATACTACTTGCAGAGAACATCCGCTGATTTTAGCATCGGAGTGTTTTTGCAGGTACCCCCCCGATCCTGATCAATCTTTGGAGTTCCGATATCTGCGACGGTGTTTGGATCAATCTCCCGCATCTTGAAGATCGTTGGAGCGGTATATTTTTGCACCAACATCTTTTGGCGCCGACTAAGGGACCGAACCCTTGAAGAGATAGTTCACCCAATAAAAAAAAAAGAATAATAAAAAAAAATCAGGAGGTACCTCAACTGTTTGAAAAAAAAGTATCCAAGTGTTCAAAGACGTTTGAATTTTTTTTTTTTTAACTTCCCTGGAAGTTATAAACGCAATCAACTTTTCCTAAAAGTTGCGGGAGGGTCTAAGTGTCACAGAAGGAACGGAAAAGGTTGTAAAGAGAGTTTTTTTTTTATGGAAGCAGCAACTACAGATCGCCTCGAGGTGAATGAAGGCGTACCAAGCCTGGGACAGTTGAATCAGCAGACTAATACTTGACCCTTGAGGAGTGATGTTGTTCAAACAAACAACGAAAGGGATGGCGGAATGGCGTCTATGACGTCCACAGCGTCAGCTTCTCGTTCGCGTTCGGAGGGGCATGTGCCGAGGGTTAACTATACGTTGATCAATAGATCTCCACCGCCAGCCACCAGCGGGAGAGTTCGACTTCAAGAAGGAACTTCTGGACGACATCCCAGTGACCAGACCCAACGAGAAGGTGATATAGCAAGCAGAAGGGTGAGAGCTCGCGTTAATAACCCACATGGTGGACAGGTGAATGCCGCGACAGCTGATCAAACCGGTGTAGTACCTGTAGTGCAATCCAGCGTCCCACCAATGGTTCAAGCTAACCGCCAGTTGGTCACACAGGTCAACGACACTCAAACTGCTGCTGCACATGTCCAGCAAGTCACACAGATCAACAACAATCAGGCTGCTGTTGCACAGCACGTCCAGCAAGTTACACGGAACAACAACCAACAAGATGCTGCTGCACAACATGTCCAACAGGTCACACAGGGAAACAATCCACTGGTGACACCCATCGACCTAACAGTCCGAGAGCGATTACAGCAACTGGAGAGAGAGAACAAGCGTCTTAAAGTTGCGCTGGAGAAGAGAAAGGAGCTGGAAGTGCCTGCTTTCTCACGTTCAGGAAGTGGGAGGACAAATCGACGGGAGCTTGATGATCCACAAAGAAGGTACGTGGCTATTGATGATCGTTGGAGAAGCCGTGACGATGGGCGAAGGAACGAGGAGGATAGAGCTGTTCACAGAGTCATGGATTTCGCGGGAATAGCCAATTTGATCGTCGTGTTCTTGACGGCGGAAGAGATAGTGAAGTTGGGACAGATCGTATGAGGCGCAGTCGGAGGGAGGTCCGAACTGACAAAGGACATTCGAAAAGATCAAGGCACGAGAGGGTTCATTCGACAAGGAGGCCAGGTCTTGACTGGAACGGACGTACTCGGGGAGGCGCAGACAGTGGCTCAGAAGCGGAAGAAATTATTAACAAAAAGGAGCTTAGCGCCGTGGTGGAGGAGTTGTTAGCACAGAGACAATCCAAAGACGAGGAGCAGCATGTTCTGACCATGAGAAAGTCGATGGATTCTCCCTTCGTTTCGAAGATAAGAAGATACCGTCCTCCTTCCAATTTCAACCAGCCTCAGTTTAAGGATTTTCTTTGATGGCAGGAGTGGAAACCCGGTGGAGCATGTCCAGCGTTTTCAAGCTTCGATGAGTCTTTGGGGAAACAGTGACGAATTGCTTTGCAGGGCTTTTCCAACGACCTTAACGGGAAAGGCTCTAACTTGGTTTTCGCAGTTAGAGGCAAACTCAATCAAGGATTTTGGAATGTTATCGGATACATTTTTTGAGCAGTATAAGATTAATCTCGGAGTAAAAAAAGAGAGTAGTCACTTATTCCTCTTGCATAGAGAGGTCGGTGAAGATCTTTTTGATTTCAATAGGAGATTTCGTCTTGATGTTAGTGAAGTTGGAAAGGTGGATGAAGGGATTGTGGTAGCGGCATATAAGAATGCATTGGAGTACGATGAGTTTGGAATATATAACTCATTAACAGTGGAACCGGTGGGAAGCCTCAGAGAGTTGTATGATAAGGCCGATAGATACGCAAAGGCGGATAAGGAAAAGAAAGCAAAGTTGTCGCGAGCATCGAGAAGGTCAGCGACTGAAGCGACAACAAGGCCAAAGCAACAGTTTGATAGTAGTTCGAAAAGTAAAAGCATTGAAGGACCACCAAAGAAGGCGAGAAATGAAGATGAATTTCATAAACCACGGGAAAAGCAGAGGGTAAGGTTTCCCAAGCTGAACATTGGACTTGGGGAACTTTATAAAAGGATTAAAAATACGCTGCCCAATCCAGAGCCGCTACCAGTGGAGACCAAGGAGAAGAGGAACAAGAATAAGTATTGTGATTATCACAGGGATCACGGGCACAACACAGATACTTGCCGTGCTCTTGCTGCAGAAGTCCAGAAGATGGTAGATGAGGGAAAGTTGCAGCAATATTTGAAAGAAAACCCGGCACAGGTTAATGCCTTTGGTCAACACCCTAGATTTGCATGAAATCAGAGTGAGCCACGCAAGGGTTAATACTACCTCGAGGAAGTCTCAGGAGAATGCGACACGGCTGAAGTTGCGTCATATAAATGAATGGCGAATATCTAACAAGGTCGACTACGCCAGTCATATTGGCACAGAGATCTTGGAAGAGGGGAAAACTGAAATAACATTTTCAAACACTGATCTCGCCGGAGTGTATCAACCTCATAATGATGCAATTGTGATTCTGGCTCTCATTGGAATGTTCAAAGTTCATCGAGTCTTGGTCGACACAGGGAGTTCAATTAGCGTCATATTTTCAGGAGCATACTCTTCGATGAATTTGTGTGAAAGTCAAGTTGAGGCGGATGATAGCCCTATCATTGGCTTTAGTGGGGGAGACAGTGACGACAATGGGAAGAATTATTCTACCCACTATTGTAGGAGGAAAGACGATTATGCAATACTTCTCATTGCTTGATTGTCGCGCACCTTACAATGCTATTCTTGGGAATGATTGGATTTACGCAATGGACGCTGTAACCTCCACTATACACCAGTGTTTAAAATTCATTGTTCCAGCCGGGGTGATGAAAGTTAGAAGCGACCAGGTGGCATCCCATAAATATCACGAAAGCGCAATGGAGGAGTATAGAAAGTCAGAACTAAAGGGTTCCGAAATACTCCGCGTAGAGAAGAAATTGTAGCAATCACAGTACTTCCCGACCTCTTATCATGGAAGAGTAAAGGAAGGACCGACAACTATTGAGGAGTTGGTAGAGGTACAAGTTGGGGATCAGAAGGAGCAAACAACGTTTATCGGGGCGGAACTACCGCTAGGAGAGAGTGAAAGCCTGATCGCCTTGTTAAGATCCAATAAAGATGTCTTTGCTTGGAGTCTCAGAGATATGCCGGGCATTGATCCCGCCATCGCGTGCCATAGGTTGAATATCAGTGAAGGATCTAAACCAGTAAGGCAGAAGCCGCGGAAGATGGCGCCAGAACGGAAGGTCAAGGTTGCCGAGGAGATTGACAGGATGTTAGAAGCAAGAATCATAAGACTTATTAAATATCCGAAGTGGTTGGCAAATATTGTAGCAGTTCCAAAGAAAAACGGGAAAATTCGGGTATGTATTGACTTTACCAATTTAAATAAAGCATGCCCAAGTGATCCTTACCCGATACCCAGGATTGTGGAGTTGGTGGATGCTACTGCTGGTTTCGATAGATTGTCGTTTATGGATGGTTTTTGCGGTTATAATCAAATTCCACTATTTGAAGAAGATCAAGAACATACGGCGTTCATAACAGACAAGGGGATTTATTGTTACCTGGTCATGCCATTCGGTTTGAAAAATGCAGGAGCAACTTATCAGCGTCTGGTGGATGAAATGTTCAAGGATATGATCGGTGATACCATGGAGGTCTATATTGATGATATGGTAGTCAAGTCCAAAAAGAAGGAGTCACACCTTATGGACTTGAGAAGAACCTTTGATCAGTTACGACGATATGGAATGAAGTTAAATCCAGCAAAGTGCTCTTTCGGGCTCACTTCTGGGAAATTTCTTGGTTATATGATGACACGGAGGGGAATCGAAGCTAATCCGGAGCAGATTAGGGAAATACTGGAAATGCCGTCACCAAGAAACAAAAAGGAGGCACAAAGGCTTACGGGGAGGTTGGCAGCGTTAAACAGGTTCATCTCGCGAGCTTCGGACAAATGTAGACTGTTTTTCCAGATTCTGAAGAAGGCCGAGAAGTTTGGTTGGAGTCAGGAATGTGAGCAGGCGTTCAATGCCATTAAGCAATATTTGACTTCACCACCAGTCCTAACAAGCCAAAAAACTGGCCAAACGGTCTACATTTACTTGGCGGCCGGTGATTGTCTTTGTCGCCAGATTTTATTTGTTAAAGAGCCAGAGGAGAGGCCAGTTTATTTCGTTAGTAAGTCCCTAACGGATGCTGAGACAAGATACTCGAAGATAGAAAAGATGGCATTAGCTCTCATACATGCAGCAAGGCGTTTGAAGCCTTATTTTGAGGGACGACGACTGGTAGTCTATACTGAATACCCGTTAAAAAAGGTGTTGGGAAGAACAGACGATTCCAGTAGGCTTGCCACATGGGCCACTTATCTTGGTGCATATACTATAGACTATGAGCCAAGAACAGCCGAGAAGGGGCACGCGATTGCGTCACTGATGGCAGATTTCCCGGTGGATGATATTCAAGTTTCAGAGTCCATGCTTGAAGAGGAGATCTTGCTTGATGACAACGGAATACAGCCAATTCCACTACCGTGGGAGATCGTAAACTTTATCAAGAAACCTTCAGATCCAGCAAAGGAGCGAAGAAGTAATGCAGACTCGGAGATGATTCCTGAAGGAGAAACTGAACGTGGCAGTCTACACCGACGGATCCGCAAACACTAATGGGCAGGTGTTGGGTGTGTACTGGTTTCCCCGAAGGATTACTGATTGAAAAGGGCTGTCCAGTGGGGTTTGGCCTCAAACAATCAGTGCTGAATACGAGGCTGTAATTTCAGGCTTAAAGACGGCTCTTAACTTGGGGGCGCGGAAGGTTAAGTTGACAACGAGACTCAAGGCTGGTCGCTAATCACTTCAGTGGAGCGTATAAAGCTAAGAATGAGATGTTAGCATGTTATTTGGAGTACATATATGAGCTGGCAAGGGAGTTTGAGTTGTTCGACATAAAACAAAAGCCAAGAACAGGAATAGGCATGCAGACGCCCTTGCTTACGTGTCCGCAGCCGTTGAATCGGAGACAACACGGTACATCGTGGTTGATTTCCAGGAGTTTCCCAGCATTCACAACACCATTAACAATGCATTCAAGGCATGCAGCAGTGGGATTAATGTCTCCTCATCTGAAGGTCAAAGTGATCCTATGGATATAGATGAGGGAAGTAATAACCAACTCGAGGATTGGAGGAAGCCTTATGTGCGATACTTGCAATCACAAGAGCTTCCACGCGACAAGAGTCTCGGGTTTGGAAAGATATCGAAGACGGCTTGGAGGTACGCCCTTATTGAAGGGGATCAGTATAAGAAGCCAATATCAATGGAGCCTTACCTCCGATGTATAACTAGGGAGATGGGAAAGCCGGTTGTTAGCGAGAGGCGCATGAGGGTGTTTTGGAAACCATTGCGGGGAAGGAGTTTGGCGCATCGTTTGTTGTCTCAGGGATATTTTTGGCCTTATATGCAAAATGACGCAAAGCAATTTTCCCAAAAGTACGTGTCTTGTCAGTTGCATGGACCTATAATGAAAAGACCAGCAAATGAGTTACACCCAGTCTTGAGCCCATGGCCGTTTGATAAATGGGGTTTGGATATCGTAGGTCCGTTCCCCACGGCACTGGGGCGTCAAGTATTTGTTGGTGGCAAATCGATTATTTCTCAAAATGGGTAGAAGGCCGTGGCTCTGGTGAGGACGGAGGCGGTTCATGTCCGCAGATTCATTTGGGAAAATATTATTTGTCGATTTGGAGTACTGGCGATGATCATTTAGATAATGGGAAAGCAGTTTGATTGTGAGGCGATAAAGTCATTATGTGACGGCTTACATATCAAACATAATTTTTCAACTCCGTATTATGCACAAAGCAACAGACAGGCCGAAGCAACAAATAAAGTTATCTTGGATAACTTGAAGAAGACCTTGACAAAGCTAAAGGAAGATGGACGGAATTCTTACCAGGGGTCTTATGGGCATACGAACCACACCCAGACGGTCAACAGGGTTTTCGCCATTCACACTGGCATACGGAACGGAAGCGGTATTACCAGTCGAGTTGTTGGTTCCAACCACCAAGACGTTGGCGAAGCAGGTACTGGCTTCGGAACATAGAAATTTTTCAAGAGACAAAGAACTTTTGGAAGAAGTTAGAGATGAAGTCGCAAGAAGGTTGGCGGTCTACCAAACAATCTATGAAGCGACAATACAATAAAAATGTACGAGAACGGACCTTCCTCCCTGGAGAACAAGTTTTGAGAAGAACAAGGCCTAAAATGTTGGACGGTGGTAGTGGAAAGCTTGGGGAAAATTGGGAAGGCCCTTTCTTAATTGATAGACCAGCCAGTGGTGGAGCTTATTGGTTAAGGAGCATGAATGGGAGGAAGAGCCCAAGCCATGGAATTCATTCAACCTCAAAAAGTATTTCCATTAGCGTAGATTTGCTTTCGTAATTAATGTAGCTCGCATTTCATTAATAAACTCTTCCCAAGATGGGAGTTTTTCCCGTCCAAGAAGTTACGTTTCAAGTGTTGATACAAATAATGATCGTTGCACTAGCCAGTCATTGCAAGCATACGCATGAGCAGAGCACCTTCTTTCGGACAAGTTGTCTTTGTGAAAAGGATTTTATTGCAGTGAGTTCGTTTTTTAAAGTGGCAGACGCTAAAAGAAGAACCAGTAACGGTATGGAGTTCCCCATTGAGAAGTAATCAAATGTTTGTTGACACACATCTACTGGAAGGAAATAAAATTAAGATTGGGAGTCGATCTCATGGTCCTTGCAAAGGACATGGGATATCATCGATGCACATCTACAGGGAAAAATGAAGCTAATAAAGAGCACTAGATTGAAGTATTAGGCTAAATGCCTAGTTTCCTATACTAGCCTAAGGAAAGGGAAAAGGAAATTGCTAGGAAATGCAACGAACATTCTTCAATCCTCTTCCGGATCGTAGAGTTCGTCAACAACGTCATCATCGGTTTTTCTGGCATCAGGTGGAGCAGCAGCATATCTTCCAAGACCTTTGTTTTGGAAGTTGGCACGATCGCGTTGCCTGCGCATCAGCTTCATGGCGTTGTCAGCCTTACGCTCCCTTGCGTGGAGGACGTCGATCTGGCGCTTCAATTGTTCGTTTTCACGTTCAAGATGATAAGAGACAGCTGCATGAACCTTCTGTTGCTTTACTAACTCGTCGTAATGAAGCTCACCAGCCTTACGAACAAGCGAAAGACCCTGCAGAAAGGTTGGTTAAATATTGCAGGGACGTGTGGAGTTTTAATAAAGGTTATGTGTATTAAGTAGATGATAAGATGCGTACTGCAAAATGAAGCTGGGCTGCACGATCAAGGGCTTGATCTATGTCGAGTCATCCGATCATAATGATGTCGGTCTCGGGCAACATGCTCGTGAGCATAATGCCCCGTGCAACAGTTGGATTTTGGATAGCGGAATCACCAATAGTTACGGGTGAGCGTGAAGACTTATACAAACCGGGGCTGAACGCATCGTCTTCAAATGGAAGACGGGTATTAGTTGGAGCTTTCAAGGGCGGAGAAGCAGGGGTGTACTCCAGCGATGATTGAGGATCGACGGTATGGTTGATACTTTTAATCTCATCGTCACTTATGGTCATATAGTGTGGTTCTCTTTTTTCTGCAACATTTGGGTCAACACCGACCTCAGCCTTAGGAGCCATATCCTCCTTGGCAGCAGCATTGAAGTTCAGAGGCCAATCCCTTATAGCTGAGGGGCGTTTAGAGACACACCTTTTGCGACCATCCCTCAGAGTTTTAACTCTCTTAGGAGAAGGGCCGATGGCTGTTGTATCTTCCGTCCGGTTGGTGGATTGCTTAGGAGAAGTCATGCTGCTAATGTTTAGTATCTGGATGATGATTCCCGAGGAGCTACGAGAGCTGCAGCAGAGACAAACAGTTTAAGAGATGATCGATTAGTGATCCATAGCATCAGCAAACAGTCAAAGCACCACGCATTAGCAAAGGACGAGAAGCTCGGTGATCTTTGCAAGATCGACGACCGAGTTCTTACTTAAAACAAAAGAAAAAAAAATCAATAAAAGGGCAAAACGCACTTACCTAGAGGAGCGAGCTGGGGAGAGAAGCAGTTGTAATTGCATTCTCGATTAGGTTGTTCGACCTTATTTATATTGGGAAAATTAGGTAGCCGTGTCAGTTTCAAATGGAGTCAAACTCATGGATGAATGGGGATCGATTTCAGCCCACTGGAGATAAGCGGTGCGAGATAACAAGCCGTATTTCTTGTAGTTTCGTGCTGAGAATTCGCGGAAACGGACGTTGTAGTGTTCTATGAACATCCAAAGTCTCGGTTTTCATCCGAAGTAAAATCTTTCGAGGTATCGGCAGCCGTCGATCGGATATTGTTTGGAATCCTCAGTCAAGACGAAGCTGAGCTATGAGCTGTATGCTTTATGAGTAGGAAATGGCTCGTTTGAGGGGGCTGTTCGAACAGTGGGCTTTGGTCGCATAAAATGGACATGGGGTCTTTGGACGTAAGAGACTTGGCTTGCGAAGGGACATGCGGGTTTGCACTACAATTGGATATGGTCTATTTTGAAGCATTTGTTGCCAGGAGTTCTTAAACCTTCGAACGAGTCGAGGGTTAAGAAGGGGGCGATGTTTGTACCCTATCCAAAATAGCATACGTGCGTTCCGCATGAGACTTTAAATGCAATTTAAATCCGGCTTATTATAGAAGCCGGTCGGGTTATTAAGGAATCCGAAGGGTTTATGAAAGAAACCTACGGGGCTTATAGTAGAAGCCTGAATCCGGTTTAACATGGGAACCGAGGAGTTTGTTTGGGAACTCATGTGGCTTATTATGGAAGCCGAAAGTAGTTCGTGGTTAACCACTTGGCTTATTGATGAGGCCCAGTGGTTGGTTTGTTGTTGAAGCCCAAAACTTGGCTTATTGTTGAAGCCCAGAGATCTTTGGGTAAAGAGTTTCCATGGAATAATTAGTAAATATTATTTAAGATAAATCCTGATTTGGAAAAGGATAATTATCTTAAGTAGTATTAATTATTATTCTGGATAGAGGTTATCTAAGATACTGAAGATTATGTTAGACTAGGGTTTAGCATGAATCTAGTCATCTATAGGGATGTGTACATAGGAGGGGAGTTATTAGGATAACTACAAAAACCCTAAGGTTTCATCTGTTTTTCCTATATATAGAGGCTCAATCTAAGAGAAAAGGGAGAAAAAAACATTCTTTACTATCAATACTACTTGCAGAGAACATCCGCTGATTTTAGCATCGGAGTGTTTTTGCAGGTACCCCCGATCCTGATCAATCTTTGGAGTTCCGATATCTGCGACGGTGTTTGGATCAATCTCCCGCATCTTGAAGATCGTTGGAGCGGTATATTTTTGCAATATTTTTGCACCAACAACTCCCTCTCAATAATTCTTCTTTGAGGTAGTCGGTGGTGGTGGTGGTGGTGGTGGTCGGTGGTGATGGGAGTAGATGAGAGGGAGTTATATATAGAGGTGGCGGTTAAACAAAATCACCACCACCACCACCACCACCGACCACCTCAAATCACCACCACCGCCATCTACTCCCTCTCACTAATCCCTCAATAAGCTAATTTAACTCACTAATCATTAATTAACTCACTAATCTTTACACTAATTTAATTACTAAGGGCAAGTTTGGTATTTAAAAAAACTTAGATAAGGGGTGACTCATTATTACTTATAATATCCACTCAAAAAAATGGAGAGTAGTCCCCAGAAAAAACGGTTCTAATTTTATGCTTACTTTCAATTTTTTCAAGACTGGCTCAGAATTCAGAAAAGTAAAAGAAAAAACGAAAAATAAAATGCAAAAAAGGAGAGAACTAAACTAGGGCAGCTAAAGCCCAAACCAAACCTGACAAACACGCAAAAAGCCAAAAGCCACACAATTACACTGGAAACCAGCGAAGAAGCATCTCCACACAAACACGCAAAAACCTCTCGCACGTAAGCAAATCTTCGTTTTACTACTAGCTACAACACTTTTAATATTGGTAAGAGCGATCGCTGTTTCCAGGAAAAGGTTCATCAGCTATATTCAACCCGCAAATGCCCTTATTCCTAATGTTTTTGAGTTCCTAAACATGAACAACTTCCACATGAAGCTAAAGATACAAAGCATTACCTTTCAGTAAGGGAAATGAACACCATTATGCTGGCATTGACCCTTAGAGAATGTATGAATCCTCGAAATTTCTAAATTGATTGCCAGGAGACCGAGGGTACAGGATATGGTAATGCATTCATCACAGGACAAATCTGATAAACCTTTCCCAGTCGGAACAACAATCCTTAATGATGGAATGGTAGATTAATGAGATAAATGAAATGGAACAAACATAATATAGTCAAATTCGATGTAATTAACATGAATTTTATAACATAAAAACAGCCAACTACATAGACTCACCATTTTGCAATTAACATGAGAAATCTTTAACATAAGAACAGCCAACTACATAGATAGACTCAGCAATTTGCATTTCAATATCCAACAAAAACAGCTTGTTGGGGGATAAGCAAAACCCAAAACGGTAAGCATTCCACACTACAATCTATGATGCATATATATATGAAACCAACAACATAAAACAAGCAGAAAATAACGTTTGCAACTCCGAATAGCCTCATAACATTCTGAACACATCGCTCAAACTTCCAACTTATCACCTTCTACAGGATTATCTTTACCAAACTCCTGTCTCTCGAAAACGCAGTCATCAGATACTGTTTTGCCAATCACTTGACTATCATAACCTGTGCAAACATAATACATGAGATTATGAGCAGTTAGCCCCAAGAAATTTCCGGCTGCCAATGCGATGGCACATAAGGAGATGATCAAAACCCTAACTTTCATGTTCATATCACTCAGCATAACCAAGTTTACAATCCCAACAAATACGTCAGTAACCAAGTGGAGCAGTAAAAGAATTATCTTAAAAATTACTTTCTCCTGTAACAATTCTTTGCTCTTCTTTATGGCTGTTGAACCGTATGTATTTGGTTCAAGAATGGAAACTACGTTAGCAAAATTCCACGATGCTATAGTATGTGCACGAGCACACAAGACGAGAAAATAACCGATGGTAAGAAAGATGATAGCTACGATGAGGAGGGATTCCAGGACATAATGATCAGTTCTCGCTACCGTATAAATCCCAGAAACAATAAGTGCCATCAGAGCAAAGACAGCCAAGTAAGCTGTGTAGATCAGGAAAATGAGGGGCAAGGCATGAAAAAAGGTGATGGCAAGACGTTTGAAGATACGAGGAATAGCGAAAAGAACAGAAATGGAAGACAATGGTTTAGATTGGTAAACAGATGTTATGGTAAGGGTCATAGCAGAGGTAGACAAAAGATAGAAGGTGGAGAAGAGAACTAGGAAGAGACAATCATGGATAGATTTGCTAACAAGCTTCTGATCAGAAAGTTTAGGTGATGATTTGTAATACAGATCCCATGTAAAGATATTGAATACGTATCGAGTATTGGCTTCAAACAAGAGTTGGAATAGTGAGAGAGGGAGAATGAAAATTAAGAACACCAAGAAGAATTTCAATGGAGATGCTTTCACTGTGATTTTAAACGCATCTTTGATAGATCTAGCTCTCACTAATTCTCTGATACTTTTTTGTGCATTCAAGAACTCAGGATCTTCAAACAACTCCATTGATGTTATCTAACTTTCACACTGTTGATGAATAAAATGCAGAGAGAAGATTTGTTTATGTAGTTGATTTCAGTGAAAGAATTTATTAGGAAGCTTCTTGCAGCTACACTTGCATTTGCCTCAAATGGTACTACTTCATAGTGGCAGTTGAGGTTTGCGAGTGCTTATTAATTACTGACGCGTTCTTCAATTGTGGTTGATAGAAAGAAAAGAGAGTGAACTACAAGTAATCTTCTCATAAATTGGGGTCTTTTTTGTAGTACCTAGTGCAGATCATTTTCATCTAAAACCACCTACCTTAACCATAAAGTGAGGTCTTAAAGTCCAATCAGGGTGCTTTTTATAGTAGTTATTGGCCTCAGTATTCTTAAAGTTGAGTTCTATATCCTGCAAGTTAAGCTCAGTACTCACCCACTAGGACCACTACAGAACAAGTTGTAAAGCTCTGAAGTCAATATTTTGCAGTTTTTGCATCAATAATACCCTGCAATCTCATGTCTATTTATGCTAGGAGCACCTACCACCACTACTACTACTACTAAGTTTACAGGTAAAGACATTCTGCATTTATTCGTCCAAAACTACATTTTCTGATCTTTTGAATTCTAGCTGACCGTTCATTACAGAACAAGGCTGGTTCTATTGATCATGCGCAGTGGTGATTACATTGACTAATCTTTAATGCGAACCAAGCCATATGATGTGTACGATCAGATGATAAAAGACGTGACAAAAAAAATATTCTAAGATGCTTGAAGCATCCGAGTCAGCAACAAAAAAAAAAAAAAAAGTGTCTGATTCGCTCTCATGGAAATTAAACCCATTTTGAATTATCCCCTCCTTGGAGACCCTTTTGATGTCCGTGGTTATCTAACTTCCACTAGCAGGTGCAAGTCGTGTACTGTGTACATAGTAAAAGAATTTTGATGGAATGTACATGGTAAAAATGCCACACACTCTCCGACCAATGAAAAAACGAACGAGGTAATGAATCAATGAAGCCAGGCCCAGGGGTTTAGGATGTGGAACATGAAAAAAAGAAGCTAATTTATGTTCGACAAAAACTTATCAGGTGCACTTATTACAGTAATTAGATAAATTATCAGGTGTAGAGAATTAAGGAAGGAGTTATCAAAAGAATCAGTGTTGGCTTGGGTGTGATAACAATTGGTCAGTAACTCGTGATCTTTGATTTTGGTTGGAATAGGACAACCACGTACAACTTTATGTGTTAGAGTTGTAGGCAAGACATGCAGCAACTACCTAACTCATTCAGCTAAATAAATGTCCAACCTAATTAACTCTTTAGGGAAACAATACAAGCTAGTAAGACAAAATCACTAAAATTACATTGAAAGGCAAGTTGAATTTGATTTGTACTTTGAGTCATTTCTTAACAATCCAAGACATAATAAATCTGCTACATTCGTTTGTAGGGAGATCATGATCATATGTATTTGAAATTTCGTTTTACTACATTCGTTTTTGAGGGAGAAAAGTTAAAGATTGTATTAAGGAAAAAAGAAATGCAAGAATGTTGAAGAATAAACCAAGATACTATGAAGAAGACAGAAGGGATCAATAAGAGTTGTTGATACAGTAGTATGGATCAATTATGAGAGTTGATAGAGTATGTTTGGATCAACTGGTACAGTTGACATGAAGTGAATGGATCAACAAGAGTTGTTGACGCGTGGTACGGTATTTAGAAGTTTACTTGGGTTTAAAGTATTTCTTGTTTTAGAGTTTGTTTACGTGAGAATTTTCTAGAAGAGTTTTTGTTAGAATTTGAGTAAGTTAGGAAAGTGTTTTTTACATGAGAGTCAAGTTTGTTAATCAAATAAATAGGCTGTTGAGCCATGAGTCGAAACACATCAATTAAGAGAAGTTTGTTTGAGTTTTAGTTTTGTGTTCTTTTCATTAAGTCTTTGATATCATATTTTCTACATCTGGTATCAGAGCACTGGTATCAGGTTCTAGGGCTCTGGGTATGAGTTGTTAAGTTGAAGAAGATGACGAGTTTAAGTTCAATCAAAGTACCGGTGTTTGAAGGAAAAAAATTTGAACATTGGAGGTTGCAGATGGAGAATATTTTCACATACCAGGAGGTATGGGATATTGTGAAAGATGGTTATGCTGAACCAGCAGAAGGAGTAGTACTTGAAGGAGCTGTGCTAACTCTATTGAATGAAAACAGAAAGAAGAATTCTAAAGCTACATATATTCTTCATCAGCAGGTTAATGACTACTATTAATGGAGAGAAACTTATTTTCGACCTGTCTTGTCGGGTACCAACAACAAGGGTCACGACAATCTCTTACTACAGCAACGATTAAATCATGTAGTTATTGTTTTTGATCGAGGGAAGTCGAGAAGGAAGATGGTGGTTGTTGGTTTTAAAACAGAAAATAGTGATCAGAAATTACTATGTTCTGAATATAAAGATAGAAGGACGGAATCGATGCTTGTTATTGATATAGCTAAGTTCAGTACCAGAAGTGAAGGTTTGAGTTTTGTTTTTATCGCGGGAAAGCAACAAGGACATCATATGGTGCAATGAAGCTAAACATTTCTTGTTTTTTGACTTTTACGATCTTTAAGGCTACGAGGTTTGTTTTTGATCGTGGGAAATCAGCTGGATGTAATACAAGGGTACAGGAGAATGAGAACGAGGCCATATGTGCAAGCTAGAAATTTAGAAGGCGTACTCGTCGGAGTCGAGTTTTCTTTCGACCTGGGGTGATTGATGCAGGAGCAATTTATGTTTCTTAATGAATGTTTTTAATCTAGGAATGTCCTACAAATAGGGTCATTTTTAGTTAATACCATATTTAGTTTAGGGTTTCTTTCCGTAAGGGTTATCTTTCTAGTATAAATAGGCTATAGGGTTTTTCTTTAGGAGGCAGACTTTTATTATATATTTTCTTAAGCTTTAATCTGCGGATTATAGAAGAGTAATGGTTTTTAACCTAGACTCAATTATCTAGCGTTCTATTGTTATCAATCATATGTTTTATTCGATTATCTTTGTTCTATTTGCCCTAGTTTAGTGTTCTAATTTCTAGAACTGCATCATGTAACCAATTAGAGAAATACATGAAAACATAATACAAGTAAACATAAGATGTGACAAACTCACAATCAGGTGTCACCAGAGTGTAAACCAGATTATATGTTATTAAGAGTGAAAATAGTCATAATACAACTTCATAGTCATAATACAACTTCTTCAAGTCGAAGTTGGAAGAGGGAAGCAACATCGACTTGTCACGAAGATAGCCAAATCTGAGTGTTGATAGTCCCTATGTGAAAATGTTTGTTGTCTAATCAAGAGTGAAAATATATGAGAACTACAATGCTTTAGACTGCACAATCTTTCCAACAACTTGATAATCAACAACTACATGCATGTTTCATATATATGACTATGAAAACAGGGTTAGAGGAGTATGAGATTACATTCATATTGTCACATGGGAGAGTAGAAGCCATTGGAATGAAAATGTGCATATTTTCATTAAATCTTCGAGAGCAAATGACTAATTTGATGTTGAATTTAAGTTTTGATAATTTGTTCAACCGATCTTTATTTCATATCTTAGATCTAGGATTTAAAATACACTTTGTCGCTGAAATTTTTGACTAGAAGCTGCATCTTCTATACGTGTTTTGTTGACAAGGAGAGAAAAAAGAAATTGGAACCGATAATAAAACCTATAATTAGTACTATTAACTATAACTATATACTATATATATTAAGGGATACTCTTGCCATTATCAAATTATCAATGAGAACTTTATTAGTGAGTCACGTATTCTAAAGTTTTGGGTCTAGGATAACAAAAAATGGAAAATACGGGGTTGGAAAAGAAGGATCCATTTTGTGTAGTTTCGTAATATACATCCCGTATAATATGGGGTTTATAATAATTTTTACTAGCGAAGAAAAGCTTGTCATAACATGCAATCTCCTATACTTACCTCTTAACCTCATGATGCCGCATACTTATATTTGATGGTTGTATTAATACCCAACAGGTTATCAAGTAAGATATATAAAAATGAACAGAAAACATCACCTCTTTTTCTGGCTTTGTTACGCTTGTTTCACAACTTTACCTTTAGCTGATTTATGTATGCCGATTTAGATTTATAGCTAACTACCCTATTTGGATACCAGAAGCAGAAATGCTTCTCTTCTTTTCTTCTGAAGAAGAAGTCAAAAGCAAAATATTTTACAAAAAGCTAATTTTTATATTTCTGAAAGTCATTTAAAATTATGTAACCAAACTAACTTCTGAAATTATACAAGAGATCCGACATTAACAACATGCTATACCAGGCAGTCGGACAAAAAAGAAAAGGCTGTCGGGAAGGGCCGGGCACAAAAATTTCCGTAAAAATCCGCGTCCGACATTCGATGAGAATCAGGTGTGCCGGGCAAGCCCGTGACAGGCCATCGGGCGGGCGTCCATGAGCACCTCAGACCCAAACGGACCATAACGCGTTAATAACAACACCCTTGGAGACTTGTCTTTTTTCATTACATACAAACTCTTCTCTCTCTTTCTCTGCAAATCCTTTCTCTCTCGCGGAATCATCTTCAAAAACTGGTATGGAAGATTCCAATCTAGGGTTTCTATATGTTTACTCTATTAGTTTTTTGTTCATTCAGTGTCTTCGAGAGTACTAGTACTCTATTCAGTAAAAATGTTAGGGTTTATGTGTTATTTTTTTTTTTTGAGAATTAGGGTTTTATGATGTAAACTTCGGTGTTGTGTAGATTAGGATTTTGTTTCTCTTCTGAAGCCTAATTTTGTGTATTTCATGGTTTACGTGTACATCAGATACGAAGAAGAGGAATAATTACTTCGGCTAAGGAGGAGGAGAAGTAAAGAGTTCATCAGCGATGGATCAAATTCCACCAAATGCACCTGACGCTTACATACCAGTTAAGCATATGTACCTTATTTTAATCGATGATTTAATAGTGATTTTCTATCTATCTTACTTGCACGGAAATGCATATAGACATAAAACCTGTGTTGATTAGGGCACCACTATAAGCAGTAAGAGGGAAGGTGTTTTTTGCCTGGGAGTCCTTCCTCTACCTTGAAATTCTTAAGTGAAGAACTGTCAAATTAAGTACTTAATAGTTCCAACAAAAAAGAAAAAAGCCATAGTGCTTTGTGGCCTTAGGGTGTTTTGGCCTATTTTTGAGCTAATATGAAGATAGAGGTTAAATAACTGGTGTATTAATTATGTTGGTTCACTCGTATGTTAAGATATGCAGTTAGGTATATCCCATTATGTCAATGATTAAGTGAGATTTTACTTATACCTAAAAAAAGAAAGCTGGATAACATAGAATTCCATTAGGAAGATGAGGAATAATTACTTTGGGTAAGGAGGTCCACCAAATGCACCTGAAGCTTACATACCAGTTTAGTATATGCACCTTATTTTTATCGATTATTTAAGAGTGATTTTTTGTTTATCTTGCACACATTTAATTATGTTGATTAGGCCACTATAAGCAGTAAGAGGAAGTTTCTTTTTTCCTTGCCACTGCCTTCCTTCAATAGTGCCTTAAAATTCTTAAGTGAAGAACCGTCAAGCCGATTTAATAGTCCCATATACAAAAAAAAAGTCAACGTGCTTTGTAGTCTTTATTTAGGGTCTTTTGGCCTATTCTTGAGCTCGTATGAACAAATAGATTAAGTAACTGGTGTATTAATTATGTTGGTTCACTGGTACGATTTGATGTGCACTTAGGCATATCCCATTATGTCAATGATTAAGAGAGCTTTTACTTATAGTATAGCTCACGAGAAACCAAAAAATAAAAATGTTTGATGACATGGAACTCGTTTATATCCGATTGTCAAATTTCTAATTGTCATTTTGATATTTATGTTTTTCTTGTTCACTGATTAGTTTCTCTTATTCAAATTTAATTTCGCATGAAGTATCATATTAGTATATTACTTTATACAGTTTTGTAATGGTTTGGATAAATTTATTGTGAAATATTCTTTGTGGTTCTTCAATGGCAATATTAATGCTTTCTAGTTTGACGGTGATCCTTTTAGTTAGTGCATACGATACGTCCAGTGAGTCTTACACTTAACTACATGTAGGATGTTATGCTTGAATTTCGTGCGGGCAAGTTGAACCTCGAAGGAACACGATTGGTTGCTGATTCACGTAAAGGACTTGTTCGAATAGCAAGGGTGAGAGTTTAAATTTGGCATTGCTCTGTAGCATTCATTAGCCTTTTATTGTAGAATTTGTGTGCATTGCAAGTATGATGCTTGAGGAACTTATTATCCTTAATATCTGTATACACAGGGTGATGAGGGATTGTTACACTTCCAGTGGCTAGATCGTACACAGAATGTGCTCGTAGATGTATCCTTTCCCCAGCTGGAAATCTATCAAATAAAATGAACTTGTTGCTTCTTAGGGAATTTGCTTTTTAGGGATTCTTAGGCTTCTGACATTGCTTTTGGTGCTAGTTTGAATATATCTATCCTTGCGATGATTGTTTTTGGGAATTGTCATGTTCACTTTATGTATTCGAGTAGTTCCAGGTTCTATTTACCAACAGAAAAGTTGAAATGTTGCTATATCACTAACTAATTAGAAAAAGATAAATTAAACAAAGTTTAGATGAATTTCTTCCATAAGGTGTCTCATTTATTGTTTATTCAAGTTATTGCTTTGTGGAATAGAGTTGTTGACAGTTGTTCAGCTTGCAACGCTTCAGTTTGATGTTCTTCTGCTGGAAGTACTGTGCTTTTCCTTGACAGAGTAATCACAGGATCAAATAATATTCCCGGACGAGGCAGTTTTCGAGAAGGTACACTAACAATCAATATTGCATAGGATTTTTGTAATTAATTGAAGTTAAGTTGTGGTTCTTCTTCTTTAATCTGTTGTTGCATGTTCAGGTCGGTCCGCCATCTGAAAGGGTATACCGTTTAAAGTTCAGCACCGACAATAGGACGTTCTTTTTTTGGATGCAGGTTGGTTTTATTGACTGTTCCTTATTTTATTTTGTCCTTCCACAAGGTGTCTTCTTATTTCGTTTGAAATTCTTAATTTTGTTTGGCATCACATCTTGTGTTCAGGAGCCAAATTCTGATGAAGATTCACGAATTAGCACCTCAGTCAACTTCCACATGAATCGCCCTTTTGGTACATTCATCATCTTTGTTTTGGTTCCACTAGTTCTATGATTACATTGTGTTTTCTGAAAAGTGGTTGTTATTCCAATTGCTTGGCAGAATTTGATAGAGAAGAACCTGAAATTTCAGCTCCTCTCCCACTGTCTGAAGCATCCGATAAATCAGAAGACATGGCTGAAGATGAGGTGTCATCGAGGTAAAGAATGATTTTGCGTGCCAAATTTTTTATTATCTTTCGGGGACATGAAAGATTATCAGTATTTCCACTGTATCAAATCATCTAAGAACTAAGATGAAAACTTGCTGTATCAAACTCAAATTCACAAACAATATTCATCTGCTGTGAAACTTTGCACTCTTAGTTTTTAACTTGTTGCTTTTCTAAAGGATTGTTTTTAGGATCAATATTTTTGAACGGTTAAATAATATTAGATGACCTATTGTTAAGCAAACCACAACTTTCTAGCACGGAAGTCTTAAATTTTGTGTAACGGTTTATATTCAGAAGGAAGAACTAATATACATGATATTTATATTCTCTCTTACAGGGCAAACTTGGTTATGCCTAACTTGGGTATGACAGTAACTAGTGATGTTAGCTCTTCAGCTGGACCAGTAAAAATGGCAGATCTGCAGAGAATATTAAGTAGTTTTGGAGCAGGAGGTATTATATATGGTTATCTTTTCATGTTTTAAGGCCTCCTTTGTTTGCTACATACTTTCTGACATATTATACTCTGTGGTTGGCGTTGCAGATGCTGCTGTGGATCCTGACGGAGGTGATTTTCTACTTAAATATAGGGCTTAGTGAACTTTGTTATGCTTAATATAGGGGTGTTGTACTCGGCATGTATTTAAAAGGCCGTTCCTTATAGACCACTAGACCCATAATCTAGCTGACTTGCTATCCCATACCAATCACACCTTTTATGCTGCCTTCGGTCTTTGGTTGTGATCACTCAGTTACATCTTTGCCTGGAGAATCCCATTAATGGCCTCAAATTATAATTCTGCTGACCATCTAAGAGCCCGCATGTTTTGGAACTCTCGTCTCTTGGTGAATGTGAAAGTCGATCTCATCGTCTCCAGGACTCATAATATACTCAGTTGTAACCTCCAGGACTCATAATATACTCAGTTGTAATTTTAGCCCCTGGTTTGTGTCCAAGTCTGCCACAGTGCAATTGTTGGACCATGACCTGTTCTAATCTCCTCAATGCTTCTCTCCTTTTTTTTTTGGTACTGCTTCTGAAAGATTTTATTTTTAAGGTCTGGGATTGGAGGACATTCTGACTCCTGAGCTAATACTGCCATTGATTGAATCACTGCCTTTGGAACAGCGATTGGCGGCACATTTGCCTGAGGTAGGAAGTATTCGATTCTATAAGCTCTTACATTTCAATGTAAAGTATTACTACTCTTAGTCTTACCACATTTATATCGATGCAATGTTTCAGGGTAAACTGAGTCCTTCTGATCTAATCGAGTTACTACAGTGCCCACAATTCCGTCAACAAGTAGAATCATTTACATATGTGAGGATCCTATCTTAATATTTTGTTGATTTAGGTTCTAGTCTCAAAGGAAGTCCACCCATGACTGACACTTCTTCTATGTGTTTGTTTTAGGTGCTTCGCACAGGACAGATTGATTTGACTCAGTTTGGTATCGACCCAGCTAAATGTAAGTAATGAACACTCCAAAGTTTTCTCCTGGACCATTAGTAAATGTGAGATGGATTTTTATCTGTTGTTTGTATACATTAGAATGATTTCTAACATCAACTCTTAAAAATCTGCGCTGTGATTTGTTATGAATTTGCAGACAACTTTAGTGTTCAATCTTTCCTCGAAGCTTTGGACGATTCTGTTGCAAAAGTTTCAGATTCTGGGGAAACTGGTTCAAGGCAAGATGATAACAAGGACTCGACATCTCAAACGCAAAATGATCCTATGGATGAAGGACACTAGCATTAGTTGGCAGGTGTTTTGCTGGGGTTCGACCAACTTATGCTAACGTTTCTCTATCACCACTGTTGAGATATCAAAGCTTAAGTGAATTTCTTTCAAAACAAATCTGAAGAAAAGAGAAGTAAAAAGACGGAAAAAGAGTAGATATACCCATCCTTGTTTGTTAACAAAAATCAATAAACTTACAGTAATAGGTTTAGATTCCATTGATTTACAAAAGTTGATTCAAGAACCGTATTTGGAATGTATAAATTTTCAAGAACTTCATTTGCAGGTCTGCCAAATTGGGTTCATTTGGTTCATGACCAAATGAAGCCTAGATTCTGTGTTGAGCCCAGCTCCTTTGATCATATTTTACCTTTTGTGCAGCTGATGTCAATTGCAGGTGAACCTTTGTGACTTCAAGTCTTGTGGACAGTGTGATACTGTACAGGGAGACTTTACAGTTCTTCCCATGATCTAGGGTTAACTCCTGACCTAACAAACAACATCAGTCATTAATTTCCAACTAAATCACAGTTGCAATCTGTTCTAGTTCCGAACCACAATTTATCATCACATGAATTCACTTGTCCAGCCTTTTAGTTGGCCACAAATCTTTTGCCACGGTGCCCAAATATAGTCAATGAGCTTGATGACTCATTTTTAAGTTGTATTCAAACACTGGTATACATATACGTGTATCGTTGAGTAGGTACTTTTGGGGTCTCTCGATCCCAGCCACCACCACCACCTCAACTTTATTATTCTCTTCATTGATACTTCTTGTTGAAAACTCACGGGGGTAAAAGCAAGACTTGGGCTTTCCTTGTTTTTGTATTCTTGCCGGTGCTTTCGGTAGAAGACTTATTGAAAGAGTGCCTCCTTTTAATAGCATATACCTATCTTCGTCCTCTTTTTTTTTTTAGTCTTGGGTTCACAAAATACTTCCGTAAAGTGCTTTTCACACCTCTATGGAGCGCCTTAAACTGAGTTTCTTTTCATCTTCTTCTCAAGCAATCTCTTCTGTATCATATTTTATGGCTTAGTATAAAATAAATTCATTTCTAAGCATATTAAAACCTCAAGAACAAGCTATCATTTGACCCTTTTTTCTCTCTTATCATGGAACCCATGAATTCATCAACCAATTCTCCTGGCAGCACTACCATCAATATCTCTGATGAAACAAATGCAATGGTCGTCCCGTTACTGCTAACAAATCCGTCTTATCATCGTTCGAAATCAAACATATACGACGAGCTACGAAGTTTCCGTGTAAGTCTCAAGTGGTGTGCACTTGATCATTCGACATATGTAAATAAAACCATTTCTTACTTGGTTTTTATTTTCCTTACAATAGTTGTTCCCATTTTTAGTTCAGTTTTTGTTCATGTCCCTAAAACTTCAACTATCGAGGATCCAATTTCATTCAACAAGTTGATTCAGTTACCAGAGTCAGGTTTAGCCATTATCGGTTTCTTCACGATATCCAGATTCTTTAAAAAGTACGGTCTGCGTCGGCTTCTATATCTTGATCAACTTCAAGATGATTCAACGTACGTTCGACGTGGGTATGCACGAGAGCTTGATAAATCCTTTAGACACCTTGCTTACATTCTTTTACCTTCTTTTCTTGTTGAATTTGCACATAAGATACTATTCTTCTCAACAGTCACAGTGTCAATCCCCGTACCGTACGCAGAAAACCGTCTTCCGTATAATTCGATTATGTTTCTATCAGGTCTAGTGTCATGGGTGTATAGAACTGGTGTGTTTTTGTTAGTTTGTGCTTTGTTTAGATTAACATGTGAGTTGCAAATACTAAGGTTTGAAGGATTTCAGAAGATGTTAGAAGGTTATGGTTCAGAACCCGGCACCATTTTTGAAGAACATATGAGGATAAAAAAGCAATTATCGGAAACAAGTCATCGGTACCGGCTTTTCATTGTGGCTTCTTTGTTTATGATTACTATTTGTCAGTTTGGAGTTCTCATGTTAGTTTTGGGTTCAAAAGCTGAGAAGAACTTCTTCAATTCAGGCGATCTTGTGGTTTGTTCCGCAGTTCAGTTAAGTGGTTTCTTACTGTCACTACTGGGAGCAGCAAGAATTACTCATAGAGCCCAAGGAATTGTATCCATTGCTACAAGGTGGCACATGCTTCATGCAACTACATTCAGCAATGGGGTCTCGAAGAGTAAATGCTGCACGCTGGAAAAGATAGATAGAATTTCAGCGGCCAATGCTGGGGTTGTCGAAGAGTCAAACCGCACAATTAGTAGTAACTCAACAAATGACACTTTGATTGCGATGCCGTCAGAGGATTCATCATCTTTCCAGACTAGACAATCTTTGGGTGAGTATTGTGCATTCAGAAATTTGTTCTCCCTTAACCTATCAAAGCGAAACCGTTTCATGTCTTCTATATAGGTTTAACTCTAATTTGTTTGTCTTCATGGAAATTTTTGCAGTGACATATTTGCAGCACAACAACGGCGGAATCACCGTGTATGGGTTCCCGCTGGATAGGGGATTGCTTCACACACTCTTTGCCTTCGAATTTTCTCTAGTTTTATGGATATTAAGTAAAGTTGTTGTCCTCTCATCTTGATCATGCTTTCATTAATCATGAAATTCATTAAAACCTGTTTATAAGCTATTCAGTGAGTGTTTATACATATAGAGTAGTGTTCCTATATGAAATACAATTGTAAGAACTTACATTTTTCCATTGAATTTCTTAACCTTATGATCAAGCAGGTATGTGAGCCAACTTCCTAGCTAGTGGAACCTTTTAAAGTTTTCCTACGACCCTCCTGCCGATATTGTACTCGCTTTATTCACCGAAAGCAATGCACCCAAACAAACACAGTGATTGCCTGAGCTTGAAGAACTTCTGCGGAGAACCTGACATATACACACTAATCTGAGAATAACATGTTAAAAGGTCTTCACCGACCCGAATGCTAATTTTAGAGAAAATAATGGATTATCCAGTGCCATATGTCCTCAATGAAACCTTAGATTTGGGATCAGTTGGAGATGGGCTGTGGGTACATGAGCTAGCTACCTACCATGACCTCTGCCTTGCCAGTCCCATTTTCTATGAGTAGTGTGCATTTTAAAGAGTGTTAATTTAACAGAATAGAAATACTACAAAACAGTAATAACGCATCTCAATGTATGCACCGTACATTCTAATTTCATTCAATAGAGTACCAGAGCAGAGCTTATATGAAGTTCAAATCCATATAGGTTCCAGCCCTGCAAAATATCCGAAGCAGACCAGAAACTGAAGCAAAGATACTACAAACAGAAAATGGGGCAGATTCAAAACATTTTAGTACCCCCACCCTTGATGGTTCAGGAAGTTACACCAATAACCAACATACTCCTTACAAGGGGACTTCTAGAATGATCCACACAAAGATTAGAATAACAACAGTTACAACACTGACATACTGAAAGTACTCCTAAGCTTTTTCAGAGCTCGTCAAGAACTTAACCACACATTTGGCGGGTTTCGGAAACATTAGTAACAACTTCATTGCATTTATTAATTCCTCATGGTTTTTACAGAGCCATGGAGAAGCTACAATGGTTACAGTTTCAAGAAATCCAGCATACTTCAGAAAGAGTTTAATCGCATTTAGCTCTCCTGGTTCCCCATCAAAATACCCGACTTTGATCAACTTCAGGTTTGGTAACGAATATTTAGGATCAAGTGACCAACAACCATCATCCTCATCGCCGCGGATGTGAATGCTCTACAACAGTTAAAGCAAAAGTTCAGCGAAATACACGATTCCACAAAAGATCTAAGTAGTGATGCTAACACAAATACATACTACCTACTTTTATAAAGATTTCCCAAATGGGGTATGGAAAAGAAAATAATGAATGTTTATTGATTCCAAAGGAGTTTAGGAAACTGACGTATTACAGTCCAAATCAACAGTTTCGCCGAATATGACAACAATGAGAGAAGTGAATACCAATGCTAACAATTAAAAAAAAAAAAAATTTCTTTTTACTTAATGCAGTAAAAGGTGAGTGACTTACCTGAGCAAAGACAATCGATTCTAGATTAGGCGAGAGCTGGAGAAACCTAAAAAATCTTCTCATAACAGAAACAGAATCTGAACCAAAACTCGTGCAATAATACCTTGAACTAAATTCTAGATGGATCAAATTGTTAAAAGCAGGCAAATCGGTTAAGAGGATATCCGCCTCACTTTGAACCTAGTCATTAAGAAAAAACAAAGTATACCAGTGCATAAGAGATAGTAAAACCATAGGCACAACATGATACTCATAAATGCTGTACAAATAAGTTTACAACAACAAAATTATCAAGAACATTTGAAGTATTATCTACACATACCGGAAAGCAGGAACCTGACGTTTTAAGAAGCTTTACATTATAAAGCTTTTTAAAAAGCTTGATTGGGAATTTAGCACCATTATGAATGCCAATATCTGCCTCAACTAGTGACGGAAAGCTGTCGAATACATAGTCTGTTGGTTTCTCTAGTCTGCAAAACATGGTCGACAGATTAGGTGCACAAATCTTCATTGTAGATTCTCCGAAAAAACAGCACTCAATGTACAAGTGCTTCAGTGCGGGATTTGCAATGCATGAAACTTCATTCCGCAAACCATCACAGTATCTCAAACTCAACTCTTCAAGGATGGGGCAGCTAGAAAATAATTTGTTGAACGAGGTTTTATCCACAAAACAAAGATATTTGAGCCGAAGTATCTTGAGCTTTGGAAAATAAACTGTGTTAGGAATAACGAATTCGGTAAAAGTTCCCATGTTGAAACGCAAATCCAACAGTGTCAATGAATCACAAGTAAAAAATGATAGCGGGAATATTGAGGATGTATTTGGACATTCTATGAAAAGAAAAATTTCTTCAACTTTGCGCTTCATAATAGTAGTGATCCATCTATTAACCCTAGATTCATCAATGAACTCATCCCAATGAAGATAGAACTTCTGGACATTAGGCTTCTCATGAATAAATAGTACCGTGTCAAGAAAGTTCATGAACCGTTTGGTTTCCAGCTCTCTTTCATTTATACCCACTAGAGTTCGCCAGTTGCGAAAATCAAGAGTAGGGATGGAATAGACTACATACTTCCATCTTTTGGATAAAATGCAGGTAGACATACCACATTTGGTTGGAAGGAATGAAAGAATGTGATGAATTAGCGCATCAGGTAAATTACTTATCTTATCCTCTCCAACACCCACATTACTGTCTTGCAAAATATTGTGTTCTGTCTTGTTTCTCAACACCATGATTCCAAAATGAACTTCTCTGAGAAAGTAGTTAAAATGGGAGTTAGTATAAAAGAGACAAAACTATGTTACACACATTTCATCGAACAGATAGCATGCATAAAAATGAAAAATCAGAGAGAACCCGTCAATAAAGAAGTATTCGAAAGATGGAATAAATATTAATATAATTCAGAAAAACTAGAGAAATCTGGACTGCATTTGTAGTTGGAACTAAAACTAACCTGAAGTTGAGCTCCGGCCACTTCTTCCCTTCGATTTGAAGTTTTGAACCTATAGTGAACTTTACTTTTCTTTTCAATAACTACTGTAAATGCAAATCGGAAGTGTAGAAATGGTGTTGGAGTTACAGACACAGGGTGAGAAAGAGTATCGAACCGGCACCGGCTATGGCTCCAGCTCCGGCTGAAGACTATCTAAAGAAAACATGGTAACTAATTGTATTCGACTGCTACTCGAGTTTTGTTATAAAAACCGGCCATTTGGAAACAAAACGTTGGAATAAAACGATTCCGTTTTTTATTTTATTCTTGAATAAAACGTTGTTATCTGCAAGTTAGTTATATATATATATATATATATATATATATATATATATATATATATATAGAGGAGGGATCCCCTCACACTTTTATTATCACACTATCTCACACATTGAGCGTTATTTTTGTGAACAAAAACCAAACCGTAACGGTTTTGAAGCTAAGATTTTGGGGATATGTTCCTCTTACCAAGTTCTACATACCTACCAAAAATGAGCGTATTCCGAGACATATAACACCACCATCTACTACTTTGAAAATGAACCGTTGAAAATCAACGGATTTCTGACCGTCGAAATTAAGACCGGTAGATTATGAGGTTTCATATTTCGGAATGTGCTCATTTTTGGTAGGGATATAGAACATGGTAAGAGGAACATATTCCTAAAATATTAGCTTCAAATCCATTACGGTTTGGTTTTTATTCGCAAAATGACGCCCAACGTGTGAGATAGTGTGATAATAAAAGTGTGAGGGGATCCTCCCTCATTCTATATATATATATATATATATATATATATTTTTTGAAACACGAATGTAATTGATTTAACTTTCAGTGATTACAAAGCTTGCATCTTCCTGAACTTGACATATAATTTGATCAGGAGTGGATAATAACCAAACACTGCTGAGATAAGTAGTTCTAGCTAGCTTTGCTAATATATCAGCTGCTTTATTTTTTTCCTTTGGCACATAATAACAATGCCATGAACTATTACTAGCAAAAATAAATTTGATATCCAGAAGCAAATTTCGAATTCTCCAGTCTATATTGGGTCTTTCATTGTTCATCGCGTCATGCAACTAATTTTGAATCATTTCAAAGACTACCTTCTCCAGTCGTTTCTTTCGCCCATTTAACTGCTTCCCAAAGACTTTTGCATTCCACCTGCTCTGGACTGAAAGCTTCTTCTAAGTAGACACATTTGGAGCCCTTGTGCGCACCTGCAAAATCGCGAACTATAAGTCCAATGCCTGCATTTTTTAAATCATAATTATAAGAGCCATCAACATTAATTTTAAAAGTGCCAGCAATAGGAGGAGACCAATGCAGATTAGTTCTACGCTGTTTAGTGACTTGAGTTGTTAAACTAGGAATCCCTTTCTGTTGAAGTTCAATTTCTAGTTTGCATCTATAGATTATTGCATCAACTGCAACCTTCCATCCCTTGAAAACGGCATCACACCTTGATATCCATATGCACCAGGACACAATTGCTATATTGCAGAGAACATCTTATGGGACTTGATGAGATAAGACTTTATCAAACCCGCTGCAGAACCATTCAACAATATTCACATCTGGCTGAATATGAAAACCAAGAACTGCGAACCAAACTTCCCTTGAAACATTACAATGCAGTATACTGTGAGAAGACGACTCCAAAGTTTGAGAGCATAGAGGACAGCTATAATCCCCATTCTGAATAACATAAACCAGCTTATCTCTTGTTTGAAGAATATCCATAATACACTTCCAGAGAAATTGAGCAATTCTTGGGAGCAATGAGAGTTTGCATAATCTTTTGTAGATTCCTTGCATTCTAGGACTGACTGCCTGATCATCATTTTGCTCCTCAAACATCTTTTTATAAGCAGATTTAACAGAGAAAAGCCCATTTCTTTCAAGGGTCCAAACTAACCTGTCTTCATGTTGTGGATGTATATTAAGAATAATCCTTGCTACAGATGTTTCAAAAAGACTGAAGATAAGGTCATAGTTCCATCCACCCGATGCTGTGAAAAGTTGATGAACAAAAGTATAATTTTGATAGTCAGTAACACCTGCTTTGGGTGAAGGAGGAACTGATAAACCAGGTATCCATCTGTATCTCCATATATGAATTTTATGACCATTTCCTAAGCTGTAGCAGCTGTGATTTTTGATAAATTGCAATTCTGAACTTATACTTCTTCAAGACCAGGTTGAGTTTGGATTATCTTTTATGTCAAACACTTTTCCATCTGGGAAATATTTTGCTTTCAAAGATAATGCACATACAGAAGTTGTATCGGTACACAATCTCCATGCTGACTTAGCAAGAAGTGCTCTATTAAACAGTTTGAGATCTCTGAATCCCAATCCACCTTGTTCTTTTTGTTTACTTACATGCTTCCATGAAATAGGTGGTTTACCTTTATTGGTCTTCTTTTTCCTCCAAAACTTCTGTTGAGAAGAGTTTAGACTGCTTATATTAGAATCTGGCAGTTTAAAACTACTCATATGGTACATTAGAAGTGCATTTGTGACATTTCTTATCATGACAGATCTACCAGCCTCAGAGATATTTATAGAAATCCATCTTGATAGTCTTGTATCCATTTTTTCTATGATATTAGAAAAAGGGATTTTCTTGTTCCTGCCAATGAAGAAAGGTAGCCCTAAGTACTTTCATCTTTAATACTTAACTCTCTAACTTGAAGGATACCACTGATGATTTGAGCACTTGAAGGAGTTAAGTTCTTGCTAAAATAGACATCTGACTTGTGAAAGTTAATTAACTGGCCAGAGCAAAGATTGAACTCTTCAATAACTTGTAATAACTAATTAGTTTGAGATAGATTAGCTTTACAAAACAGAAGGCAATCATCAGCAAACAATAAGTGATTTATCTTGGGAGATGCCAGTAAGCTGTTTAGTACTTTCCAAATGAAACAAATGTCTTGAAAAGCTTCCATAGAAATGATATATAAATAAGGATAAAGAGGATATCCTTGTCTAATACCTCTTGTTGGAATGAAAGAACAAGATGGTGAGCCATTAATCATAATCTCAATAGAAGTAGTTCCAATGCATTGTTGAATAAGATGACAAAAATTTTCACAGAAACCAAATTGTTTTAAAACTTCATTTAGAAAGACCCATTCTAATCTGTCAAAAGCCTTGGACATGTCCATTTTAAGAGCTAAATGGCCAGTTCTACCTCTTTGCTTTTTCATAGCTTTCACAAGTTCTTGAACCAAACAAATATTCTCAGAGATAAGCCTTCCAGGAACATATGCTGACTGCATAGGAGATCTTATATTAACCATGTGTTTCTTGAGTCTGAGAGCAATTATTTTGGAGATTAACTTGTAAATGGTGTTGCAAAGAGCTATAGGTCTGAAGTCTTTCGGTTTGTGAGCTCCATTGACTTTGGGAATGAGAGAAATCCTAGTGTTATTAATCTTTTTGAGCATATAACCTGAGGCAAAGAAGGACTTAACCACTTTACAAACATCTTCACTGACTATCTGCCATTGAGTTTGATGGAAACCCGGTGGAAATCCATCAGGACCTGGGCTTTTCCAAGGTTGCATTGACATGAGAGCTTCATAGATTTCCAGATCATCTAGAATTTTAATAAGAGCTTCATTATCTTGTTCATTTATGCAAGTAGGAATATGATGGAGAAAATTATAAGGATCAGCTGGATGGGATGTTGAACTAATCTTCTTGAAATGAGTTACCAATACAGATTCCATAGAGCTTCTATCTTGACACCAGGAGCCATCAGGAGACTGTAAGGAATCAATTCTATTCCTAGCTCTTCTTTGGTTCATTATTATGTGAAAATATTTGGAGTTTCTGTCCATATCATTATAAAACTCGTCTCTAGATTTCTGGAGATTAGAACTTGCTTGGATCTCATTTATACTGTTTATTTCTATCTCAAGTTTCTTGACAGCTTCAGTATTACATCCTTGGAAGTCTGATGCTTGAAGTTGAGCTAGTTCTTCTTGAAGTTGATTAAGTCTTTCTTGAGTGTGACCAAAAGTTGCTTTGCTCCACTTAGAGAGAATATATCTTGTATTAGAAAGCTTATCAGTTAGAAGAAAAGCTGCAGAACCTGTAAGATTAGATTTCCAAGCAGACAAGATTTCATTTTTACAAGAATCATTTTTCAACCAGTGTTCAAAAAATTTCCAGCATTTACCTGAGGTTCTAGACTTATTATATAAAGTTAACAAAATAGGAGCATGATCAGAACCTTTTATTGGAAGATGAATAAGCTTAGCATCTGGATAATTAAGGATCCAATCACTGTTAACTAGAGATCTATCTAGTCTAGACTTTATTTTACCTGTGCCATGAGAATTGCTAGTCCATGTAAACATGTTTCCACTATAACCTATGTCATGCAAATCAGAGTCTCTTATACATTCTAGAATTTCAGGTGCAGTGGGTTCAGTATTAGTGTTTCTTTCATTGATATTCATAGTAATATTTAGGTCACCTAGAAGAACCCAAGGAATGTTGAAAGAAGTGCTTAGATTATGAATATACTTCCACTGATCTAGTTGTTCATTCTGATAAGGGGTTCCATAGAGACAAGAGAGGAACAATTCTCCTCTACTGGGATCATTTTAACTAGTGCATGGAACATATTAAAAGAAGAGTTTAAAATTTCGAGAGAAAATCCGTCTTTCCACGGCAACCACCTGCTTGACCAATAGATGAAACATAACACTTATTAGGCATATGAAGGAAGCTAGTAATACTAGAGATTCTATCATCATTAATTTTTGTCTGAGACAAAAATATAATGTCAGGAGAATGAGAATTGTTTAAGGAAGCTAAATACTCCCTAGTGTCTTTGCCTAGAATACCATGGCAATTACCACTGAGAATTTTCATGTTGAACTGAGAGCAAAAAGGTTTTAACTTGGTACACAAGCTAAAGCTAGGATAATGAACGAAAAAAAATAAAGCAGTACGGAGATAAGGGTAAAACTTATTAAAGCCACAGTAATAAATGCTGAATCTAATCTTGTAAGAGGAGTAAAAAGGAGGGTGCGTAGTTAAAATAGAATATACCAGATTAATGGGGGCCTCATTCATCTCATGGGGATTCTCCCTTGCTCTTTCAGTTTCTTCTTCAACAAGATCATGTTCCATTTCTTCGTGTCCATTATTCAAGTTCCCTGTACCAGTATTACTTTCCACGAATTCACCATCTTCTCCCTCTTCATTCTGCTCCATTCTTGATCTTTTATTGTTCCTAGAAGCATTCTCAAGTTGTTGTTCTTCCAGCTGCGCTTCTTCTTGTATCTTTTTCCTGCTAGCTTCACAAATTCTTTCTAGCAAATTGTCCTGGTCTTCACAAATTTCCACTCCATAAGCTGCATCAAGCTCATGTAAATAGTTGATATATTGTTCATTTGTGAATCTTCGAATCATCATATCATCTGCTGTGTTAAGGCATTCTTCTTCATTATGATCCACCGTAAAAAAATTTAGGACAAAGATTGTGAGATTGCTTTTCCCAATGAAATCTGATCCAAGTAACACCACCAGCTGCAGTATTCTACCAATCTCCTCTATGAAGAGGTTTGGATAAATCGATTTTTATTATTGCATTAATAGTAGTTCCAAATGTTGGTTTGCAGTCCTCAGGTTTTGTTGAGATGTTTTCCCCTAATTCTTCAATGGCTTCATTAACAACTTCAACAGAATGATGTTTTGGGAGGAGATTCTTGAATTGGACGTCCCAATCTTGATATTTAAACACCCAATCTTTAGCAGGAATTGCATGATCATATTTGAGTAAGTTCAGATGACTTTTTACAATATTCCATGGCCCTCTTGTAAGAATAGTGTTCATAGCTTCTTCAGTTCGAAACTTGAACAAGAAAACATTTCTGTCAAAAGCACGAACATCCTTGACTCTAGATCTATTCCATAGAAGAATAACTTCTTTTCTAACAGTATCAGTCTTAATAGTACCTTCAGCAAAAACATTCCCAATAAGAGTGGTACCCTATTCATCTGAGGCTTTCGTGATGGCTGTCTTGGCACCAACTGCTCTTCTCATTTGTCTAGCACAAATATCCCTGATTTGAGTATTCTGCATCTTGCCAGTGATGACTGAGATTTGAGAGTTCGATGAAGAGGCCATAGGTTCTATATGAGTTGAGAAAGATATTGCTTGCAGTTGTTTTATCTTGTGGGAATAAGGGTCATAACTTATATAACAATAATTTGTTAAAAGAGAATTATCTTCAAAGTTTGAATAAGTAAAGAAAATTATCCTCCCATAACTGAGGTATTGATTAGGGATTATTTTCCCAAAATTAAAGGAATCTGTTAGGCTGGATAGATAACTAGTCGGCGGAGAAATTATCGGCAATTTATTTGATGACCATCTGTTACGTGGATGTAAAGAGGGAAAGTTTGAATTTTTGAAATCTGACTGAATCGTATCTAAGGAAAGATACTGTATCTTAGAGTAACTCGTAAGATATACTAGTTGAAATCTGAACTGATTCATGGCATTTCCGTTTAAATCATATACATGATAAAGAAAGTAATACTGGTACATACTGTGAAACTCCATCTTGTAGAAGATGTGTTGCAATACTGCTTCATAGTCATTTAACAATACTTGGAACGGTGATCTCCAAACTAAAAGAAGAAGGAGACTGTTTGAGATAAGAGTCCAAAACTGGATGATTCCCATGATTTGATGAATGGTATAGGCCCTGAAAATTATAAAAACATAACTGAGATAAGAACAGAGAAATAAAGATAAAGGAAAAGAAAACAAAATGAGCAAAATCAAATCAAAAATGAAGGGAAATCATAAGAGCTTTTTCGATAGCATCTCTCTCGTCTTTAGGTCAAAAGTTTTTCTGTATCTTGTTGCTTGAGGTTTCTTTATTTTGTGAAACTTACTCGCGAATGTAGATATGCTCACTTAATCTATATATTATTCACTATATGATTCACTGAAAGAAGTTATATATACCCGTTCAGTTTGCTCAATTTTTTTTTGTATCTCTCGTCCAAATTAGGGTTATTTGGTTTTTGGTACTTACATTTTGACCAACATTAGTGTTTGGTCTAACTTTTGTCCAAGTTAGTACTTGGTACTTGGAAATGACGTTGACCCGCGCTGACTAACTAAAATCTTGACTTCTGTTTAGTATTTATTTTTATTTTTAAAATAATAATAATTACTTAACGCCGTTAACAGCGCCGTCAACACGTGATTTTCTTATAAAGTCACATGACTACAGCTTTATTGTACGGTCCAGATTCCCTAGATCTAACGACCTAATTTTTATTTTTTCAAAAAATATGACCGTTTGGCCATTACATATAAAAGAACCTTTTCTCACACTATTTTCTACCACCTTACATTTTTCTTCTCCTGAACCTGCAAATTCTTATCTTCATCGTCAACAATCTTCTGCACCCACATTTCTTCACCCAGAAGCATACATAATGGAGGGTTCTAGCTCATCATTAACTGAAAAGTGTCATCTATGTATTTCTGATGGTCATGTTGCTAGAGATTGTCCCTGGGAAGGCACAAAATGCACCCTAACCAACTGCAAGGGGTACCTATTTCTCAGAAAAGCTGTAAAAGGCAAAAAAGTTTTCCAACCTTATGTGAAGTGAAACTATTGTGGAGTTTTCATCTGGTTAGATGCTTATGTAGCATCACTCAAAAGAATTCCACCACCTATTCCACCCCCTCTGAATGATGAATACAAATGGCTGAAAGATAAACAGTTCTACTGCTACTCATGTGGGGATGCTGATCACATGGTTTATAACTGCAAAATCAACCTCTTACCATGCACAAATCCAGGCTGTGATGGTAAGATGAAGCTGCAGACATCCAAAAAACCTGAATCTATTGGAAACAAGTACTACTTATGTCAAACATGTAAGAAGGTTAAGTTTCTTTAAGAATATAAGAAAGTGGTGGAAGATGTATGAACCCAGCTAGTTGTAATACCTATGATATGCTAATCTAAGTAATTTATTCTATATTGTTCATAAACTAACAAGCAACACTAACTTATACAACAACAATCCATTCATACACACATAGTTTATAAAGATAAAAACTTTGAAACTTTTAACAGTATGTTCATTAAGCAATAACAGTTGAGGTTCCAAAAAAGTTTAGAAACTTAGGTCTAATCGTTCATAAAGATAAAAACCTAGATACCGTCATATAGTAGTTCATAAAGCAAGCAACTGCATATGTTGTTCAAAACATGTATAAGTGTAAATAAGAGCAACTGCAGTTGTCCAAAATAGTGAAAATGTGGACTTAAAGCATAAATTATCATTCTTCAGTAAGATCAATAGTTATTCCATTGAGGGCATTACCTATATCCCTTTGGATCCTTCTGCTCCTTCTTGGTGGTGAAGGCAATACAGGTTCAGGCTCAGTATCAGGTTCAACCTCATGCTCTAACTCAGGTTCTGGTGCAGGTAGTAGTGGCTCAGGCAGCAAGGGCTCAGGAGTTTGTCTTCTCCTTTTCTGTTGTACACCACCACCTCTGGTTCTAGCACCACCACCTATGGTTCTAAGCCACCTCCACTGCCACCTCCTCTTCCAATATTATGTTGTTCATTTAGATACTCTACAAAATCCATAGCTGGATTCCTCATCACTTGTGGTTCACCACCTGCAAACAAAGAATATCATAAAAGTTAGTCAAAACAAGACAAAGACAAAGACAAAGACAAAGATAAAGATAAAGATAAAGATAAAGATAAAGATAAAGACAAAAAAAAAAAAAAAAAAATCACCGCCTTGGGAAGCTTCAAATTCAGCCTTTCTAGGACAACCCCTATTGTTGTGCCCAAATTCAGTACATAATTTACACTGCTTCCTCTGTCTATTTCCACCTCTAGCTTCATCTGCATCTCTTCTCCTTTCAGTCCTTGGTCTGCCTCTCTGCCTCTCATATGGCGGAAGTTTTACTTTATGTTGAATTTCATCCAATGACTTCCATTTACATACATTGTCCATTGGACCAACCATTCCAGCATATGTGGTTCTGTACTTGTCCACATGGTGATATTCATCAACATACCTGCAAAACAAGAAGAAAACAACAAAAAAAATTAATTATAGATAAAGTTGTTAAACATAAAATTTCATAAAAAAAATAAATAAAAGACAAACATGAAACAACTTACTCTTTCCAGTCAGCATTTCTGTTGAAAAATGAAGCATTGATTGCATGTTCACAAGGAATCCCAGTGACATCCCGAAACCTACAAGAACATTGATGCTTAGGCAAATCAACAACCCAAGAACATACATTCCTGTGATCAAGGACTGTCCACACATCTTTGATAGTAGGGACCCTTTCAAATGCTGTTGCTTTTTGCCTGTTCACATTATAAATCTCTTCTGCCCTTGGGACCACACCTCCATCCGGATAACTCTCACCTTGTAGTCTCCTATCAAACATCAACCATGTCACCATCAGGTGATACTTCTCAAGAAACTTACAAACAGGTAGACCTCTTATATCCAATATCCATGCATTAAAAGCTTCACAAAAGTTTGAAGTTATGTGTTCACAGCTTGATGAAGTATCAAAGAAAGCCCTTGCCCACTGTGCAGAATCTTCTCTCTGTAAATAAGCCGCTACTTCTGGTCTTACATCCATCATCTTCTTCATTTCTATATCATGATCTTCCTTCACATATGACCTTGCTACATTCCATGCAACTACTTCTAGATTCTTTCCAGGGTGATATCTTTTCATGTTCTTGTACATATGTCTAAAACAATACCTATGGTAATGATTCACATCGGCAAAGTTTGTGTCAACAGCTGATATGAGTTCCTTCTCCCTGTCTGATACGAATGTAAGTGCTCTTGGATGTAGTTTCAAATATGGGCAACAATCCTAAGAAACTCAGTCCAATTCTCTTTGTTTTACTTTCTACATATGAATATAGCAATTGGAAATAATCCATTGTTTGCATCTAATGACATAATGCTTAAGCAAACACCTCCATACTTCCCTTTCAGAAAACAACCATTTAAACCTAGAATAGGTCTACAACCAAGTCTAAACCCTTCTAGAGAACATTTATATGCTATACAGAGATGCTTGAACTTACCAGCTTCATCTGTTGCACAGCTAGCAATACTGCCATCATTCCTCTTCAGTATTTGCTCACAACATTCAGGACTTAAAGCATAACTTTCTTCATAGTTTCCAAAAATCTTTCCATACACATATGCCAAGCAGTCCAATAAGAGATCTCTACAGAGTGACCTCTTCACTTCAGACTTGAAATCCTTTGGTTTATAGTTAGGATGAGCTTTAAAGGCATCTAACATAACCCTGAATACCCACCTACAAACACAAAACAGTTCACACACACATTAGATACCTAAAGTAATGTTGAACATATAAAATAATAACTTAAACAACATTTGTAAACACAATTACCTTGCTTTGGCCAAGGGATTGTTGATTCCATGAGTGGTTTTACAAGTATGCTCAAAATCACCCTTCTTGCACCTAAATGTAACTTTATCCCAAATTCTTGAGCAATATACATTCCATTTACAGTTTGGGTCCTTGCATTTATATTGCTGTTGAATTTCAGTATTCTTGACCTGGACAATGTCAAAATTCTGAAATATATATTGATCCTTGATGTAATCCCTGCATTCTTGGCATGAAGCCCATTCCTGCCCAACAAACATCTTGTCCAGAATAGTAGTATCACTCGTCCAAGTCTTCAACTCTTCCTCTTCATAGACTCTTCCTGTTTTCTCCACATAGTCATGATACTATGCACTCTTCTTAATCACACTTGCTAACTGCTCAGCCATGTCATCCTCTTTCTCAGTGGAGTTCTCCTGTGGAACTTCTATTGGATCTTGTTCTTCATCTGACTCTGACTCACCAGCTGATATATACTTCTCTTCATGATTACACTTGTTGATATTGAGGACCTTTTTCTTAGTTAGTTCCACAACAACTTCCTCTACTTGAGTAACTGATTCAACTTGGCTCAAATCCACATCAACGTATGATCCACCTGCTGGTTCACTAACACTTCTACCTAAACCATTTACACAACTACTTGACCCAACTTCATTAACAGCTTTGCTATCTCTTCTTGTACCACCAACCTCTTTAACAACTTTCCTAACCTTTCTTGTACTGCCACCCACCTCTTTAACACCTTTCCTAACCTTTTTTTGTACTGCCACCCACCTCTTTAACACCTTTCCTAACTTCATTTACACCACTACTTGACCCACCTTGTGTATTCACATTCACTGTCACATTGTTTATAGGTGAAAATCGTTTCTGCCGATTTCGGTAAATTCGGTAGGTGAGTGAGAAACTGGTTTAAACCCTAAACAAATGTGCTGCACGTGAGCACTTTATAGATTCGAGAGATCAATCTGTACAAGTCCGGCCTAAACCAAGAAATGGCCGTTCCAGACTTGCTTCGGTCACAAAGTGGAGGAGAAGGGTTGATTTGGGGAGGGACGCAAAGAAAGGTGTTGAGGCCAGAATAATTCTGGAAGAGTAGTGTCTCGACTTGTATCAGAAAGTGAAAGCTTAGGAATCTTGCAAGAGATGAAAGCTTTTTGGATATCTTGCAAAGTTGCATTTTCTGAGAGTGTTGTATTTTTCTCCTGACCGAGACTTGTTGTCTGGTGGAAATAGGTAAGACCTATTTATACAAGTCGAGATTGAAACGTACCCTGGCCTCATGAAGGAAGAGAGTAAAGGGTGAAATAATGGGAGGAGGTGGTAACCGCATGGTGTTTATGGGTGAAAACGTTTTCACCATTATTTCCTCATTTATTTGACCGCTTTATTCCTTTTCACGCTTTCTTAATGTGAGCGAAGTGTACGCTGCAAGCTGTGACCGCCAAACCAAAACCCTGGAAAGCATCCCCCAGTTTGTGTTGATGTCTCGAGTGTTGGTTGCATCTCGAGTGCAAATGGCGCTGCTAGTGGCGCGTGTGGCATGTGCCATTGGCATGTGCGGAATGCCTTTATTGCGGGTTGCACCTTGAGTGCAAGTGGTAATGCCAGAGCTGCTAGTGGCGTGTGTGGCATGTGCCAATGGCGTGTGTGGAATGCCTTGGTGGTAGGTTGCACGGTTTGCAAGTTAGGCTACCCGGCGTGTGTGTTTGGCATGTGCGGAATGCCTTGGTGGTAGGTTGCACGGTTTGCAAGTTAGGCTACCGGCGTATGTGTTTGGCATGTGCCAATGGCATGTGCGGAATGCCTTGGTGGTAGGTTGCACGGTTTGCAAGTTAGGCCACCAGCGTGTGCGTTTGGCATGTGTCAATGGCACGCATGGCCATTAGGGCTATGTCATGGTAAGAAAGCTACCAACGATGCGTGTTGGCATGTGCCAATGGCGTGCGTGGCCAACTTGGGTCGCGCCCTGGTGGGAAAAGCTACCAGCGATGCGCGTTGGCATGTGCCAATGGCATGCTCGGCCATTAGGGCCGTGGTCTGGTAAGAAAAGCTACCATCGAGCGTGTTGGCATGTGCCAGTGACATGCGTGGCCAATTTGGGTCGCGTCTTGGTAGGAAAAGCTACCAGCGAGCGTGTTGGCATGTGCCAATGGCATGTGTGGCCAATTTGGGTCGCGCCTTGGTAGAAAAAGCTACCAGCGAGTGTGTTGGCATGTGTGGCCAATTTGGGTCGCGCCTTGGTAGAAAAAGCTACCAACGAGCGTGTTGGCATGTGCCAATGGCATGCGTGGCCAATTTGGGTCGCGCCTTGGTAGAAAAAGCTACCAACGAGCGTGTTGGCATGTTCCAATGGCATGCGTGGCCAATTTGGGTCGCGTCTTGGTAGGAAAAGCTACCAGCGAGCGTGTTGGCATGTGCCAATGGCATGCGTGGCCAATTTGGGTCGCGCCTTGGTAGAAAAAGCTACCAGCGAGCGTGTTGGCATGTGCCAATGGCATGCGTGGCCAATTTAGGTCGCGCCCTGGTAGGAAAAGCTACCAGCGAGCGTGTTGGCATGTGCCAATGGCATGCGTTGCCAATTTGGGTCGTGTCTTGGTAGGAAAAGCTACCAGCGAGCGTGTTGGCATGTGCCAATGGCATGCGTGGCCAATTTGGCCTAGGTTGCATGGTTTGCAAGCCTAGGTGCGGGCGATACTTTGGCATGGCGCGACTAGGGCCAAGGTAAGGGTGTTTGGCTTGGCGTGGCGTGACCAGCGTAGCTAGGGCCAAGGCAGAGTGTGTTTGGCATGGCGCGGCTAGCTCGGGCTAAGTGTGGTGACATGATTTGCCATTGGCACGGAGGTGCGGCTAGCATGGTTGGCATGCTTCGGCGCGTTTGGTATGGCTGGCATGATTTGCCATTGGCATAGAGGTGTGGCTAGCTTGGGCTAGGTGTGGCTGGCATGATTCGCCATTGGCACGGAGGTGCGGCTAGCATGGTTGGCATGCTTCAACGCGTTTGGTATGGCTGGCATGATTTGCCATTGCCATAGAGGTGCGGCTAGCTTTAGGCTAGGTGTGGATGGCATGATTTGCCATTGGCACGAAGGTGCGGCTAGCATGGTTGGCATGCTTTGGCGCGTTTGGTATAGCTGGCATGATTTGCCATTGGCATAGAGGTGCGGCTAGCTTTAGGCTGGGTGTGGCTGGCATGATTTGCCATTGGCACGGAGGTGCGGCTAGCATGGTTGGCATGCTTTGGCGCGTTTGATGTGACTAGCATATCTAGGGCCAATGCGAGTGCGTTTGGCATGGCGCGTAACTAGCTTGGGCTAGGTGTGGTGGCATGATTTGCCATTGGCACGGAGGGGAATTAGGGTTTTGTTCGTTGTAACCCTAATTTGAAAAAATACCCCCTATTAATTATTGACTACATGCATTAAATGTCCTAATAAATGTGTCACCGGTGACATTAGGTTATTTGGGGTTTTACGATTTTACCCTTTGTTTAAAAACCACCATCAACATTAAGTCCCCTGCTTAGCTCGGAACAGGAGCTTTGTTGCGAGGTAAGCATAAGATGGTGACAAATTATCAACATCAAATCGTAAAGAGAATTGAGGAGGCTTGTCTGACCTTTTATAAATAGGATTTGGAATCCTTGCCTCTGGCAGTTTTGCGCAAATCGGGAGGCTGGCACAATTGGGAAGTTAGCGTCGTGAGAGACAGGAAGCTGGGCGGCATTGAGAAGTTGTTGCAAGTTGGGAAACTGAGTGTGCTAGTCGGTGGGACCGGCGCAAGGTAGGGAAGCTGAGCGTGCTAGCTGGCGCGACTTGGGCGGTCCTTGGGAAGTTGGCGCAATTGGTGGGACCGGTGCAACTTGGGCGGCATTGGGAAGTTGGGCGCAATTGGTGGGACCGGTGCAACTTGGGCGGCATTGGGAAGTTGGGCGCAATTGGTGGGACCGGTGCAACTTGGGCGGCATTGGGAAGTTGGGCGCAATTGGTGGGACCGGTGCAACTTGGGCGGCATTGGGAAGTTGGGCGTCCTCGTGAGCCCGCACGATTTTTGGTAAAGGGAAATCCTTCCCTATTTCAGAATCTTCACGCCCATATATATAAAAAATCCCTTTCTCTTATCTTGCACCTTATTCCTTTCATCCTTTCCTACTAGCGGCAGAGTCACAAAGAAAAACCGGCTTCCAGGTATATCTCCTCTTGTTTCCCTTTTCATGTAGGTGCAAACCCTAAGAGTAGGCGTTTTTATAATCCTTGCAATGATATCGCGCATATAATTTCTTGGCGTGCATCTTGTAGAAAATATTGTATGTATGCACCCAAGGGAAATACTGCATATATTATTAGAACCCGTAGGAAAGTGCTCCATATATAATTTTGAACCCGAAGAAGGATATTGCAGACGCACTTGAGCCCGTATAAAATACTGCGTATAATTTTGAACTCGAAGAAAACATGCGTGTGCAGTTTCGAACCCGTAGAGAATATTGTATATGAATCCCGAAGAAGAATACTGTATATGTGCTTCATATGACTTCGAACCCGTAGGAAATATTGCATATATGAATTTCGGTCCTGAAAGAAGTACTGCGCGTGCAGTTTTGAACCCGTAGAAAATGCTCCATATATAATTTTGAACCCAAGAATGATACTGCAGACGCACTTGAGCCCGTATAAAATACTGGGTATAATTTTGAACCTCTGAAGAAAATATGCGTGTGTATTTTTGAACCCGTAGAGAATGCTCCATATATAATTTTGAACCCGAAAAATGATCTGCAGACGCACTTGAGCCCGTATAAAATCTTTGCGTATATAATTTTGAACCCCGAAGAAAATATCTGCGTGTGCGAGTTTTGAGCAAAGTAAAGAATACTCCCTCTCTTTTTTTTTTTTTTTTTTTTTGTATTTCAGGTTTTCCTTTGTTGGGCGCGGTTATGTGTCAGGGAGATAATTTTGTCTTTCTCCGTGTGCAGATATCTTATTACTAAGTTGTTATGAAGAAATCCGGCAAGATGTTACCTGAACAGAATTTCGCCTCATCGAAGGATGTCCATAGTTCCAAACCGAACACGGATGATGAATTCTTCGCCAAAAAACTTGCCTCTGCTCGGAAAAATCACCCAGGTTTCGTGCCAATTTTGTTAACCGGTGGTGAAGATGAAAAGAAGACACGTTCGGTTCGACAAAAAGAACACCATACGGTTCTGTCTTCATAAAGGGGTATATTCCTTTTCCAACATTGATTTCAGGATGTGTCAAAGCCCATTGCGTTCTTTTGATAGATGGGTTGAGTTCATGGTGAGTAAGGAGCATATAAATACCAACTTGACTCGAGCGCAGATTATTGATGCCGTCGAGCTTGATAAATCTCCGATTAGGAAGAATATCCCGGGCTTGGTTGCTTTCATCTCCAGATGGTGTTCGGACACCCATACGATCATATGTAGATGGGGTGAGATAACTTTCTCCTTGGAGAGTGTGGCTCTCTTGATGAATCTTCCGGTAACTGGGAATCTCAACATCCAATTATCTAAAAGTAAGGGGAAGATGCGGGATGACCTTGCCGCTAAGTTGGAAGATTTCGCTCGGAAAGACTCCACTGCGAAGTTGAAGGATTCTGTCCGGAAAGAGGATGAAAGGTGCCTTTACAGCTGGTGGATATCTCAATGGTTCCCGGACGAGCTGGAACCTAAACAGAAAAGCAGTGATCTTCACGTTGCAGCATTTTTGGCTCTCTGGTTGTCTAGAGACATTTTTTGACGACGGTTCCGGTAAGAAGGAGATAAAACCAGAGTTGCTAGTGATTGCTGTGAAGTTGGCAAAAGGCGAAGTCCTTCCCATTGGCAAGCTATTTCTTGGTTCCCTGTATGTGCATCCGGATCACCTAGTTGCGAACATGCGAGTTTCGAATGGTTTTATGAAAGTGGATTCATATGTCCACGTTGCTTTCCCCGCAAGCTTGGTTATGGGAACACTTTGAGAAGTATGCCCAAACCGTTGTCTTCGATTCCCGCGAGTTGGGGGTTCCCGAATTCTTCGTTGGGTGAACAAGCGTCCAAGGGTTGGCATGAGCTTGGTTAGTCTTCTCGATAAGTCATATGAAATCAGTTTTCGCCCATGGGAGCCGGTCCACAGGTCGATGACTCAAATTGACACCTTTGCTTCTGTTCCGGTCATGTCTTTGTCTTCTGATGGCAATTTGAGCGTTGGTGAAAACTTGTTCATTCAAAGCTGCTTGTCCGGTTATATGCCGTCTTTCTTCATGGGGTCTTTTCAGATAGCTGCTTACAATATTGACCGTGCGGCTCGTCACATGGGTTTCGATCAAGGGGTGCCTCTTGCTTACCAGCCGGTGATTCCTAAGGATTCATTGCGTGCCGCCCTCAATGCCAGTGCCCTCGAGCCGGGTATCCGTCTTCCTTTCTTTCAAATGGGAAGAGTAACTTCGACAACCTTTGGCTATAATGAATTCTGGTGCGATGAGTTTATTATGATCCAAGATTTTGTAAACAGCGTGGTGGAGAATGTTCGTTGTAAACCTTCCCCAGCAATTTAGAAGAAGTATCCAATGTTGAGAGATCTCAAGCGAAAGTCGCCTAGCAACTCGGAAAGTCCCCAGGCCAAGGAACGGAGAATGAAGAATCGTGCTGGCGGGTTCCGGGCGATTTCAAAAGATCCTCCCGCAGCTCTCGTGTCTTTCAGTTCGTCCAATAACCAGGTATGTGTCGCCTCCTTGTCGGTTTGTCTCAAAACACGTGAATTTCTGCTGAAAACATGTGTCTTGTTTCTTCCAGGGCTTCGGTAGTGTTAATGCTTTCGCTGCCCTTGCGCGTTGCCAGGAGACGGCAATTTCTTCGAAGAATTCCGACGGCACTGAGCCTACTCATAGCGGTTGTTTGTAAGGTAAAATTCCTCCTACCCCAAACACAGAAATATGTATGATGATTTTGCTGATAATTGATTCGTGGACTGGATCTTCGATTGAATTATGGAGAAAAGGGGGGGGGGTACCTGCAAAAAAACCCTCCGATGCTAAAGTCAGTAATGGATTTTTCACAGGAGATTTTGGTATGAAAGATTGCTTACCTTTTTGGGTTTATCCACCCTTTATTTATATGAGCGAATTTCAGTTTATTTCCTTTGATTTTATGGAAGATATTGATTGCCATAACTGGCCCCTGCATGCCTCCTAGCAGTAACTAGCATTGACTGGTCCTGCATGCCGCATGTGATAACTGGCCAGCTTTGATGGCTTCATGGCTCTAGTGTAACTGACCCTTGCATGGCTGTTGGAATGTTGTAGAAGCAAAGTTTATAGTGGGGCGCAGGAATCCGTTAGGCAAGCAGAATGGGGCGGAATCATCCGAGGGCTACGGAATTATGCTGCAACGGGCTTCACTGAAAAATAAAAGAAATACAAACTGCCGATTTTTTGCCGATTAATTGCCGATTAATCGGCGATTAATTGCCCCGGTTGCCGCTCGTTTGGGCCGCCGGCGGAAGTTGGTGACGTGGTGCCTGCCACGTCATCCCGTCTGTACTGACGTGGCATCATTTGCTGACGTGGCACCTGCCACGTCATCCCGTCTGCTGACGCGTCGACTATCACGTCATCGTCTGTGCTGACGTGGCATCATTTGATGACGTGTCACATGCCATGTCATCTTGCCTGCTGACGTGGCATCTGTTTGCTGACGTGTCACCTGCCACGTCATCTCGTCTGCTGACGTGGCGTCTGCCACGTCATCGTCTATGTTGACGTGGCATCTGTTTTGTTGACGTGGCACCTCTGATGACGTGTCGCCGATGACGTGGAACCCTTGTGTTTGTGAAACTTTTTTAGCCCATGGGCTTGTACATGGGGTGTTTGTTTGGCCTAGTTAGCCATTTTTGGGTAAACAAGGGAAGCACCTTAGGCCCAATGAACCCTCCTTAGCCATTAGCAGGAGTTTTGGAGGCCTAAGTTAGCCCATTTATTTGTGTAGAATATTAGGGGTACAAATATCGCCCCCTCTTAATCCATAACCTGTTATGGGTTAAGAAGTTCGGGTTCCCCTCTAATTTTGTATTTTTCTGGAGTGTTACATAACTTGCCCCCGAGCGCGTTTGTTCGGAGTGTTACACAAATCGCCCCTAAGGATGTGTTGATCGCGCTGGAGTGTTGCACATCTTGCCCCCAAACGGTTGAGGTGACATATAACTCGCCCCCAGTACGTTTTATGTCATGCTGCTCAATGCTTGCGCAGGGGTGCACCTCCCTGCTGCATTTTGCTCGCGCATGGAGTGAAAAGTTGAGTTTTTCTGCTATCTTGAATTCGCGCAGGGGGCCAATTCTGCTATTCAAGATGCACGCAGAGTTTGGGATGTGTACATTTTCACGTGCCTGGACATATGAAAATGTTTGCCACATTTGTTGCTGCCCCATGTGATGGGGATAAATTTGAGATAGGGTAGAAATGCTCGAACTGTGCACTCACCCTATCCACGAGGTGTCAGAGACGTTGTCGACAAAGAGACTTAAACTGCATCGTTTTGTCATTTAGGGATGATCATGCGGATTCGATCACCCGCAGTAGCTTATAATCAACACGATCCATATTGATAAAGTATGGAATACCAAAATAATGTTGAACTAGAATATCCGAATTGAAATAACAAGATAAATACCTATCGCTTCGACCAAAGTCGCCTCGTTAAAACCTTTGAGTGGAAAACCCAATGGGACAAAACCATCAAAAAGGAAAAAAGAGTGCAAGACAACAGATTTGAATCTACTTCTAATGATTTTTTTTTCTCAGGTGGAACGAATTCCACGGCTTCCATGGCTTCGAATCCTCAGTTCCGTCGAGATTCCTCAAGTAGTAGGATCCACGAGATGCTGGTCTATCCACTATGTATAGGCCTTCCCAGTTCGCTCCGAGATTCCCACAGTTCGGTTCCATTATGGCTACTCGGGTTTTCTTCAAGACATATTCCCCTGGTTTGAACGACCGTTCTCTGACCTTGCGATCATATCCTAGCTTAATTGCCTGCTGGTATCGGACCAACCGTCGCAAGGTCTGTTTCTCTTTGTTCTTCCAAAGAACTCTTTATCCAAAGCGTATGTTGTCGTTTTTCCCAGACTTGACAAAGACGAGTTTTGGTAGTCTTGAGTTGTACTTGGTGGGTATGACCGCCTCGTCCCATACGCCAATGTAAATGGAGAAAATCCGGTGGATCTTTTCGGGGTTGTTCGATAGGACCATAAGACTCGTGGAATTCTTCGGTCCATTTTCCCTTCGCCTTCTCCAGTAGTTTCTTGAGGTTGTCCATAATAACTCTCGGTTGGTTGCTTTTGCCTGCCCGTTGCTTTGAGCATAGTAAGGAGACGAGAAATTGTGGCGGATATTCAGGCCCTTGCAAAATTCTTTGATTACTCCCGAATCGAACTGCTTCCCATTGTCTGATATTATCGCGTCTGGGATTCCGAACCTGCAGACGATATTCTCCCATATGAACCTTTTCACATCATGTCTGGTGACGTGTACCAGTGCCACTGCTTCGACCCACTTGGTGAAATAATCGGTAGCGGCTAGTACGAATATGACGCCTCCAGGAGCTTTGGGGAGCGGCCCGACAATGTCCAATCCCCACATAGAGAACGGCCATGGACTAAATACTGGATGTAATTCATTAGCGGGCCTTTTCGGAATTGGAGCGTGTTCTTGGCATGGCACACATTTCTGCGCATATTCTTTTGCGTCTTTTCGCATGTACGGCCGTAAATACCCCCGGGTAAGTATCCTGTGTGCGAGACCGCACCCTCCAGAATGGCTGCCACAAATCCCCTCATGAGCCTCTCGCTAGTATTATTTGTCCTTCCTCGGGCCGATACGCATCGCAAAAATGGCTCCAAAGCAACGGGTTTGCGGTATAATGACCCTTCGATCATTGAGTATCTCCATGAATTCTTTCTCACCTTTGCAGCCAGTTTCTCATTTTCGGGAGTTCGCCGGTTGTCAGGTACTGGATGTATGGTTGACGCCAGTCTGTAATGTTTTCAACATGATTGCCTGAATTATCATCATTTGGATCGTCAACATCCATATTGCTGCCGATGTTCTCGCAGATCCCCCTGTGCTGATGTAGCTGCCCTCTCGCCCCCACTAGCTTGTTCGAGAGCCAGAACAAATTGGCTGTCGGAGATGCTAGGTAACTCTTGGAAATCTACTACAACGAAACGGGTGGAATCAGTTTCGACTGCGGAACAAAGATATGCCAAAGCATCTGCATGCCTATTTTCCAACCGCGGTCTCTGCCCAATGGATAATTGGTCGAACTCATTTGCCAGCTCTCTCATATGATCCAAATACATGACCATTCTCTCCTCTCTGGCTCTGTAAGTCCCCATAAACCGGTTGACCACTAGCATGGAATCGGTGACCAGCTTTACGTTCTTCGCATCTAACTGCTTCACAGCTTTTAAACCGATTATTGCAGCTTCATATTCAGCTTCATTGTTAGATGCTTGGAAACCTAGCATGGTTGCTTTCTCGATCCTCGAACCTTCGAGAGTAAGGATGACGCATCCAACTCCGGCACCACCAACATTTGATGACCCATCAGTAAAAACAATCCATAATGGTTCAGGAATATCAATCTCCATTGCGGACTCGCCCCCAGTCTGATCAGTGACTGGCTCTATGGGTTTTAACAACTCCTCTTCTTCATCAGCAACCATTTCTATATCGTCCACAGGAAAATCTGCTAGCAGTACAGCCAGGGCGTGCCCTTTCTCTGCAGTTCTGGTTTCGTACTTGATCTCATACGCCCCCAGAAAATTTGACCATATGGCTAGTCGACTGGAATCATCAGTACGCTCCAGGATTCTCTTCAGCGGGTATTCCGAGTATACTACGATCTGCCTTCCTTAGAAATAAGGCTTGAGGCGACGAGATGCATGGAACAGTGCAAGTGCTATCTTCTCAATTTTCTTGTACCGTGTTTCCGCCCGTCAAGGATTTATCGACAAAGTAAACAGTGTTTCTCATATGGGTCAGAATAAACAAAGACCGCACTCACGGCGTTCTCCGTTGCGGCCCAGGATATACTCCGACAAAGTTGTCCAGTTTTTGGACTCACTAAAACTGGGGGAGTTGATAAATACTGCTTTATCTCATCAAAAGCCTTTTCACACTCATCCGTCCAACCAAAATTCACTGCTTTTTTCAAAACATCAAAAAATGGCTTGAATCGATCCGACGATCGTGAAATGAAACGGTTTAAAGCTGCTAATCGCCCCGCTAGTTTCTGGACCTCCTTCTTCGTTCTCGGGGATGGCATTTCTTTGATGGCTCTGATTTGCTCCGGATTCGCCTCAATTCCTCTGTGCGTCATCAAGTATCCAAGGAACTTTCCCGATGACAGCCCGAATGAACATTTTGCCGGATTGAGCTTCATACGATATTGCCTTAAGATATCAAACGTCTTTTGCAGATCAAGAAAATGCGATTCCTTTTGCTCGGATTTCACTACCATATCATCGATATATACTTCCATCGACTTCCCAATTAGATCTTTGAACATATGGTCTACCAAGTGCTGGTAGGTTGCCCTCGCGTTCTTTAGCCCGAACGGCATTATAAAAGATAACAAAGAGACTCCTCATCGATTCTGAACGCAGTATGCTCTTGATCGTCCTCGAACAAAGGTATTTGGTTATAGCCAGAAAACCCGTCCATGAATGACAGTCTCCCATATCCTGCGGTTGCATCCACCAAATCTCTTATCCGTGGCAGCGGGTACGGATCACTCGGACATGCTTTATTCAAATCGGTAAAATCGATACAGACACGAATTTTACCATTCTTCTTCGGAACGGGTACGACATTTGACAGCCAACGTGGATATTGCACTGGTCGAATAAAGCCTGCTTCCAACAGTTTTCGACTTCTGCAGTAACTCCATCCTTTTTGCTTTGTGCCATATTCCTAATTTTCTGTCGAACATGATGGAAATTCTCATCGATGTTTAGCCTGTGGCAGGCTACATTCGGATCTATCCCTGTCATTTCAGCAAAATTCCATGCGAAAACATCGGCGTTTGCCCTTAGCAACATAATCAGACCATCGCGTTCATGTGCAAGCAGAGCTGCCCCTATGAACGTTGTTTTGTGTTCCTCATCTCCAATCTGGACCTCGATCAGTTTCTCAACTGTTGGGGGTTCAGCTGCGTCCTCTCCCCTATATGATTCTCGGAGGGAGAGGATTACATAATTGCTATTTTCGCTCGACTCGCATGATCCGGTTTCCGCTAACTTCTGACTTCTTGTACTCGTCCATTGCACTCTCGTGACACTTGTGGGTGGCTATCTGATCGCCTCTTACTTTCACGACTCCTTCTTGGGTAATAAACTTCAAGCATTGATGATTAGATGATGTGACTGCACCGACATGCAGCCAGTCTCGTCCTACAATCGCATTGTAGGGTGCCCGGCAATCCAACAACAAGAAAGTGTCCAAGACGGACTTGTCAGCCACTGTTATAGGTATCTTCACTTTTCCAATCGCCTTTGTAACTTCGCCGCTGAAACCGATAATTGGATTTTCATCCTCCTCAATCAAGTCGTGTGGGAGATTCATAGAGGAGTAAGATCCTGAAAACAGCACGCTCACTGAGCTTCCTGTATCAACTAGAATCCGGTGTACACGAAACATGCCAATCCAAGCAGTTATGACGATAGCATCATTGTGGGGAGCATATACACCTATCATGTCTGCATCAGAGAACTCGATCTTTTTGCATCCAAGTTCCCGAGTTTCGCTCCATTACCGCCGACAAAATCGATGTGATTTGTCAAGTACCATTCTTTCAACCGCCCGAGCTTCCTCCCGGTTTCGTCTTCCTCGATGCCCGTCGGTCATTGAATGGATCCTGGCGTGGATGACATTAATCACATGTGCGTTAATCACGTTGGTCGTGCCAAACTGTCCGGGACCTTTTCCAAAGTCCTTTTTCACGTACTGTTGCAGCTGCCCAACGTCGATCATTCGTTGAATCTCCATCTGTAAAGAGCGGCAGTTCTCAGTTTTGTGACCATGGTCTTTATGGAACTTGCAGTATTTGCTTCTATCACGTTTATCTCGTGTTTCTGCTGCCAAAGAACGTGGGGGGGCTCAAATCCTTGTGTATTTTTTCGTACAGCTCTGTGACACTTATGCTCAGCGGGGTCAGCTTCATATCGTGAAATTTCTGATACCCAGTTTCCATGCGTTCACCTTGATTTTTCTCTCGAACATCCCCACGATCATTATGCTGTCCGTTCGAACGGTTCTTGGATTTTTCTCTCTTACCATCGTTTGGATGATTGGATGATTTGTGAACTTCTTCTCGAGCTTTAGAATCGTCCTCCACTCGGTCATATAGTTCTTCCAAAGTTTTTGGTGGTCTCTTGACCAAACAACAGTACAGACCTCTTTGATCATGCTGGTAAGCTTGTTTGTATGCCGCAATGACAACTTGTTCGTTGGCTCCATCCACGTCCGCTAATTCTTGCTTGAAACGCTTAGTGAATTGTCTGATGCTTTCCTCCTTCCGAATTCCTAAAAGGAACAGTGAATGGCATCCTTTCCGGTCACGTTTGTTGTACTTATAGTTAGAGCAAAAATTATCGATCAGCTTATGGTAAGTCCCGATCGATTGTGCTGGAAGCTGATTGAACCACGTTATAGCTCCTCCCGTCAGGGATTGCGGAAACATTTTACACATCAACTCGTCGATGTCCTGCCACAAGGACATGGCAGTCTCATAGTGTAAAACGTCTTCGTCCGGATCATCGGTTTTCTCATCGAATTCGGTAATTTTGGAACTAAAAAATTTATTGGCGGCCTGAATTCTCTGATATTCTGCTTGAAAGGAGCTCCTGCTGCTCAATGTATCCTTTCCATCTTTTCTTCTCGGGATTGTTTTTTCATCATCACTTTCTCGATCATCTTGGCAAGACGAGCTTATGTTATCGCGTCTAGGTCGCCATCTGAGGAACTGCCTTCTTTCTCATAATCACAGTCCTCTAGAATATAATTATTCGATCTTATTTTCTTCCTTCGGTGCAGATTAGTATCTCTGCCATCCCTGCCTTGCTCCGAACGAGCATAGTGATCGTCCGAAAATTCACCCTCGTCGTGTTGGTCTCGAGTTTCATTCTCGTCATTCCTGAGCCGTTTTGAATGAGACGTAGTTCTGGCTGCGCTCTGTTGGGTTGCAGCTGTCCAATCCCCTGCTCGCCTGGGTCATTTCGGTAATTCTCCAGTGACCAATAGATTCCTGTCAGGTCGATCAAGATTGATCACATTTCTGTTAGAATCTGCGACTTGTGGTTCAATCCGATTTCCATGGCGTTGCCATACAGATTGGACCCTCTGATTATTCAAAACACCAGACCTAGGCCGAGGTTGTTTTTCACATTCTAATCTCAGTAGAGCATTCTCCTTCTCTAGCTCGTCTAGCCGATTAGGTAGTTGCTCTTTCTCTGTACTGGGAGTCGCGGTGCGGCCATCACGCAGATCCTGTCGATTGCGATTCCTCCTAGATGGGCTGCCGAACGCATACCCTTAGTTTCCACGAACATCTGGGTTTTCCTCATCAACGTCAATAACTTCGTTATTGATCACCCGTTGTTTTTCCTTTCTCCGATTCAGATCTGGAGCTCTGTCGAAAACGATCTCGATCTCGTCCACGATCCAGTGATCTGTTACGAGTATGATCTTGACCCTGTCTGTTTCCAGTGGGTATAACAGGTGCAGATTGAACTTCAATTTCACGTCTCCTGCGCGGTTGGGAATTGCTGTTAGATTCAGACCTTCGTGCAGTCTGTCTAACTATTGCCATAACTCGATTTGGTAACACACGATAATCTTTTCTCGATCCCCTTAGTCGGCGCCACTGTTTGTAAGGTAAAATTCCTCCTACCCCAAACACAGAAATATGTATGATGATTTTGCTGATTACTGATTCGTGGACTGGATCTTCGATTGAATTATGGAGAAAGGGGGGGTACCTGCAAAAAACCCTCCGATGCTAAAGTCAGTAATGGATTTTTCACAGGAGATTTTGGTATGGAAGATTGCTTACCTTTTTGGGTTTATCCACCCTTTATTTATATGAGCGAATTTTAGTTTATTTCCTTTGATTTTATGGCAGATATTGATTACCATAACTGGCCCTTGCATGCCTCCCAGCAGTAACTGGCATTGACTGGTCCTGCATGCCGCATGTGCTAACTGGCCCGCTTTGATGGCTTCATGGCTCTAGTGTAACTGACCCTTGCATGGCTGTTGGAATGTTGCAGAAGCAAAGTTTACAGTGGGGCGCAGGAATCCGTTAGGCAAGCAGAATGGGGCGGAATCATCCGAGGGCTACGGAATTATGCTGCAACGGGCTTCACTGAAACATAAAAGAAATACAAACCGCCGATTAATCGGCGATTACTTGCCCCAATTGCCGCTCGTTTGGGCCTCCGGCGGAAGTTGGTGACGTGGCACATAGTGCTGACGTGGTGCCTGCCACGTCATCCCGTCTGTGCTGACGTGGCACCTGCCACTTCTTCCCGTCTGCTGACATGGCACCTGCCACGTCATCCTGTCTGCTGACGCGTCGACTGCCACGTCATCGTCTGTGCTGACGTGTCATAATTTGTTGACGTGTCACCTGCCATGTCATCTTGCCTGATGCCGTGGCATCTGTTTGCTGACGTGTCACCTGCCACGTCATCCCGTATGCTGACGTGGCGTCTGCCACGTCATCGTCTATGCTGACGTGGCATCTGTTTTGTTGACGTGTTATGTTGGTGACGTGGCACCTCTGATGACGTGTCGACGATGACGTGGAACCCTTGTGTTTGTGAAACTTTTTTAGCCCATGGGGTGTTTGTTTGGCCTAGTTAGCCATTTTTGGGTAAACAAGGGAAGCACCTTAGGCCCAATGAACCCTCCTTAGCCACTAGCAGGAGTTTTGGAGGCCTAAGTTAGCCCATTTATTTGTGTAGAATATTAGGGGTACAAACAGCGGTGATGAGTCAGAGAAAGAAGAAAGTTCGACAAGTGAGAGTGATTCCTCTGGCAGCACTGGTTCTTTTTCGGGAAGTGGTTCGGTGAGTTTCGCGTTTCTTTTCTTTCTTCTCCCGTTTCTTCTTTTGAAAAATGTCTAACTCAAGTTCGCAGGAGGAATCCGGTTCGGAGGACGATTCTGGGGTGGAGCCACACGAAAACTTGCCTTTGGTGACCACCGCAGATGACTTGGAGATGGGAGTTAGATAATTTCCGGGCACAGATGTGGTTCAAACGGTGGATGATTCTCTGATGGTTGCTGCCGTAAACATGGAAGAAGACCCTTTGCGAGTCGTGAGGCCACTTGCAGGCGCCATTTTTGATCCTCCGTACTTGGTTCCTTATCCAGGTCATGTGCTGGTTGGCGGCTTCAGCGTGCTGGCTAAGTATGAGGCGTTGTACGCCAGAATCTGGAAGAAGTACGGACATATGGCCACAACCAAGAAGGTCACTAGTCGATTTGCACTGGTTAAGCGTGTGGAAGAGGCTTTATCTTTCATCGAGGATATGCGTGAGGTGACTGGTCACACCGTTTCTGAAGACGTTATTGCCGACTGGGAGCACCATCGCGACGTGTGCGTAGAAAATGAGTTCAACACTTCGTGGTTTGTCGAAGGCCTTGCTGAGATCCAAAAGTTGAAAGATGCGGCAATCGAAAGCCTTTCCGCCGAGGAGATTGCACGACAGGAGGTAGAACTCGAAAAGCTTTCTAAGATGTTAACTATGAAGAGAGCGGCTCTTGAAGACGCAAAGTTGACTTTCTCCAAGAAAGGCAGACCTCTGTTGGATGATTTTCCTTGAATGTTTCTCTGTCAAACTTTCATTTAGGTTCTTTTTTTTTTTTTTGAAAGACATCTTGGATGTCCGGTTCAAAGTTCGATTTGGTTTTGATAGACTGGTGGCTTTTTAGGATATTGGATTATTACTGGGATGAATGGTTTTGATAATATAACTCTGATTATGTTTTGGGAAAGGAATATTGCTTTTATGAAAGTGTGTGCTAGCGATAGGCACAAGACTCAGTAGTATGACGGTTTTACTAAGAACCTAAAAACAGATCGTATATCTTGCGCAGTCTAAATTTACTCACTTCATAGGTTTTTGCGAACACGCCCCTCTCCATGTAAAAGGCGGCTTTGCTGGTAGCATCGCCATCAAGTCCCCAATCGCTGGTAGCATCTTCGGCGAGTCCCCAGTTTTCTCTTGTAGTTTTTACAACTGGTAACCGGGTCGTCTGCCAGTTGAGTCGGATTGAGTGATAGCATCTTTAGCAATTCCCCTACCATCTTGACATCTGGGTCGAAGAACGAGATCGACAGTTTGACATTGTATCCGATAGATCAATCCTCCCACTGTGGTCGCCAATTGTTTATAGGTGAAAATCGTTTCTGCCGATTTCGGTAAATTCGGTAGGTGAGTGAGAAACTGGTTTAAACCCTAAACAAATGTGCTGCACGTGAGCACTTTATAGATTCGAGAGATCAATCTGTACAAGTCCGGCCTAAACCAAGAAATGGCCGTTCCAGACTTTCTTCGGTCACAAAGTGGAGGAGAAGGGTTGATTTGGGGAGGGAAACAAAGAAAGGTGTTGAGGCAGAATAGTGCGGGGAGAGTAGTGTCTCGACTTGTATCGAAAGTGAAAGCTTAGGAAGCTTGCAAGAGATGAAAGCTTTTTGGATAGCTTGCAAAGTTGCCTTTTCTGAGAGTGTTGTATTTTTCTCCTGACCGAGACTTGTTGTCTGTTGGAAATAGGTAAGACCTATTTATACAAGTCGAGATTAAAACGTACCCGGGCCTCATGAAAGAAGGGAATAAAGGGTGAAATAATGGGAGGAGGTGGTAACCGCATGGTGTTTATGGGTGAAAACGTTTTCACCATTATTTCCTCATTTATTTGACCGCTTTATTCCTTTTTCATGCTTTCTTAATGTGAGCGTAGTGTACGCTGCAAGCTGTGACCGCCAAACCAAAACCCCGGAAAGCATCCCCCAGTTTGTGTTGATGTCTCGAGTGTTGGTTGCATCTCGAGTGCAAATGGCACTGCTAGTGGCGCGTGTGGCATGTGCGGAATGCCTTTGTTGCGGGTTGCACCTTGAGTGCAAGTGGTAATGCCAGAGCTGCTAGTGGCGTGTGTGGCATGTTCCAATGGCGTGTTTGGAATGCCTTGGTGGTAGGTTGCACAGTTTGCAAGTTAGGCTACCAGCGTGTGTGTTTGGCATGTGCCAATGGCATGTGCGGAATGCCTTGATGGTAGGTTGCACGGTTTGCAAGTTAGGCTACCAGCGTGTGTGTTTGGCATGTGCCAATGTCATGTGCGGAATGCCTTGGTGGTAGGTTCCACGGTTTGCAAGTTAGGCTACCAGCGTATGTGTTTGGCATGTACCAATGGCATGTGCGGAATGCCTTAGTGGTAGGTTGCACGGTTTGCAAGTTAGGCCACCAGCATGTGCGTTTGACATGTGTCAATGGCACGCATGGCCATTAGGGCTATGTCCTGGTAAGAAAGCTACCAGCGATGCGTGTTGGCATGTGCCAATGGCGTGCGTGGCTGATAGGTGTAGAATACACCTAATTTACTATCTAGTAGTTTATGCTTTCTTTGCTATTTTTCTTGTAAATTATGTATTTTACGCTTGTTTTGAGTTTTATAGCTATTTTGGAGTCGCACGGAGGAAAAGAAGAAGGAATCACCCAATTTGAGCAAAAAGGGCAAAAAGGTCATTTTGCAGGCGATTGATATATGGAGCCCAGTTGAAGTTAAGGGGCTGCCAAACTGGGTAGCCCTTATCCAGAAACGTAGTGCTATTATCAGCTAGCACAATTGGGGTGTATCTAAGTGTGGGTGTCTGAATCCACCCACACCCTAAACCCATTTACCCACACCATATACCCACACCCGTACCCGATTTGCCCCATTTACCAACCCTAAATCGAGAATTAATTCTCAATTATTCTCGTCCGAATCAAATACGAGAAAGCATTGGCTGCTCGTAACATCGATGAGGAGGTTGGAGGAATTCATATCCGGTGGTGCTTGTGAGATGAAGTCGATCAGTGGAGAAGAAAGAAGAACTCGGAGATTGAAGCAGAGTTGGGAGAATTCGAAGATGAAATCGGAGATGGTTCTGGCTTCGGAAATAGAGAATCGTGATGGGGGTTTCGTGACAATTGAAGTCAAGTTCTTTGTTGGGTTTTGAATCGAGATGATGGCCAATCGAAATGGGTATGTTATGAGTTCGAATATGCAATGAACGAAGCTGCTATTGTTTGTCTCTGGGAGAAATTGAAGAACAGACCGAGAAGAAATTGCTCGATCTACTGTGATGAAGCTCGGGATGAAGAACATAGAGAGGAGATCGAGAAGTCTGCTATTGATGGTGATTAACTAGGGTTCGAACAAGACATCTTTGTCAGTGAAGCAAAGAGTAATGGGTTAGTTTCTACTACCGAATTTCTTGGTAAATTTGTGTAAAGGGTTTGGAGTTTGGCGGTTGAACTCGAGCTTGGAACGGATATTATGAAGCTGGGTTTCCTCCGAGAACGATGGAAGAGATGGGTTGACTGGACGGTGATCGACATCAACGGATTCTCGACAATTAACAAGAATTCCGTTGTAACATGGTGAAGTGATGGCCTTTACTTGAACTGAATATGGCAATGGGATTGAGCTTTCTGGTGATTGTTCTTTAGTACCCACTGTATACTTGAGACTGGTTTTGATGTTGGAGGTTGAGAAGTGAAAACGTTTGTGTCTTTGTTAAAGGTTAGACCGCAACATCATGGGGTTTTGATGGTCGGAGCAGATGCAGATGTGTGGAAGTGCGGGAGTTATGTTTAATCAAGTCGTTTGGTTTGTATTGTGTCGTTTGACCAAGATGGAGAGCTGTGAAGTTGGTGGCTCTTTGGTGTTGGCAGAGATGATGAAGGTGTTGCTTATATTTGCCTTTGGTGAGCTGCGCATTCGACGGACAGTGGATGGTATCTTCGGGTTGTGATGGTTGTTGGCCGGAAATGAGTTAGCCAGGGAAGAAACGAAGTTCAAAGTGTCTTTGTTGGTGCCGAGTTCATGCATACACGGTGGTGATTGAGAAACAATTTGGAATGGGAGACTAATTTGAATTTAGAAGGATCTGAGTTGGATGGTCATGGAAATTACAATCAGGCAACAAAAGAAGATGGCAAGGTATTGAGACGTGGTGTTGTTCTGGTTCACTTTGTGGTGTTAATTGAAATTCCAGGGTTGTGCAATGAATGGATGAAGATAGTGAAATGCGTTTCGGTGGATTATGTTGCAGAGAGCAAGAGGCGAGGTCGTGCAAGTTGAGTGTGGTATTGTGCAAGAGGATAATTGGTGTTGGCTGTGTTAAGTGCAGGTGGTCTTGAGCTGACAGGGGAGTGAGTTGAAGTTTAATGGGATGAATTAGCAGGTGGTTGAGGCTTAAGTGAATGCATTGCAGATGGAAGTGGCGTTAAGGCAGCTGCAATTGGAGATGAATAAGGATGCTGCTACAGTGTGATTGAGTAAAGGCCTGGCATTGCAGCTGAGAAGATGGAAGATGGTGGATATATTGCTGCTGCAAGATGAATTGGCTGGGATGTATGAATGATTTTTGCAAGAAGAACAGAATGGCAGTGAAGATAGTGGTATTAGAATGGATGAAATGGTAGAGAGCCATTATGGCTGGGAGCAAGCAGTGATGCACCATCCTGGTGCAACACAAGAATTTAGCCTGGCAAGATTGTAAATGGCTTAGGCCAAGTGACTCAGGCGACTACGAGTTGACTCGGGTGAATCGAAGGCGACTCGTTATCTAACTCATTCTCCCCTTGACCCGTTGACTAACGGTTGACCGACCAGTTGACCCGTTTGACCGTTAGTCCTAACGGAGGACTGGGACGGAATATTCCGTCGAATATTCTCTCGACGGAGAAATTTCCAGTGGCGGCGGTGACGTTTCCGGCCAAATTCCGGCCACAATCCCGTTTTTCCCGGTGAGCAAAATTCCGAATTTTCTATGGACTTCTCCCATGGGTGTGAAGACTTGGGCTAGGAATTGGATGGAGAATTGGACTCAAATTAGGAAAGAGAAGGTGGAAGAAGAGAAAGACTTGAATTTGGAAGTTGAATTGCAAAAGGAAAAGGCTTCTAATCCTTGGAAGAGTTGGAGAATTTTGAAGCCTATAAATAGAGAAGTTTTCTACATCTTTTACACACCTCTCTACACACACAACACTTGTGTTTTGCTTGCTTTTCTAAGATTTTTCTTTTTAATTACTTGTGTGAATTTGAAACTTCTTCTTTTAATAATTATTATTTGTGTGAATTTCAAAAGCATGAGTAGCTAATTTTCTTATTGATTGAGGATGAATTCTAGTTCTTAACATGATTTGAGTTTTTGTTTTCAATTCTATCTTGAGATTTTTCACATGATTATCGATTGTTTTTACTAATAGGAGTGATCTTAAAGACACTTATGATTGATTGATAGATTGTTTGGAGTGCACGCTAAATTGATTTGTTAATTGATCTATATCTAGTATAAGTTAGGGAATACGTAATCGTTCTCGACACTTTACACAAGTAGAAAACACGAGACCTTGCGGAGGGATTCCGTGGAGCAATTGTGTGTAGAAACAACGCTAGAAAGTGAACCAAGCGAACCGAGGTTTAACTACTAGTACTAAACCTAAATTCATAAATCTTAATGCATTCTCGGGAATTACATCTTGTAAGCGGACCTCAAGGTGGTTCTTTTGAATAGAATCGATAACTAAGCGGACTGTTACTCAGTGAAATTAGGGATTTTGGGGCTAGCTAAGCGGACCTGCTATCCTACGGTTGGTGATAATCTGTGACTAATAACAAGTAGAAAAGAACATAACTTTAATCATTGTTTCGTAACGAAGAAGGATTCCTTGATCTTGTCTCTCATATTGCTTTCATCTTTCAACTTTCGATTTTAATTGCTTTGTTTATTTTCTTTTGCTTTTTACACCCCCCTTTCGTGACAACTTTTACAACTAAGATCTCTTGCTCCTCGTGGGAACGAACTTGACTTCCATTATATTATTTTTAATTGAGTGGAAAATATTGAATTAATTTGATTGCACCTACGACACGCATCAAATTTTGGCGCCGTTGCCGGGGAACAACGGGCGATTTTTTTTAGTTGTTTTTATTTTTTTTGCTTTGTTAGATTCTTTACCGTATCTAACTTAGTTTGTGAGAATCTTATTTCGGGTGTTATACCTTTGGTGAATGCTTAAAGGGGTAGACCGAGTCCAATACGTCTTCGATCCCGGCACTCAACTAAAGGATTTCATTCGAGCGATTAACACTCCACTTTCTCCTTCTTCATCAAGTGATTCGGACAAAGAGGAAGAAACAATGGCTGATCGTACACTAAAGGACCTAGCTTCTCACAGGCTTGATACACAACAATGGTGTATCCAAACTAACTCAACCTTCGAAATCAAGCGGGGTTGATTAGAGAGTTACCAAAGTTCCATGGCATGGTGAATGAGGACCCAAACAAACATCTTATGGACTTCTACGCCATAATTATGGCCATGCTTCCACCGGAGACTAATGCGGATGGAGCAATGTTGAAAGCTTTCCGTTTTCTTTGGCGGGTAATGCTAAGGAATGGTTATATTATTTGCCTTCGGAAGTATCACAACATGGAATGGGATGAAGAAAATTTTCCTCGAGAGATATTTTCCCGCATCCAAAGCTACTCAAATTCGCAAGGAGATTTGTGGATTGAAACAACAAGTGGGAGAATCATTGTATGAATGTTGGGAGCGATACAAGAGGTTGGTGGCAAGCTGTCCACACCATCAATTTAGTGATGTTATGATACTCCAATACTTCTATGAAGCTCTTCACACAAGTGATAGGTCTCTTCTTGACGCCGCGGGTGGTGGTGCACTAATGAACAAGACTTTGACCGAAGCTAGAGAGTTGATTGAAAGTATGGCGGCAAACTCGCAACAATTCTACACAAGGGATGAACCAATGGTTAGGCGAGTGCATGAAGTTAGTGATTCTTCATCATATCTTGATCAAAGGATGAGTAACATGGAGACAATGATTCAAAGGATGGCGCGGTAATTATTCCGGATGGTGAGACCGAACAAGTGAATGCTTTATATCCAAATCAAAGGCCAAGGTACGATCCATACTCCAATACCTATAATCCCGGTTGGAAGGATCATCCCAACTTTAGTTATGCAAACACGCAAGCGGCGGCTCCTAATCCATATGCGCAACAAGGAGGTTTTCAACAATCACGTTTTCAACCTCAACAACAAGGTGGTTTTCAACAATTCCAACCACAACAAGTCAAGGAACGTGATTCTTCAATTGATGATAAGCTTAATGTCATGATGCAAGGTATTACGTCATTGTTTCAACAAAATCAACAAAAGACCGATTCGGCTATCAAGGATTTACATACTCAAATGGGACAATTGGCAACCGATGTGAATTTATTGAAATCTCAAGTTTCCACAAAACTTCCTTCACAACCATTGGTGAATCCAAGAGAGAATGTTAATGCGGTTACTTTAAGAAGTGGAAGGCAAGTGGAGGATCCAAGTCATCATGAGGAAGTTAGTGAAGAGGTAGTCAATGACAAGGAGGAAACCGCACCAAAGGAGAATTCCACACCAAACGACCAATCCAAGGAACCGGTTTCTACTTTCACTACTCCACCTCCTTTTCCGAGTCGTTTTGCTAAATCCAAGAAAGAAGCTCAAGACAAGGCACTTATGGATATCTTCAAGAAGATTGAAATCAACATCCCTTTCATTGAGGCTATCAAGACAATTCCAAGGTATGCCAAGTTCATGAAGGAGTTATGCATCAAGAAGGATAGGTTGCTTGATAATGAAATTACTAAAGTTGGCGAGAGTGCGTCGGCTATGCTATTGAAGAAGATGCCTACAAAGTGCACGGATCCCGGTGGTTTCACGGTGCCAATTACTATTGGTAAACAAAGGTTTGAACATGCTTTACTTGATTTGGGAGCTTCCATTAGTGTGATGTCGGCCGAAATATATGACTCCTTGAATCTTGGACCTTTGAAAGAAACAAGAGTTATTATCCAATTGGCAAACAAGTCTAACATATATCCCAAGGGGCTTATAGAAGACGTGCTAGTGCAAGTAAATGAGCTTATTTTTCCGGTAGACTTCTTTGTGGTGGATATGGACAACAATGAGAACCGATCATCTACTTCTTTACTTCTTGGGAGGCCATTCATGAAGCGCAAAGACGAAGATTGATGTTGATAAGGGTACACTCACTATGGAATTCGACAAGGAGATAATACACTTTAACATATTTGAAGCCATGCGCTACCCAAGTGATGTGCATTCCGTCTACTCCATTGATGTGGTTGATTCATTAGCACAACAAATGGTGGAATTGAACCAAGAGGATGAACTTGATGTGGTGTTGCAAAAGAGCATTGAATTGGACGTCCATGGCTTGTCTAACTTGGATGTTGAAATCTCCAAGGAATTGGTGGAGATGTGTGGTGCTTTGGCGACATTGCAAGAGGCTAAAAAGGGTGATGTTTCTTATATTTCTTTACCCGTGAATGATGAAGTACTTGTACCATCTATTGTGAAGGCGCCCAAACTAGAATTGAAGCCACTCCTAGGACCATTTGAAGTATGCTTTCTTGGGAGATGGAGATGAGCTTCCGGTGATTATTTCTAAGAACCTCACACCGGTACAAGAAGACCGTTTGCTTAGAGTCTTGAAAGAGCACAAAACGGCTATTGGGTGGACAATTGCGGACATCAAAGGCATTAGTCCATCCATGTGCATGCATAGGATTCTAATGGAAGAGAACGTGAAGCCGGTACGAGATGCTCAACGTCGGCTAAATCCTCCCATGATGGAGGTTGTGAAAAAAGAGATACTCAAATTGCTAAGTGTGGGGGTAATCTACCCAATTTCCGATAGCAAGTGGGTTAGTCCGGTACAAGTGGTGCCAAAGAAGTCCGGAGTCACGGTTGTTCGAAATCAAGACGATGAACTTGTTCCTACAAGAGTTCAAACCGGGTGGAGAGTGTGTATTGACTATAGAAAGCTTAATTCCGCAACCCGCAAGGATCACTTTCCCTTACCTTTCATTGATCAAATGTTGGAGCGGTTAGCGGGGCATTCTTATTATTGCTTCTTGGATGGTTATTCGGGATACAACCAAATTGTTATTGCTTAGGAGGACCAAGAGAAGACCACTTTCACTTGTCCGTTTGGAACGTTTGCATATAGACGGATGCCGTTTGGCCTTTTGCAATGCGCCGGCTACTTTTCAAAGATGCATGGTGAGTATATTCTCGGATTATGTGGAGCGCATCATCGAGGTATTTATGGATGACTTTAGTGTTTATGGCAATTCTTTTGATGGTTGTTTAAATAACCTTGAACTAATTCTTAAACGATGCATAGACACAAACCTTGTCCTTAATTGGGAGAAATGTCACTTTATGGTAAACCACGGCATAGTACTTGGTCACATTGTGTCCTCTCGAGGGCTCGAAGTGGACAAGTCAAAGATAGATTTAATAAGAAACTTACAATATCCCACTTCGGTGAGGGAGATCCGTTCTTTTCTTGGTCATGCAGGGTTTCTATAGGCGGTTTATCAAGGATTTCTCCAAAATCTCCATGCCGATGTGCAAGTTATTACAAAAGGAGGTACATTTCGACTTCAACAAGGAATGCGAGGATGCTTTTGACAAATTAAAGGAGATGTTGACAAGTGCGCCGATTATCAAATCACCGGATTGGAATCTTCCATTTGAATTAATGTGTGATGCTAGTGATTATGCGGTTGGAGCCGTTTTGGGTCAAAGGGTGGACAAGTTGTCCCATGTTATCTATTATGCATCTAGGACCCTTAATGATGCACAAATCAATTATTCTACCACGGAAAAGGAGTTATTGGCTATAGTTTTTGCTTTGGAAAAATTTCGATCATACTTGGTGGGTACAAAGGTTATTGTGTATTCCGATCATGCGCGCTAAGACACTTAATAAAGAAGAAAGAAGCTAAGCCAAGATTAATTCGGTGGATCCTATTGTTACAAGAGTTCGACATAGAAATTCGTGATAAGAGGGGTGTGGAGAATACCGTTGCGGATCATCTTAGTAGGCTTGTTATGTCTCAAGAGGAACTTCCATTACATGACCGCTTCCTAGGACGAACAACTTTTCTCCATGGACGAATCAACACCTTGGTATGCGGATATAGTGAATTACTTGGTGACAAGGAAAGTACCTAGTACAATGTCTAATTTCCAAAAGATGAAACTTAAGAAGGTAGCTAAGCAATATGTGTGGGATGAACCATACTTATGGAAATATGGCATTGATCAAATAATGCGAAGGTGCGTGCCTAATTCCGAATTTCAATCAATTCTCTCCTTTTGCCACACTTTTGCATGTGGTGGCCACTTTGGATCTAAGCGTACCGCTCTCAAAGTTCTCGAGAGTGGATTTTATTGGCCCACCTTGTTTGAAGATTCATATGTTTTTGTAAATCGTGTGATAGATGTCAACGAACGGGCAATCTAGGTGCTCGAAATCAAATGCCACTCACACCAATTCTCGCCGTTGAGATTTTTGATGTGTGGGGTATTGATTTTATGGGCCCTTTGTCAATTCGAATGGGAATTTTTATATACTTCTTGCCGTTGATTATGTTTGAAATGGGTGGAAGCTAGAGCCACCAAGACTAATGACTCTCAAGTTGTTTGTGATTTTGTAAGGGAAAACATTTTCAATAGGCATGGAACACCAAGAGTGGTGATAAGCGATGGAGGCTCACATTTCAAGAGGGCTTTCCATGCTCTCCTCAAGAAGTACAACATAACACACAAAATTGGTACGCCTTATCATCCACAAACTAGTGGACAAGCGGAAATTTCGAATCGTGAGATCAAGTCCATTCTTGAGAAAACGGTGAATACCACGAGGAAAGATTGGAGCTTTAAACTCAACGATGCACTTTGGGCGTATAGAACGGCGTATAAGACACCAATTGGTATGTCTCCATATAGGTTGGTTTATGGTAAGGCTTGTCATCTTCCGGTTGAACTTGAACATAAGGCTTATTGGGCGATAAAGAAATTCAACATGGAGTATGATGAAGCGGGGAAACAAAGGAAGTTACAACTACATGAGCTAGAGGAGATACGTAATGATGCTTACGAAAGTGCCCGGATTTACAAGGAAAAGACTAAGCTTTTTCATGACAAGATGATTTCGCGGAAAAGTTTTGTTGTGGGGCAAAAAGTTCTTTTATTTAATACTCGTTTACGTTTATTTCCGGGAAAGCTTAAGTCCCGTTGGGTGGGACCATATGTTGTTACTAATGTTTATGCTCATGGTGCAGTTGATATTGTTAGCGAAAAAACAGGACAACAATTGAAAGTCAACGGCCATAGGTTAAAGCCATATTATGAAAACTTTCCGACGGAGCATGTGGACGTAATTGGACTTCAAGATGCACTCCCTCTGGAGGAGTAATGTGCCGCAAGAGCTAAGTCGGGCCGTCGACTTTAAAACAAGCGCTTAATGGGAGGCAACCCATCGGTTTTGTATTTCTTATCTTTTTGCTTTTTGTTATTTCTTTTTCTTGTTTCTTATCATGTTACAATTTCCCACCTTGACTTTACTAGGAGGATTCAATTACATTGAGGACAATGTAAGGTTTAAGTGTGGGGGAGTGGTTAAGCATGTTTTTAAAACAAAAATTACAAAAAAATGAAAAAAATTTGAAAAAAAAAAAAAGGTTTTACATAAAAATTCCAACTTTTAAAGATTTTAGAGTCACTAGCATACTTCTAGGTATGTTTACATAGAGATTTTGACCGACATAATTGAACTTGGAAATGTTAGAGAACTACATTCGGATTTCTTGTTTGTTTAAGTGTTAAATAATGGATTTAATCATGCCGGTGATGCGAATTTGGTGCGAGGAGAAATGCGTTATTAGAGTTGCTGATCAATCATTAGTGGAGACTACCCGTATTCATATCATGTGAGGCACCGACCAGAAATCTTCCATCTACTAAAGAGCTTCTTTTGAGTGTGTGTCACCGTAAGTTAATTCCGGGTAGAATGGTGAGCTACCCAACCTCCCACCAATAGAAGCACTACTCTTTGATCTCTTGAGTGCTAATTTTGTCAATCATGAGGGTGACGCGTCCATGGATGAAAGCTTCCTTCTTGTAGTTCGATTTGCAGTTAGCACCATTCTCTCTCGCGACAACAACGGATCCATAGAAACACTCTCATCATCAACAAGGAGCAACATCAAAATCTACAAGGAAAGTTGGAAAAGTTTAAGGTTTACAAGCAACGGAACAAGAAAAAAGAGCAAATTTCAAATTCAAGTAAAGCAACATACAAAAGAGCGGATTTACATATATGTTGAAGACTTACAATACAATGAGGTAATTTTATACCCAAGTATGAAGACTTATTCATGAAAGCGAAGAAAAGTAAAAGGTAAGAATTTTTGAAGTTTATGATTTCAAGGCGATACAAGTTGTGAAGAATCAAGCGGTAAAATACTTCTCCCACGGCCATGGTTTATTTTGTATTTAATTTCTCTTGTGAATTAAAAAAAAAAAGAAGAAAAGAAAAAAAAAAAAAAAAAAAAGAAAAAAAAAAAAATAAAAAAAAAAAAAGGGAGAAAAACACGAGAAATATTTGTATAAGCCGTGGGGAAGGAAAATCTATAAGAAAGTTTCAAGCGACAAGGATTTCAAGGTAAAAAGAGTTACAAATTGTCAAGGATTTATGAAATTCAAGGGGTTATCATCAATAGTTGAAACCGAAGACGAAGACCATGAAGATCAAGACGAGGAGCGGAAGACGTTTCTATTGGATGCCGTGAGAGTGGTGTTATCATAATTGGCGATCGGATGTGAAGGTGAGTAAGTAATCTCATCCTCGATAATAATGGTTGATTTCCTTTCTTAGAGATCGTCAGAAAAATGGTTTTTCAAAATATTAAAAGATGTGGGTTTTTAAAAAAAATATATTTCGGAAGTTATCCTTCCCACTATTCAACGTGTCGCAGGAATTCTCTCTTCATTCCTACCTGCACACATGTGAGAACCATAAAAAAGCCGTCTTTTTGAGTGCAATTATCATAAAATCCTATTTGGTGAGGCAGAAGTCGAGGCGAAATGCTTATTGATCGTTTCTCAAACACGCATTCTCTCATTATGGTGTGGTTATTTCTCACTCGACATTTAAGAATGAGAATATGTTCCTTAGTATTTCTAACTTCTCATTACTAGCATGCAGAAACTCTATGTCCTCATAGCTCTTTGGATGCTTGTGACGCTTGAACGCTTTGAAGTTGTGAGTTTTTAGTTTGATTTGCTCGAGGACTAGCAAAGTCTAAGTGTGGGGGAATTTGATAGGTGTAGAATACACCTAATTTACTATCTAGTAGTTTATGCTTTCTTTGCTATTTTTCTTGTAAATTATGTATTTTACGCTTGTTTTGAGTTTTATAGCTACTTTGGAGTCGCACGGAGGAAAAGAAGAAGGAATCACCCAATTTGAGCAAAAAGGGCAAAAAGGTCATTTTGCAAAGCGATTGATATATGGAGCCCGATTGAAGTTAAGGGGGCGCCAAACCGGGTAGCCCTTATCCGTAAAACGTAGTGCTATTATCAGCTAGCACAATTGGGGTGTATCTAAGTGTGGGTGTCTGAATCCACCCACACCCTAAACCCATTTACCCACACCATATACCCACACCCGTACCCGATTTGCCCCATTTACCAACCCTAAATCGAGAATTAATTCTCAATTATTCTGTCTGAATCAAATACGAGAGAAGCAAATTCTCTTGTAACATCGATGAGGAGGTTGGAGGAATTCATATCTCGGTGGTGCTTTGTGAGATGAAGTCGATCGCAGTGGAGAAGAAAGAAGAACTCGAGATTGAAGCAGAGTTGGGAGAATTCGAAGATGAAATCAGAGATGGTTCTGGCCGGGAAATAGAGAATCTGTGATGGGGGTTTCTGTGACAATTGAAGTCAAGTTGCTGTTGGGTTTTGAATCGAGATGATGGCCAATCGAAATGGGTATGTTATGAGTTCGAATATGCAATGAACGAAGCTGCTATTGTTTGTCTGGGAGAAATTGAAGAACAGACCGAGAAGAAATTGCTCGATCGGCTGTGATGAAGCTCGGGATGAAGAACATAGAGAGGAGATCGAGAAGCTGCTATTGATGGTGATTAACTAGGGTTCGAACAAGACATCTGTTGCTGTGAAGCAAAGAGTAATGGGTTAGTTTCTACCATCGAATTTCTTTGGTAAATTTGTGTAAAGGGTTTGGAGTTTGGCGGTTGAACTCGAGCTTGGAACGGATATTATGTTGGGTTTCCTCCGAGAACGATGGAAGAGATGGGTTGACTGGACGGTGATCGACATCAACGGATTCTCGACAATTAACAAGAATTCCGTTGTAACATGGTGAAGTGATGGCCTTTACTTGAACTGAATATGGCAATGGGATTGAGCTTTCTGGTGATTGTTCTTTAGTACCCACTTTGTATACTTGAGATTTGGTTTTGATGTTGGAGGTTGAGAAGTGAAAACGTTGTGTCTTGTTAAAGGTTAGATTTGCAACATCATGGGGTTTTGATGGTCGGAGCTTGCGGATGTGTGGAAGTCTTGGGAGTTATGTTTAATCAAGTCGTTTGGTTTGTATTGTGTCGTTTGACCAAGATGGAGAGTCGTTGTGAAGTTGGTGGCTCTTGGTGTTGGCAGAGATGATGATGAAGGTGTTGCTTATATTTGCCTTGGGTGAGCTGCGCATTCGACGGACGATGTGGATGGTATCTTCTGGCCGTGATGGTTGTTGGTAGGAAATGAGTTTATTGGGGAAGAAACGAAGTTCAAAGTGTCTTTGTTGGTGCCGAGTTCATGCATACACGGTGGTGATTGAGAAACAAGTTTGGAATGGGAGATTTGAATTTAGAAGGATGCGGAGTTGGATGGTCATGGAAATTACAATCAGGCAACAAAAGAAGATGGCAAGGTATTGAGACGTGGTGTTGTTCTGGTTCACTTTGTGGTGTTAATTGAAATTCCAGGGTTGTGCAATGAATGGATGAAGATAGTGAAATGCGGTTACGGTGGATTATGTTGCGAGGCAAGAGGCGAGGTCGGGTGCAAGTTGAGTGTGGTATTGTGCAAGAGGATAATTGGCAATCGTGTTAAGTGCGGGTGGTCTTGAGTGACAGGGAGTGAGTTGAAGTTTAATGGGATGAATTAGCAGGTGGTTGAGGCTTAAGTGAATGCATTGCGAGATGGAAGTGGCGTTAAGGCCATTTGCAATTGGAGATGAATAAGGATCTTTGCTTCTTAGTGTGATTGAGTAAAGGCCTGGCATTGCAGCTGAGAAGATGGAAGATGGTGGATATATTGCTGCTGCAAGATGAATTGGCTGGGATGTATGAATGATTTTGCAAGAAGAACAGAATGGCAGTGAAGATAGTGGTATTAGAATGGATGAAATGGTAGAGAGCCATTATGGTTGGAGCGAGCGGTGATGCACCATCCTGGTGCAACACAAGAATTTAGCCTGGCAAGATTGTAAATGGCTTAGGCCAAGTGACTCAGTGTCCGACTGAGTTGATTAATCGGAAGGCGACTCGTTATCTAACTCATTCTCCCCTTGACCTGTTGACTAACGGTTGGTGACGGTTGACCCGTTTGACCGTTAGTCCTAACGGGAGAGGATTGGGCGGAATATTGGTCGAATATTCTCTCGACGGAGAAATTTCCAGGTGGCCGGCGGTGACGTTTCGGGCCACAATCCCGGTTTTCGCGAGCAAAATTCGAATTTTCTATGGACTTCTCCCATGGGTGTGAAGACTTGGGCTAGGAATTGGATGGAGAATTGGACTCAAATTAGGAAAGAGAAGGTGGAAGAAGAGAAAGACTTGAATTTGGAAGTTGAATTGCAAAAGGAAAAGGATTCTAATCCTTGGAAGAGTTGGAGAATTTTGAAGCCTATAAATAGAGAAGTCTTCTACATCTTTTACACACCTCTCTACACACACAACACTTGTGTTTTGCTTGCTTTTCTAAGATTTTTCTTTTTAATTACTTGTGTGAATTTGAAAATTCTTCTTTTAATAATTATTATTTGTGTGAATTTCAAAAGCATGAGTAGCTAATTTTCTTATTGATTGAGGATGAATTCCTAGTTCTTAACATGATTTGAGTTTTTGTTTTCAATTCTATCTTGAGATTTTTCACATGATTATCGATTGTTTTTACTAATAGGAGTGATCTTAAAGACACTTATGATTGATTGATAGATTGTTTGGAGTGCACGCTAAATTGATTTGTTAATTGATCTATATCTAGTATAAGTTAGGGAATACGTAATCGTTCTCGACACTTTACACAAGTAGAAAACACGAGACCTTGCGGAGGGATTCCGTGGAGCAATTGTGTGTAGAAACAACGCTAGAAAGTGAACCAAGCGAACCGAGTTTAACTACTAGTACTAAACCTAAATTCATAAATCTTAATGCATTTGGGAATTACATCTTGTAAAGCGGACCTCAAGGTGGTTCTTTTGAATAGAATCGATAACTAAGCGGACTGTTACTCGGTGAAATTAGGGATTTTGGGGCTAGCTAAGCGGACCTGCTATCCTACGGTTGGTGATAATCTGTGACTAATAACAAGTAGAAAAGAACATAACTTTAATCATTGTTTCGTAACGAAGAAGGATTCCTTGATCTTGTCTCTCATATTGCTTTCATCTTTCAACTTTCGATTTTAATTGCTTTGTTTATTTTCTTTTGCTTTTTACACCCCCCTTTCGTGACAACTTTTACAACTAAGATCTCTTGCTCCTCGTGGGAACGAACTTGACTTCCATTATATTATTTTTAATTGAGTGGAAAATATTGAATTAATTTGATTGCACCTACGACACGCATCAGTGGCCAACTTGGGTCGCGCCATGGTGGGAAAAGCTACCAGCGATGCGCGTTGGCATGTGCCAATGGCATGCTCGGCCATTAGGGCCGTGGTCTGGTAAGAAAAGCTACCAGCGAGCGTGTTGGCATGTGCCAATGACATGCGTGGCCAATTTGGGTCGCGTCTTGGTAGGAAAAGCTACCAGCGAGAGTGTTGGCATGTGCCAATGTCATGTGTGGCCAATTTGGGTCGTGCCTTGGTAGAAAAAGCTACCAGCGAGCGTGTTGGCATGTGCCAATGGCATGTGTGGCCAATTTGGGTCGCGCCTTGGTAGAAAAGCTACCACCCGAGCGTGTTGGCATGTGCCAATGGCATGTGTGGCCAATTTGGGTCGCACCTTGGTAGAAAAAGCTACTAGCGAGCGTGTTGGCATGTGCCAATGGCATGCGTGGCCAATTTGGGTCGCGTCTTGGTAGGAAAAGCTACCAGCGAGCGTGTTGGCATGTGCCAATGGCATGCGTGGCCAATTTGGGTCGCGCCTTGGTAGAAAAAAGCTACCGAGCGTGTTGGCATGTGCCAATGGCATGCGTGGCCAATTTGGGTCGCGCCCTGGTAGGAAAAGCTACCAGCGAGCGTGTTGGCATGTGTGGCCAATTTGGGTCGTGTCTTGGTAGGAAAAGCTACCAGCGAGAGTGTTGGCATGTGCCAATGGCATGCGTGGCCAATTTGGCCTAGGTTGCATGGTTTGCAAGCCTAGGTGCGGGCGCTACTTTGGCATGGCGAGGCTAGGGCCAAGGTAAGGGTGTTTGGCTTGGCGTGGCGTGACCAGCGTAGCTAGGGCCAAGGCAGAGTGTGTTTGGCATGGCGCGGCTAGCTCGGGCTAAGTGTGGCTGGCATGATTTGCCATTGGCACGGAGGTGCGGCTAGCATGGTTGGCATGCTTCGGCGTGTTTGGTATGGCTGTCATGATTTTCCATTGGCATAGAGGTGCGGCTAGCTTGGGCTAGGTGGGGCTGGCATGATTCGCCATTGGCACGGAGGTGCGGCTAGCATGGTTGGCATGCTTCAAACGCGTTTGGTATGGTCGGGCATGATTTGCCATTGGCATAGAGGTGCGGCTAGCTTTAGGCTAGGTGTGGCTGGCATGATTTGCCATTGGCACGGAGGTGCGTCTAGCATGGTTGGCATGCTTTGGCGCGTTTGGAATGGCTGACATGATTTGCCATTGGCATAGAGGTGCGGCTAGCTTTAGGATGGGTGTGGCTGGCATGATTTGCCATTGGCACGGAGGTGCGGCTAGCATGGTTGGCATGCTTTGGCGCGTTTGATGTGACTAGCATAGCTAGGGCCAAGGCAGAGTGCGTTTGGCATGGCGCAACTAGTTTGGGCTAGGTGTGGCTGGCATGATTTGCCATTGGCACGAAGGGGAATTAGGGTTTGTTCGTTGTAACCCTAATTTGAAAAAAATACCCCCTATTAATTATTGACTACATGCATTAAATGTCCTAATAAATGTGTCACCGGTGACATTAGGTTATTTGGGGTTTTACGATTTTACCCTTTGTTTAAAAACCACCATCAACACACATTTACATTGACATTTAAATCATCCACCTGACTTACATTCACATTTAAATCATCCACCCGACTTACAACAGTTTCCTCTTCAATACCTTTGGTACTATTTGGCTTGTCATACTTGCGTAACTGTGAGAGCCAATCTAGCTCCTCCTCAGCTAAACAATCAGGCCTTTTTGCATTTAAATGAGAATCCTTTTTGGCCCTACTAGTCCCTACCAAATAACCATCTTTAGTTGGGTAATATTTAGGCAGTTCAGACCCATCCATTTCTGCACATCAACATCACACTACAAATTAATACATTGCATACTTTGATCAAAGGACCACTTCACTGTATACTTTAAAATCAAAGAACCACTTCACTGTATAAAGATAAAACCATATAGAATTTGTGGAAACCAACAAAAAAATCCGACAAAGTAACCATTAAACAAACAAACCCCACGTTCTATTTCCCCTTTTAAAGTCTTAAAAAACACCCAATTCCAAAAATCCCCAAATTTAAAAAAACCCCAACTTTATGAAATCGAAAAAGGAATGAAATCAGACAAAACCTGACACTTAAATTACTCTAAAAGGATCGAATCATATCAAAAATAATGATCTAATGCAGAAAACTAACAAAATCGTACACAAATCATAGCACTTACCACTGTAATCGATTGCACAGGTACACAAGAAGTTCGTTTCACCAAAATCTTCCAAATAAGTCTTCAATAACTAAAAGAAAGTAATAAAACCTAACAATAACACTCGATTAACCTAGATTCAATCACGATCTGAATCTCTCCTAACATTTTCTCCGCTCTTCTCTCTGATGGTGGCGGGTAAAAAAACACAGTAATGAAATTAGGGAAAACATCTTTTTCGTTTATATCGATCGGGTAGATTCAATCTTAGCCATTCATCGAAGAGACTGCTATGGCACGTACACGTGTTAGATGGGAAACTCTGTTAAGGACATGGTTTGTCATTGTTGGTAAAGTTATTTAATTTTTGGTAATTAACTATTTAATTCACGGAAAAAGAACCACGTCATCAAATTGGTTAGTCAGCGCGGGTCAATGTCATTTCCAAGTACCAAGCACTAACTTGGACAAAAGTTAGACCAAACACTAATGTTGGGCAAAATGTAAGTACCAAAAACCAAATAAGCCTCCAAATTATGGTCTTTTTTGTATATAGCTTTCAAAGAAGTGATTCAATTTTTTCTTTTTAGTAAAATGTTTAACACGAATTAAGTTGGTGTTTGATTACATCTAATTCCATGGACTTACACAGGAATGCTAGCTCATCCATACTGCTCTCCTAAAAGAAAATCGAACTAGGATTCATTGTGTTGATTACACCTTTCGACTTTAACTATCTTTAATAGCTACCGGCCGGTTTCCGACTGGTAGTTGATCATTGAGCATGTATATGTGCCTTAACATCAGTCTTATTAGCTGTGATTTTAACATGGAAACCGTCCCCAAATGACATACAAGGATTTCTTGCTAAATCTCCTCCCTTGATTTTCTTCCAACTGAAAAAAAGAAAGAAAAAACACACGTATATATTTAAACATCTTCTCTACGAATACTGTATTAGCAAAACTTGATGTTGTGAAACGTGCAAGTTACCTGAACTTAGTGACAAGGACGTGTAGAAATACAGACATTACCGCCCTACTAAATTCAGCTCCAGAGCAATTCCTAGATCCTCCACCAAATGGAATGAAACTCTTCGGAGGAATGGGGTATGCAGGATCCTGAGTACATAAATGAATGCAAACGTCCCGATTGACATTCTTTGAAATAGTGAACAGAAAATTGATCAACATACTAGATTGGTTTGCTAATGGAAGGCTTACATTCCATCTGTAGGGATTGAAGATAAGAGGATCCTTAAACTTATCAGGGTTCATTTGTACCGCTGAAGGAACCACCATTACTGTCCATCCTTTGGGAATAGTATATCCTAAATCCAACAAATCAGTATATAGCAAAACTCAGGTCAAAAACAGTGTCATTGTCAATATATAAATATACCATGAGAATATACATACATATGATCTTAGTAAAAATGTACCGGCAGAATGTTTAAACTTTTTACTGCAGCTAGACGTACCATTTATGTGGATATCTTTCATGACTCTTCTTAACAAGCCAGGTGCAACACCTGACATTCGAAGTGTTTCGTTGATAACCTGTACTTACATATATATCATTAGATTATTAATGTACATATGATTCAAAATAACTCAACAACAAAGGAGCAGATTAGTTGAGGGAAAACATCACCTGGTTCGTAAAAGTCATTGATTTGTATTCTTTCCACGTGAGTAGAGAATCCGTATTTTCTCTGGTCTTAAGAATTGCACAATGCTCTTCCTAATAAAATCAACAAAATGAGTGCACATAGACTCCAATCTCTCGATAACAAGAGGAGTCATGTTGTACAAGTTTGAACAATCTGGATATAGTGAATTCAAGATCAAATCACCTGTAACTCTTGTAGAGCACGAGCATGCTGCGTGAGCGATATCATTGCCAAGGTTAGGGACGCCGAGATACCTTCAGTGGTGGCAACAACACCTCCAAACATTATTAACGTAGCAAACTCCTCGGTCATGAAGTCTTCCTTTTCCATGTCATCTATGATTTTGTCAAGGAGGTCCCCATAGAGGTTCTTTGGGGAAGCTCGTCTTTTGTTCAAGACTTGGTTCATCAATTTAAGAAAAGCTTTTTGATCCTGCAAAGTTTGGGGAATATATGAGAAGCTCATTCGTTATAGTTTTATCATTCCAAATGTATACAGTTTAAACAACAAAACGTCTACTAGTATTGATTTTAGTATCAAGCTTACTCTCAAGAACTTGTGGAAGGCAGTACCAGGAACGTTCAAAGGGATGCACATGATTCCTTTTAGGAAGCTAGTGGCAACCTTGGCAATATCCTTTGAATCCGCTGAAGGAGTGTAGTTAAATAGCTCCTTGCACACATAGTCGACCATCATCTTGAATTTACCAAAACAAGACTAAATGATTATTCAAAACAAATCAATGGTGAAAATACTCCAGGAGAGCACGATAAAAGGAGAATTATTTTAATACGTACCATGGCGATTGAATCTTTAACTTCAATGGAAGATTTAGTCGACCAATCTTGTAAATATTGGTTCGCCAAAATTTCTACTTTAGATAGCAACTTTTCTTTGAGAACTTCGGTACCAAAATAACTCAAAGTCAAGTTCCTTATGTACTTGTGAATGTGCGCAATATTTATAGCTCTTGAATTCGCATCACCATGAACGGCTTCAAAAGTGTCCATGTACCAGAACTCAACCATCTTCCCTTCTTGTTGGAAGATAAAATAGTTGAATTCTGGGTCGGATGATATGACTACCCGCTGACCAACCAAGCTAGTCCGGAAAATTGGACCATACCTGAGTTATCCATTGATCACGTAGATAAATAAAATGTTGATGATCAGCTACATAATAAAAAGGGGCAGGATTCCTTGACCCATTTTTAGACAGACACCATCTTTGCATATATTTTTTTACTAGTATTTCCTTCGCGGCACAAAAATAAAAACTACTCCCTCCATGCTTTTTTAATAGGCTGGTTTTGTTTTTAAAGAAAATTAAGAAAATTAAGAGAACTAATCATTGAAAGTGGTCCTCATGACACTTATTAATAAAAGAAGTGAAGTGAAATGGTCCCCATGACACTTGTCAGCAAAAGAAGTAAAGTGAAATGGTCCCCATGACACTTGCCATCAAAAGAAGTTAAGAGAGAAGTGATCCCAAAAAACTAAAGTAACATTCGACTTTCCCAATTAGGAAACCAGCCTATTTTTTTGAAACATTTATTTATAGAAACCAGACTATTATTTAAGAACGGAGGTAGGGGTGTAAATTGGGCCGGGCCGGGCAGCCCGGCCTAATTATTAAATGGGACGGGACAGGGCGGGCACCAACTTCGCTTACCCATCAAATTAAAAAGGTCGGGCGGGCAGGGCTATACTACAAAATAAACTACCCATGACCTGCCCAAGCCTGTTAAATAATTTGGGCTAGGGCGGGCAGGGCCGGTCGGGCCTTGAATATACAGTAATATTCAGAAAAAAAAAGGCAACAAATTCTTCTATTTAATACCTAAATAAATAAATACTTCCTGACATAATCAATAAAATGATATTCAATATCCAAATAGTCTAAATCAAAACCAAAGCAATAAAATTTACCTAAATTAATAAATACTTCTTGGATCATCTTTCAAGAGGAAACCCTATATTTTTTCACTATGATTAGCGAAATAAATTATATGCAAAAAGATATTTGGGAGAGATTGATTTATCGAGTATATTGTAAAATGGAATGAAGAGGAAAGGGACAACTAGGTCGGGTAAACAGGTAGATTAAATGGGCAAACAGGTCGGGTAACTTTGACGGACTAACGGGACGGGTAAAGGGCCGGGAAAGACTTTTTAACTCATGGCCCTTGTCCGTCCTGTTATTTAATTGGGATAGGCCGGGCTAGCCTGTAAAGGGCCACGGGCAACCATGGGCTGCCATGGGACAGGGCGGTTGGTACTGGGCCATGGGCTGCCGGGAAAAATTTACGCCCCTAAACGGAGGAAGTAATTATTACAAGCTAATATTATCCGCAGAATGTTTAAATTTTGTCTATTATAGCTTAACGATCGGAATTTGAACCGATTGATGATAATATTACTCATAAAGAAATGTTAGAAGCAATGCTAAAAAAACATATTGTATATTGTATGGATTGGAAACCACTAACTAGTAAAAATTTAGGCGGGATGAAAAAAATAACGCCGTAATGTAAAAAATAAATCTAAACATGTCAAGAGTATACAGTATTATATATGTACCTGGCTATTCTCTTTCGAATGAAATAAGGCATATCAATAGATTTGCTTGGGACCAACAGCTGAATGGTCTCACCAATGATAGGGAACCCCATGGAGCCTGGTGGGAGCTGTCCTTTACATGTAGGGTTTCTCCATTTATGCACGTAATGAGTTAAGCTTACTATTGCTAAAGCTATAACTGAACAGAGAACAACAGATGTTGACGATAACATCTTAATTGTTAGGTCCATATCGATAACAGCTGATTCTCCAAACAAGACTATATATATATATGCATGAGTTGTGAAAGAAAATATGGAGATTAGGATTTCCATTACAGAGGTGGGGAGGAGAAAACATAGTATGGATCAAAATTTCGTTAGATAGTGACATAATTTCGCTAGAGGTTGAAACCTCGAGCCAGGTGCAGCTGGCTATCTCATTTTGACAACCTCAGACGTACCATCGGATTGTCATTGTCAAGGATGGGAATGCATATGTTAATGCGCAAGTCGCAAAGCGCGTCTTTCCCACTCGTTCAAACAGGACTTAGTCCCTTGGATAAATTAATACAACCAAAAACAGGACCTAGTCCTTCCATAATTAAACAACCACTACTAATAACTTAGAGCATCTAATTACCGGGGAAAAAAACAAACATAAGGAAAAATCTAATTTATTGATAATGTCATCTGGTTATATATGACGTTTTAAATTAAACTGCACTATGCCTGCCGGCCGGCCATAGAAATTTATATATATACTTGATGGTTATTGGTAGTTAAGACAATACGGTTTTGACAAAGAAAATCGTTTCAAAGACAAGGTTTGATATCAATTCTTAGTGTTGGTTGTTTACGGACAAATCATATGTTCCAAATTTAGCTTTGTATTCACGTTCTTGCGTTCATCGATAATTGTAGGAATCCCTTATCTAGACAAATGGAAGACGCCTCAAACACATCAGCATCATCTACTACTGAAGCAATTCCAATGAGTGGGGGAGATGGTCGCAACAGCTATGTTAATAACTCTTCTCTTCAGGTACATGAACCTCTTAAATGTCCTGGTCAATTCAACAGCCTGCTTAACTTGTTTTTTCTTGATAAATTCGACTCAACTTGTCCTGCAGTTCTGATTTATTTGTTTTCATATTGGTAGAGAATGGTTGTTGATAGATCCAAATTAATGATTGACGAGGCAATTTCAGAATATCTTGATATTCCGTCAGCAAATACGTTTATTGCCATGCAAAACATAGTGGAAGCTGTTGCTCTTACATGCTGTAAATCCGAGGGACTAACTGGTTCAACCCCTGAATTCCATGTCTTTTTTAATGACCATACAACAAATGATTTCAACAACCTTTTTTTTATCACTCCCCCCGGGACGGCGTTAATTCGCTTCAGGTGTGCCGGGTTCTTTTCACACCCGATTATTTCCAAAGGACACTATTCATATAGCTTACTCTACGAACTCACTTCATTGGTTGTTGTAGATGCCTGAAAAAATATCAAGGAAGAAGCGCGGCCTCCCGTATCTAGAAGAAGGCACAAAACAGTGCCCCACCTGATGGGAGGCATCAGGTCCTCCCCTTATCCTGAAGGAGGCGTTATCAAACAAGTCATTCCCCATAGCATCCAAACACACGTGTAGCGGTTAAAGAGGACAGACCTTCTAGAAGAATCTGAGGTACAGTTGTACAGTCAGAAGAGGCAGTAGCAAGATAAGGCAAGGTAGGAAAGGATACACACCTGACACCTCCCATTTGAGGAAATAACTATAAATATGGGTCCTTTCCCAATGAAAGGACTCAGTGATATCATTGTGGGAAATTGTGTTCTACTTCTAGGAACTAGTCTCTATAACCTACTTCTATCTGTACCCTGTATATTCATTACCGTGTACATTTTGGAGACCACAGTGGGAGACTAGGTCACTAGATTAGCGCATGATTCATCGCATGGACACTGACGGGTTCACACGCCAGGTTCAGCCGCGCGTGTATGGACCTCTTACTGAAGTAGAACAAATGTTGTCTGATATAGAGGAAAATGATCGCCAGAGACAAGCTCTTTTGGCAAAGTTGGCAGCTATTGATCCGCCGCCGGAAGGAAATCGTGAAGAGGGTTTGGATTCGCCTCAGCTGAATCACGGGGGCGACTTCGATCAAGACCAGAGGTTTCGGACTCCTCAAGGGCGATTGCAAGCTAACCAATCCGCTAACCAGCCTATGACGGACGAACAAGCCTAGATCGCCTTATCGGATAGGAAGTTTACTAAGATGCTTGAAGAAAAGTATGGCCTCGAGACTCAAGCCAGCGCCTACACCATAACATCGCCTATCCCGTCTGAGATCCTGTCCAGACCAATGCCTGCTAAGTACAAGACACCAAAGTTTAGGCTGTTTGAGGGGAGCGGTAATGCGACAGAATACATGCATCGCTTCACTATGTCACTTAATGAGTATGCTCAGGACGAAGTTGTATGTAAGAGAGAATTTGGGAAAACCCTGACAGGAGACGCCTTCACTTGGTACATTTCTTTGAAACCCAACAGTATACGGTCATGGGTGAGATGCAGCAGGCGTTTATGCAAAAGTTATACTTCAAACCTGTAAAGATTTTTATTTCTTACTTGGGGAACACCAAACCGCGAAGAGGAGAGAGACTAAGCGCTTTGCAGTACGTTTTAGAAGCGAGTCTCTCAAATGCCGGACAGAGGTACCCGAAGAAGAGTTGGTGAACATCTGTATATCAGTGCTTGAACCTAAGACACGCTGAATGTTTTCCCAGATAAGCATGTTTGCTGATCTTGAGGAAGCGTTCGCTAGGACTGATGCGACTAATGAAGAAATTAAAGCGGCTGAGAAATCCTGGTCTCACTCAGTTGCCTATGCTAAGGAAAACGGTTCAGGAGCACCAAATAGGCGAGGTCCACCTGGCAATGACAATAGGCGAGGCAATAGGAGAGCAGGGCAAGAACCACCTGACTTCCCATGTTCCTATGAACAGGAGGTTGGCCTACTAAAATAATGGATCACGAATGGCGACATGATTCTCCCAGAGCCTAGGAAGACTCCTACTGATGCGGACAAGCGTAACCCACGCTATTGTTTATTCCACAGAGGGGTAGATCATCCTACTAGGGAATGCCGAACTTTCAAATAGGCGATCTATAATAAACAACGGAATGGAGAGGTATACGTCGGAGGTGATAATGACATATAAGACAACCCGCTACCAGATCACGGAGTAGCAACCTTGACTCATGATCCTAGAGAAGGAGAGGTGTGCTCGTTGGAGGTAGCTGAAGAGGAATAAATATATGATGTGTCATCAGGTGGTATGACTGAACAAATAGCAGAAACAATGGCGAAAAAGCCTTTATTCGCAAACTTCTTTAACGCTCTGGGCTTTAATGCTTCTCAGAGACATATGGCGTCGATATTTCTAACTAGAATCGCAGCCAGAGAAGATGTGAGCGCCTACCTGGACAGAAAGTACCCACTCCCCACCAATGTTATAACCTTCACTGAAGAATACAAGGCAGTGAATAGAGACCATACACGTCCATTATATCTTACAGCTAAGGTAAGGAAGAACACTTTCAAACGGGCGTTCATCGATACTGGTGCATCGATACCTTTACATATCCTGAAAAGTATTGGCGGAAAAGAAGCAGAAATTAAGAAATTTCAAACCAGGATCCAAGGCTTTGGCGGTTTGAGTCAACACACAATTGGGACGATCAACCTCGAAGTCAAAGTCGGTCCAATAAACGCAATCGAACCCTTTCACGTGATGGATGTCAATACAGCGTACCATATCCTATTGGGGATACCATGGCTGCACACGCATGGAGTGGTGTCATCCACCTACCATCAATGCATCAAATTCATCGTAAAGGGAAAACAGAAGAGGGTCCGAGCCACCGAGAGCCCCTTATCTGCCGATGAAGCGTGTTATGCCGAAGCAGCTTTCTTCGACGGCTTAAGTGAACCAAACAAAGTGGTGACTCGTATCCATTCGATTTCGATTCTAGACTTGGAAATGACTTACCAAGAAGGAAGTTCCAACCAAGGACGAAAGAAAGACTACGTTGAAGCAGAAAAGCGACGTTTTCGAAAGGTATCTCGCCCGGACGGACGCCATATGTATCGCTTATAGCAATTAGCCGGGGATTCCCCAATAACAGAAGTCAACATCGCAGAATCAATGGAAACTTTGAAAGTTGAGGACGCTCCCCACGCTTTGGAAAGAATGACGAAGAACGCGCCGCTCAAGCATGACGAATCGACGAAGAAGGTAAACTAGGGGACTGAGGAGGACCCGAAATGGATTTAACTCGGGGCGGCCATGACAGACGAAGAGAGTCGTGAGTTGCATGAACTGCTGAAAGAGTACAAGGATGTCTTGGCCCGGTCCTACGGAGATATGCCAGGATTGAACCCCGCCTTGGTCTGTCATGAACTAAAATTCAACCCAAGCAGCAGGTTGGTATGGTTGTGATAGTGGTAAATAAAGTGATTCGATTCTCGAACTTTTGAAGGATTTTTTTTTAGACTTAAATTCAAAACTAAAATAGAAAAATCACTAATAATTATAGCAAACACTGAAAAAGTTGATATCAATATTAAAAGAACACTGAGGCTAAGATTCCACTATTTTCCAAGTTCAAAGCGATTTAACCCAATATTTATATTCATGCAATTTTCTCATTCAATTTGATTCTAAACTATTGCAACAAGTAGATTCTCAAAATAACAAGTGTAAATCCGAAGCATAGAACATCAAAAACCTAGGTCCAAGTATGCTCTATCAAAAGAAATAACAATTTCTTAACAAAAATAATTCAAACAATTTCCGATCAAGGCAAATAATCATATAATAATTCCAAATAAATAGATAAATAAGAATATACCACTTCTTATTGGAAAAAATAGATTCCTCTATCGCCTCAGCAATGGGGTTTAGCTCCTCATGGTAAAAACACGCTCAAAATAGTAAATCATGACTCAAAAGGTGTTTTTATTGAAGAAATTATATAACTCAGCCAATCTGCAACGCTGTATTGGCGTTACAGAGTTCACTGTAACAAAGGAATAAGACTGTAGAGAGAATGATAGGTTTTTGTTACAGCAGAATCTGCGACTGTTTCGGTTGGTCCAATATTCTTCGTCTCCTTATTCTTCAGCAGCACCCGAAATCTTCTCTGCAATTCTTTCCTCAGCCCTCTGTTGGCTCTCCAAACACCCCAAAAATTTCGACCCCTGGCTCATGTGACATCCCTCTCCTTTTATACACGCAACATGATCAAAGAATAAGGATAAAATCACTCTTTCTTTTCCCAAAAGTCTCGGCCCTCTTTTTTTATTTTCTTTCCTTCTTAATCTCTTCATGCGGCTTATGACTTGTCAAAGACTCTTCCCTAAGATAGATTACGATATCACAGAGGATGTGTTCTCCCATAACTCCATGTACTTCACGAATATAGCCAACTATTCCCGGAAATATTTCTTTCCCTTTTGATCTTCTACGCGTCTTTTCCAGATGTTGAAAGTCTCCAAAATCTTTCCAAAGATATAATACAATCTAACAGAGGAAATATTCTTCCTTAAATCCTCACGGAAGTTCCAAACATAACCGAGAAATACTCACTGCTCCGTTTTACGAGATTTGGTGATATTCTCGTTTTCTTTCCTATCTGATGCAACTACCAATCCTGTTTAATCGAGACAGGTTCATTCCAGTCCAATCCAACAAATTTATCCGACAACAACTCCTCTTAGTCTCGCCTGAAATTCCCGTGAATATATTATTCCACATTTGATCGAAAATCTGATTATGCAGCCAATTTCGCTTCAATGGAACATCCTCAACAGCCCTGTTATGCTCTAGGAAGTCTATCCAAGAAGTTTCAGTGGTTGAATCTCCATGAAACATGTTTAATTCTCGAACCCTAATTCTGTTTATGTCTGCAACATTTTTCCCGCCATTTTTGAGAATTCAAATAAAGAAGAAGGTGACCCTTAACCAACTACATGGGTTCAAATAACCGTGAGGTGTAAATAGTAATTAGGGTACCCCTTATCAGTGGAGTACCCCTTAGTAATTGGGATGCCCCTTATCCAAACTGAGAGTCCAAGTATCCTTCATGTGCCTTTATCAATTTTTCGAGCCAATTTCTCCACACATGTTTATTTTTCCAAAAACACCTACAAAGACATAAAATACCAAAATAAGCGCAAAATCGAGTACTAACATTACAGAGAATTGAGACTAATATAGATACATAAATGCGTCTATCAAATACCCCCAAACTTATTATTTGCTAGTCTCGAGCAAATCAAATCTAGAAAATAAAATCCTAACTCACTGTCGCAGGCATCGTCGATTGCATTTAGCGTATGCAATAAGCCTTTAAACCCCTAGGTGGCCCTAGTGGTTGAGTTATAGTCTCGGGAGGGCTTACAAGAGATATACCCACATAAACTTTACTCCAGACCCTAACTATATACACAGAACCTTGGAAGGCACTAAAAAGTCTCCTTGGTTGGCATACTTATTGATTACAGGAGGAAGTACCCTGATGCAAAATTCCAATTGTTGTACACGAGTTTGCACTCAAGCATACTAAAATTCATATATAATTCACAGAGCTCTACTCAGATAGTTTCTGTACATCATAACCGGAGTCAACCAATCACATGGATAGATTAAGATATGGATATAGAAAAAAAAAACGTATATGGTTTTGATGTTGACTAAGGTGAACGGTGTTTCTTATATCTGTCTGAAGGCCACTGCCAAAATAAACCTATCCTAATGGACTGAGATACAAGTGCGGCCTAATATCAACACACTGGCATATACAAGGGTACCAGTGGTCGATAACTCTAGGTCAACACACTGGCATATACAAGGGTTCCAGTGGTCGACTTTATTGAATATATTCCGGTTGGTCTGATGGTCTGGTCTTTTTTTTTTTTTTGTATCTCAACCACTCTATTTCACCCTAGCAGTGGTAACAACTTGAATTGTGAGCCCCACCTAATCACTTAGAGAAACATATTTTAAAAGAAAAGAAAATAAAAACAGAAGTGAAAAGGATTCAACGAGATATGGCGAAACTACCATGTTTTTTTTTTCTAACACCTGAGCTCTGTGCTTTTATGAACAAACTCTTTAGATGTTTCCATCTAATCAGATTGGTTCCTCAACTCCTACAACCAAAATGCTTCCATCCACTTAGATTGGTTAGTGCCATCCTTAATAAGCATAAATTTCTAGGCTCTGGAGTTTAACAATGCAACTAAAATGTTTCCCCCATACCCCCAAACTTAAATCTAACATTGCCCTCAATGTTCTAAAGATAAAATTAAAAGCATGAACAAGGAGAAACTGTTACCATTTGAAGTAAAAGAGTTAAGGAAAGATATTATTGTGTCGCATGAATATTGGCTTACCTCCCAAGAAGTGCTAAGTTTAAAGTCTTCAGCCGGACGTAAGAAAGAATTAATCACCTCATAGAATCATATATCAATAGCCGGAACAACTGTGGATCGTCAAAACCAAATAGAGCTGACACAGGTAAAAGGAAACAACAATTGACCAAAAGAATGAATAATCCAAGCACAACCTTATCCAGTATTTTGTTTAAGATCACTATATCTAGTTGTGGTTCGGGTTCAAGCTATATAAATGGGTTTAGATAAACCTCTTTGGGATGGATTTCCTCAGTGAAAAGATCTGATTCAGGCTGTAGAGTCAGGAAAAGCTCAACTAAGAACTTTGAAGCACATAATAATAACCTGAATAATTGGGGATCCTCAAAGTCAATCAAAGTTGACTCACGCAGTTGACCATAATGAAAGTAGTGGTCATTCTTAAGCAAATGTGCCGATTCTAATCTCCTAAAATACTTAGGCTTAGTCTTAAAACTGAATAGCTGACACATTTGAAACTCATACGTTCCCACATTTGGAAGAAAAATATTTAGTGGGAAAACAAAGTCAATCTAGGTATCATATCCTGGATAAACCACATCAACCAGAGGAAGGGTTTCTAACAACTGAACTGCTCTATGAAGATACTCTTGTGAAATGGTAGAGGCATATATTACAAGTCCACCCCCAAACTTATAATTTTGGTTGTCTCTAAATAGACCAGTCACAATATTCCTATTTTCGAGACCATCAGGTTCCTGAAAAAGGTCAATTGCTTTATCTAAGTTATAATCAGGTGGTTCATCCTTTAAATGCATTTGATGCATACATAAAGTAGGACTTATGTCCTTAATATCCTCCATGGTCCACCCTAAAGATTCCTTATTTTCTTAAATCACGGTCACTGGCCTACTCTCCTGATCACTATCCAAACCGGAAGCTATAATAACAAGGAAAGTCTCGGATGGGCCTAAAAATGCATAGTTAGGGTCCAACTTAGGAGGCTCTTCTAAACAAGGGATTAAGGTAGACTCGAAAGCTAATAATGGTTCAAACCTAGCTTTCCATGTATCGGTATCTAACATGGGAATAGAATCCAACAGAGCATTTACTTCTTCAATGTTGCTATCATCATCGAAATCCATGCTAAAATGGGCTAGAAAACTCTCTAATGGATCTTCCGATATGATGTTTGGTAATAACTCCTGAACTAAGGTTCCTATCATGTTCAGCTCTTCAATGCATGTGTCATCTAGATCAAAATGCAACTTATTGACATCAAAAATATTCAACTCAATAGTCATATTACCAAAAGATAGATTCATAATACCATTTCGACAGTTTATGATCGCATTAGACGTAAAATCACAGGTATCTGGTTCTCTCAGGTCAGGGACAGGTTGGGTATCTAAGACCACGAAATCCACAGGATAAATAAACTTGTCGACCTCAATATGAATATCTTCTATCACACCACGAGGAATTTTAACAGACCTATCAGCTAACTGTAGTGTTATCTTGGTAGGTTTCAATTCACCAAGTCCTAGATGTAAGTACACATGGTACGTCAATAAGTTCACACTAGCTCCTAAGTCAAGTAAAGCTTTATCTACTCGATGTTTTCCTATCGTGCAAGCAATGGTAGGGGCACCTGGGTCTTTATATATAGGAGTTGTGTTGTTCTGAATGATCGAACTTACATGACTAGCTAAAAAGGATTTTTTAGGGACACCAAGCTTGCGCTTTCGCGTACACATATCCTTAAGGAATTTGGCATAAGCCGGAAGTTGCCTAATTGCTTCTAGTAACGGAAGGTTTATGGTAACTTTCTTAAAAAACTCCATTATGTCATTAAAGTTGGATTCATTCTTTGTTGGTACTAATAGCTGTGGAAATGGGGCTCTAGGCATAAAATAGGGCCTCTCAGGAACCGAATTGGCATCATTAGAGATTTTATCAGTCCCCTCAGCTATGGATGGTCTTGAGGGTGAACTACAGTATGCTCACTATCGGGCATGTGATGAGTGCCAAATATTGCATATTTCAACACCTTTTTATTGGCATTTAACTCATCTTTTGTGCTTAGAAATCAGATATTATCCCAAATTCTGTATTTTCTCTGTTTTCAAGAATAAATATTTGTACTAATTAATTTTGTGTTTTTAGGTAGTAAATAAAGCTCTGAGAAATTGAGGAGCCAAAAGAACAGAAGATTGGAGACGAGCGTCTATGGAGCAAAAAGCCAAAGCCCGCGCGCGCATCAGTTGCAACCCAACAAGTAGCAACCCATTTACAAGACATGGGCTTAAGCAATCCAAGACCCGACCCACGACCCGGATCCAAGCCCGTACCGTTTGAGCCGTTAGATTTGCTCCATCTACATCCGACGGCCGCATCAACCCACGCATCAGATTACCCTAGATCCAATGGTCGCTATACTCGCTCATCAAACTTATTGCACTGCTCAACACCGAAGCCATCAACCCCTTAACCACCCAAACCAAACGCTCCCTTCTTCATTTATCTTTTCTTTCCCCCGACAATTTCAGAGAAGCCATCACCTTCTTCTTCCCCGACCATGGCAGAGCAGCCATCACCTCCCTCTTCTCCCGACACCGTAGCCACCAACAACCACAGCCGCACCTAGTTTCTCTCTATCTATTCCATAGCTTCTTCCCTAGAGGCTAAGTGAGAGATAGAAAGAATTAGGGTTAGGGTTTTGTCAACAGGAGGGAACCATCATCTTAGAGCCGAATTCACAGAGGAGAACACAATTCAGAGGTTTTGGGTGAGTGGGTGTACTTTCATTTTCGAATTGGAGTGTTAGAGAGAATTAGGGTTTGCATGTATAAATAGGGTGAGGCTGTGTATGTTAGAACTCATGCCTGGATTATCCAGTGCGCCAACTTAGTTTAAATTGTGTTGAATTGTTTTTCATTATGTTCTAATTCATTTTACTAGGGTATTGTTGAAACCCCTAATTTCATGTCAAGTAATTAGCCTATTGGTTCTGTTTTTGCTGTGTTATAATATGATTAGGATTTGTAATTAACTAATGAGCTTTTAAGCCTGTGATGAGTTGTACTGTAAGAAGACAACTCATACTAGGGGTGAATTAGTGAAAATTAGTTAATAAACACCCATTAGAGACCTTCAAGGGAAGGCACAAGAACTTAACCAGAGCCACATTACCTTAGCATGAGGTTAGAAGGTGGAATCAACTACCCTAGTGTTCTCCAAATTGCTTTTTAATCATTTGCTGCCTTAGCTTAGAGTCACAACAACTCAGTCGCATCGACAACCAACTTACAACTTTGTCACTTCTTTAGAAATCAGTTTAGAAAGCCTTAGATCAACTATACAGCCACTCCATTTCCCTGTGGATCGACCTGTACTTGACACGCCTCCAACAGGCGCTGTGCACTTGCAGTATTACATGTAGGCGAAGATTCTTTCCCAGCCTACCAAGTTTTTGGCGCCGTTGCCGGGGATTTGGTAGTGTTGTTGTTGATTACTAGTTTTCTTCACTGAATTTCAGTACACCCCTGTGCATAATTGCTTTGAATTATTGTTTTTAATCCTTTATTAGTTTAACTTAGCTGTAGTTTTCTTTCTCTGCATCTTCTATTGCATATTGTTAACTTTATCATTGCATTTTAGTTAATCTATCTCAATTGGACACTTGCATTCTTGCACTTCTCTTAGTGTTTCTTATTAGCTGCACCTCATCTATGCATCTCATTTAGCATATGGCCTAGCCTGAGCTCAAGTCTGCCTGGCTTGAGCGGTCACTACTCAGCTACATTGCAAATCCCTGTGATTACTTGCTAAAATCATCATCTGTACTATTTGAATCTTTGTAGTGATAGGTGCTACTTGAGCGCATTCTTTCATTTCTTTTTATTAAGTTCGCATCTCGCCATGTAGAGTATCTTAGTGTAATCATCTCATAACATGTAGTGGTAGTACAATCATCTCACTTTGCCCTTTTTGTAGCTTTCACAATTTATAGTAACTTTGCATCTTAGTTGTAACTCTTAATCCCGGCCGGTCAAATCTTGATTAACACCTCGGCAAGTCATATCATATGTCTTGTAATTCTAGCTGTTAACCATCAGTGATAAGCAATTATCTGCTCTGAAATTCCTGACTTTGCATGCACATTTTTGAGGACTGAAATTCCCATTTGAGCTCACAGGTGCATGCTACAAAAGCCAAAGGAAGGGAAGACAAGGAGCAGAACAACATAGCCATGTGGCTACAACCGCGGCCCTGTCACATTTGTGCTTGAGCTGTGAATTTGAGGTTAGCCAAACTTGCTACTAATCTGCGCATCACTGAAATTTGCCTGAGCATCACAATATAACCACCTGTATTGCCCTTGCATGACAAAGTAGCTACCCTGCTAAGCAACCATCTCTAATTGTCTATTAAACTAGTTGCTTGAACATCTCTGAGACACTTGAGCAATTTTTGAAAATTTAAAATGTATGCTTTTGCGTAACCTGTGCACTAGGGTGAAATAGTGCAGATTTTCACTATGAAACCTTAGCTCCCATATTCCCTGTGCTTAACTCCAGCCCCTGAAGCTGTGAGTTTGAGCAAAACCTGAGCATAACCTGTGAAAACTAATTAGCCCTAGTGATACCAACTGAGATAGCTAACTTCATCTGCCCTGTGTGACCCTGTTGATACATATCTGAACAACATTTAATTCCTTGTTCCCCTGAGTTGCACATTGCATAGTTGCCTGAAAGCCCATTGAAAAGCTGAAATGTGTGCTGTTGTGTAATCTGTGCATTGAACTATTGGCTGAAATGGCTACATTTTCACTGTGAAATATTAACTCCAGCCCCCGTAGCTGTGAGTTTAACCTCAAACTTCATTGTCCAACAGTCGCTTGTCTCCGTTGTTTGCTTACTCAACTTTTGAGAACTTCATACATGCTCGCATAGTCTAGATACCCTGTCACATAAGACCCTGCTTTGCACATTGCTGTTTGTCTGATTAACACAACTTTTTGTGTCTGTGTGCATACTTCTGTGTATCTATACCATTTCAGCGAGCTTGGATTCCTTGGTTTGTTCACCTTTTGAATCTGTGGTGTACTGTAAACTATCTAGTCTTGACAGTATTTTGGCCCTAAGTGCATGAATTATCTTTAGATTCCTGTGACCTTGCGCATTGCTTAGTTGTCTGATAACCAGAACAGGTTGATTGTTGCTCTGCCTTGACTAATGCCATGAATGCCTGCTGAACTAGTTGTTTTGCATAGCCTTATCGAACCCTGCAAGCATAGTGCATGAGTAGTTGAATGACATACCTGCTAGCTAAATTGCTACATCATTGTGAATCTCCCAAACTCTGCAAAGCCCTGTGCACCTCACCCAATAGTTTTGCTTTCCTTGCTCTGTGCACATAACCTGTGCTGTGATGTGAGTTGCACTTAGACCTGTGCTGTGCTGTGAGTTTCACTTAGACCTGTGCTGTGCATAACCTGATCTGCACACAACCTGTGCAACATAATCTGTGCTTGGCCTGACTAGGGCTGTAAACCTGCCAAACTGGGCTGGAACCCAGTTCCACTGGGCTTTGCATAGCCACTGGGCTGTGCAGTTGCACATAAACTGGGCTGTTCATAGGCTGAAGCCCACGTAAACTGGGCTTTGCATTACTACTGGGCTGTGCATGTGCATATAAACTGGGCTGTGCAACAAACTGAAGCCTGCATAACTTGGGCTGCACATTTATAGCAACTACCAGCACTTCTGTGTGCTTGAATTCCAAGAACTGGTGATTGGTGTGTCACCCCTGTGGGCTTAGCTTCCCTGTTTCGAGAAATCATTGGTTGTTTGAGTGTTATACATGCTTGATGTGTGCTAGGCTATGGTTGTTTCTTTTTGAGTTCAAATTGAGTTGCTAGATCATGTCAGGATTTTGGTCTGCAACGGGGGATGAAAACAAATCCATCAGAGAGCATGCTTATGGGCATACTTCACAATATGAACTACCCACAAACCATGATGTCAATGACTTTAGGGAGTACTATGAACCTTCTCAGGGCCCTCACCTTGAATGCACATACCCTAATCATTATGAGCACATGTATCATCAACCACCATAGGAGGTTGAACAATGCTATCCTCCAATGAAACCAAGTATGCAGTTGATAATGGAGAATCTCAAACTCATAGAGCAAAACAATGCTAGGTTTGAATTGAATACAATGCATGATCATCCATATAACAACATGTCTGAATTTGCCTTCTCTAGTGAACCTCATGCACAACCATGCAGTGAATATCCATATGAGGCATGCATACCCACTAGTGAAGACTCTCCTTCAATTGAACAGCTCACTATGATTCTCCAAATGAACCTGATTCAGTTACAAAATAAAGAATGGAAGGAATCTCATGATAAGATATTTGTTGTCCCTAATAAAGTAAATTTTGAAAATAGTTTTCTTACTCATGCAAATGACACTGAATATGAACCTAATCTAGAGGTAAATGAGTACACTAGAAATGCTACAATTTTAAATAGGGAAATGCATTTTTGTTATGATGATGATGAGGATGAATATGACATGTTAGAAGAGCTTGTATATGCTGAAAATATGGTGCAATCTTTGGGTTCAGAGACATTAAGCTTTCTCTTGTGGAACCCTATGAATGATACTTCTTCTAACATTCATACATGTGATGTTAACCCTGAGTGTGGGCCTGTGCAATTGTCCTGTGAAAGTGAGCATGCTATATCACCTGTTTGTAACTTGGGGAATGCTGAGACTTTTGTCAACACCAATGATACTATGCATAAAAACAATTTTGACGTGTCTGATTCCATGCCTAGGTTACAGCATGATGTTTCCTCTGATTTGCATATGCATGACACAAAGCTTTTGGATAATGATGATTATGACATGGAGATTGATGAATTGTTTTATGCAAGTGAACAGGATTTACCTGATCTCTTTCCTAAGCCACAGATTGAAACTCCTCCACCAAACCTAGGTGTAGTTTGTAACAAAATTGCAAAACTAACTTTTCTGAAAATTCCTAATCTAGGCCTAGAGCTTTGTGATTCCCAAGTCCTCTTGGACTATTTTGCATCAAAGTATAACACCTTTAAGGAGCCACAGTTGGAATGTGTATATGCACTGTTCTTAGCAAAACTCATTTTGAGTTAGACCTTGTGCATGATGTACCTTTAAAATTGCAAGATTTTGTGCTCAAAAACACATCTCCTGACAAGTTTTGGTTTGGGGGTAACTTGTTCACATATGCAATCTTACCTGCACTCTCATGTTATATTTGTGTAAGGATGTTGATGTCTCTGCATATCTTCTTTTGGGTTGATCCTCAACTCTTTAGATTGTTGGTGTATGGTGAATTTTCATTGTATATAATCCAGTAGGACTTGTGAAATTTTCTATCTTGATTCGGTTGAGGCTTCTTTTTATTGTGCTAATCCGATATGATCTCCGCTGAGAATGTTGGATTCTAGCCTTGACTAATGAAGCTCTAACCTTACTTTCGCCGACATCCGGTAATCTCTTCCCTTTTCTCTACTCAACATAGTTCTCTTGGTATGTGATTTGTTTAAATTCTTATTATCTGTTGACACATTGAGGACAATGTTTGATTTAGGTTTGGGGGTGCATTTGCATTTGCATATAGAGTTTTTAGTCTTTTATTTCAAAAAAAAAAAAATAAAAAAATAAAAAAAATCATAAAATTCAAAACTCTTTGTAAATACTTGCATAAAAACCTCCAACTTTTAGAGATCTTAGAGTCACTAGCATGCTTTTAGCTATGTTTACATAGAGAGTCTGACCGAAATAACTGAACTTGGAAGTACTGGAGAACACAATCGGGTTTCTTAGTTGATTAGAGCGTTAAAGTTGGATTTAACCATGTCGGAGGGAGAATTAGGTGCTGTTTAGATATTGAGTAGTAGATTTGTGATCACCCATAGTGGAGACTACCCATTTTTACATCAAGCGAGGCACCGACCTTCATTTTTGTGACTTTCTAAAAAAATCTGTTAGAGTGTGTGTCACCGTACGTCAATTCCGGGTAGGAATGGTGAGCTACCCAACTTCGCACCACTTTCATCACTACTCTTGATCTCTTGAGTGCTAATTTCGTCAATCATGAGGGTGACGTTTAAAGATGAAAACTCCTTCTTGTAGTTCGATTTGTAGTTAGCATCACTCTCTCCCTCTCAACAACATCAACAGATTCATAGAAACACATCGTCGTCAGCAAGCGGAGCATCATCAGAATATTTGAAGAAAAGTTGAAATAGTCTAAGGTTTACATGCAACAAAGAAAAGAAAAGAAAATAGGATGAGAATTAGTGAAGTTTACGAAGTCAAGACAATACAAGTTGTGAAAAATTGAGTTTTATTGTTTTATTGTTATTTTCATGTTTTATGTCATTCAAAAAAAAAAAAAAAAATTATTTGTTGTAGTTTATTTATTTTCTGAGTCTAGTTACCACCATATTAAAAAAAAAAAAATGTTTGTCAAGTTTTTGTGAAGTTCAGAAGTTCATCATCAACTGTTGAAGACCGAAGACCGAAGATTGAAGACGTTTCTATGAATGCTGAGAGAGAGTGATATTAATTGCCGATCGGGTGAGAAGGTAAGTGAGTACTCCCATCCTTGCTAATGGTTGATTTCCTTTCTTAGAGATCATCAGAAAAAGATTCTTTTTGTCCACAACTCTGTGGAGTCTCCAGAAATTATTTCGGAAGGTTATCCTTCTCATCTTTAACGTGTGCAGGATTTCTCTCTTTATTCCTGCCTGCACACATGAGAGACTAAAAAAGCGGTCTTTTTGAGTGCAATTATCATAAAACCTTAATGGTGAGGCAGAATTCGAGGCTTATGATCACAATCGAATCCGAATTCTTTCATATGGTATGGTTATTTCTCGCTCAGCACTTAAGGATGAGAATGCGTTCTTTGGTAGTTCTAACTTCTTGTTACTAGCATGAAGAAACTCTATGTCCTCATAGCTCCTTGGATGCTTGAGACTCTTTTACGCTCAGAAATTGGAGAAGGTTTTGTGGGTACACCTCTGGTAAACCCTCACGAGACTACAACTCGTCCACTAGGGACACCTAGGGGTTTAAAGGCTTAGTGCATACGCTAAATGCATTCGAGAGACCCGCGACAGGTGGTATAGTTAGGATTTCTTAATTTTGTTTCACTTGAGGACAAGTAAAATTCAGGTTTGGGGGTATTTGATGAGTGCCAAATATTGCATATTTCTACACCTTTTTATTGGCATTTAACTCATCTTTTGTGCTTAGAAATCAGATATTATCCCAAATTCTGTATTTTTTATGTTTTCAAGAATAAATATTTGTATTAATTAATTTTGTGTTTTTAGGTAGTAAATAAAGCTCGGAGAAATTGAGGAGCCAAAAGAACAGAAGATTGGAGACTAGCGTCTATGGAGCAAAAAGCCAAAGCCCGCGCGCGCATCAGTTGCAACCCAACAAGTAGCAACCCATTTACAAGACATGGGCTTAAGCAATCCAAGACCCGACCCATGACCCGGATCCAAGCCCGTACCGTTTGAGTCGTTAGATTTGCTCCATCTACATCCGACGGCCGCATCAACCCACGCATCGGATTACCCTAGATCCAATGGTCGCTACAGCTCTCTCATCAAACTTCGCTGCACCTGCTCAACACCGAAGCCATCAACCCCTTAACCACCCAAACCAAACGCTCCCTTCTCCATTTCTCTTTTCTTTCCCCCGACAGTTTCAGAGAAGCCATCACCTTCTTATTCCCCGACCATGGCAGAGCAGCCATCACCTCCCTCTTCTCCCGACACCGCAGCCACCAACAACCACAGCCGCACCTAGTTTTTCTCTATCTCTTCCATAGCTTCTTCCCTAGAGGCTAAGTGAGAGATAGAAAGAATTAGGGTTAGGGTTTTGTCAACAGGAAGGAACCATCATGTCAGAGCCGAATTCACAGAGGAGAACACAATTCAGAGGTTTTGGGTGAGTGGGTGTACTTTCATTTTCGAATTGGAATGTTAGAGAGAATTAGGGTTTGCATGTATAAATAGGGTGAGGCTATGTATGTTAGAACTCATGCCTGGATTAGCCAGTGCACCAACTTAGTTTAAATTGTGTTGAATTGTTTTTCATTATGTTCTAATTCATTTTACTAGGGTGTTGTTGAAACCCCTAATTTCATGTCAAGTAATTAGCCTATTGGTTCTGTTTTTGCTGTATTATAATATGATTAGGATTAGTAATTAACTAATGAGCTTTTAATCTGTGATGAGTTGTCTTGTAAGAAGACAACTCATACTAGGGATGAATTAGTGACAATTAGTTAATAAACACCCATTAGAGACCTTCAAGGGAAGGCACAAGAACTTAACCAGAGCCACATTACCTTAGCATGAGGTTAGAAGGTGGAATCAACTACCATAGTGTTCTCCAAATTGCTTTTTAATCATTTGCTGCCTTAGCTTAGAGTCACAAAAACTCAGTCGCATCGACAACCAACTTACAACTTTGTCACTTCTCTAGAAATCAGTTTAGAAATCCTTAGATCAACTATCTGACCACTCCATTTCCCCGTGGATCGACACAGACTTGCCACGCCTCCAACAGGCGCTGTGGACTTGCAGTATTACATGTAGGCGAAGCTTCTTTCCCAGCCTACCAGCATGGTTAGCTGATTGTTTACTACTCTGCCACTCCTAAGGGTTCTAACTGAATTCAACTGATGTGATGGTTTTGCGCCTACTTCATGAACTCCTCTAGGGTTGGCTTGTGTTTGACTAGGGAACCTACCTTTTTCTCTCAAGGACTCATTTATCAGACTAACCTGCGTTTTTAACTCGACAATAGCTTGACTATTTTCTTGCCATAAGAAGATTAGGAGCATCTGTAAGGTCTCAGTTTTAAGTTCATAAGTTGCTTCCGTTTCAGCTAACCTGATATATGAGGGACGACTAGTCCTAGTCGGGTTCAACAAAGCTTTCAAAGTTGCAATTTCTGGCACTATCGGAATATTAGGGATTGTCTCCTCAAACGGACGTTCAAAAACGGACTCTTCAAAATTCGGACTTTCTAAATTGAGGTAATCGAGACGCTTAGAACTTCTAGGTTTCTCTTTAACAAATCTACCTAGGGCGTCTCTTTTACGTTCAGGCATGCAAAAGAATAAGGCTATGCAATCACAAAATAAGGCTGACTCAACCAAATCAAACCTATTAATTTCTAGCAAACAAAAATCATGATGGCTCCACTTAAATTGTTTCTAAACCAGCTTCTAATCTTCCGAAAGACAACTAGGTACAATTTTAGCAAACCTCTAAAGAACGAGTTAAGCTAATAAGATACCCAATACAGTCCTTTTGAACGACTTTCCTACTAGATCGTTACCTTATCAGTCTCGTTCTAGTCAAAACTTTAAGCTTGGGTTCGCGTTTGGTATCGTTTTCCTAAGGCGATAAAGAAGCAAACGGTGATGAAATCCTAACCCTTATCTTGTATGGTCAGGCCTTGCCCTTTACTAGGAAATTCAAGTCCGTATTCAGTCCTCAACATATATGTACGAAGGAATCCAGTAACTCTCTGACAGGGGATTCGCAAGTGTTTAGAATCTTACCTCCCGTTCCAGACGGGTGATGAATCGGTTGTAGTCGACTCGGGCCACCGATTCCTATGTCAGTGTACGAACCCAAGGTGCAGAGACAATATCGTAATTGTCCTCCTTCTCTGCAAACAATTTTCAAAGTGTCCAAAAGGAAAAGAAAAATTACAAAAATAGATAAACCCTAATACAATTTTTTTTCTCTTTTCTAAAGATAAACAAACCCTAAAAAAAATAACTAAAATAAAATTGTCTTCTTTTTCCTTCTTTTCGCTTTAATCTTTAGGTCCAAGTCTTTATGAAATCACCAAATTCCTTGGCTCAATTTTCTTTATGGTCCAGAACCTATAGACAAAAGATAAATACCCAAGAACGTAAAAAAGAACAAAAAAAATATAAAAAAAAATAATCTAAAACCCTAAAAACAAGTCCGCGTCGGCAGCACCAAAAATTGGTATGATTGTGATAGTGGTAAATAAAGTGATTCGATTCTCGAACTTGTGAAGGATTTTTTTTTAGACTCAAATTCAAAACTAAAGTAGAAAAATCACTAATAATTATATCAAACATTGAAAAAGTTGATATCAATATTAAAAGAACACTGAGGCTAAGATTCCACTATTTTCCAAGTTCAAAGCGATTTAACCCAATATTTATATTCATGCAATTTTCTCATTAAATTTGTTTCTAAACTATTGCAACAAGTAGATTCTCAAAATAACAAGTGTAAATCCGAAGCATAGAACATAAAAAACCTAGGTCCAAGTATGCTCCATCAAAAGAAATAACAATTGCTTAACAAAAATCATTCAAACAATTTCTGATCAAGGAAAATAATCATATAATAATTGCAAATAAATAGATAAATAAGAATATACTACTTCTTGTTGGAAAAAATAGCTTCCTCTATCGCCTCAGGAATGGGGTTAGCTCCTCGTGGTAAAAACACGCTCAAAATAGTAAATCATGACTCAAAAGGTGTTTTTATTGAAGAAATTATATAACTCAACCAATATGCAATGCTGTATTGGCGTTACAGAGTTCACTGCAACAAAGAAATAATACTGTAGAGAGAACGATAGGTTTTTGTTGCAGCAGAATCTGCGACCGTTTCGGTTGGTCCAATGTTCTTCTTCTTCTTCTTCTTCTTCAGAAGCAGCCGAGAGCTTCTCTGCAATTCTTTCCTCAATCCTATGTTGGCCCACCAAACACCCCAAAACTTTCGACCCCTGGCTCATGTGACATCCCTCTCCTTTTATACACGCAACAGGATCAAAGAATAAGGAGAAAATCACTCTTTCTTTTCCCAAAAGTCTCGACCCCCTTTTTTTATTTTCTTTCCTTCTTAATCTCTTCATGCGGCTTATGACTTGTCAAAAACTCTTCCATAAGATAAATTACGATTTTACAGAGGATATGTTCTCCCATAACTCCACGTACTTCACGAATATAGCCAACTATTCTCGGAAATATTTCTTTCCCTTTTGTTCTTCTACGCGTCTTTTCCAGATGTTGAAAGTCTCCAAACTCTTTCCAAAGATATAGTACAATCTAACGGAGGAAATATTCTTCCTTAAATCCTCACGGAAGTTCCAAACATAACCGAGAAATACTCACTGCTCTGTTTTACGAGTGTTTATGGGTGAAAACTATTCCTGCCGGATTTGGTAATTTGGGGTGTGTGGATGAGGAATGAATCTAAACCCTAAACAAATGTACTGCGGTGAGTGCTTGGAGATTCAGAAATCAATCTGTGCAAGTCTGGCCTAAACCAAGAAATGGCCGTTCCAGACTTGTTTCGGTCACAAAGTGAAGGAGATGGGGTTGATCTTAGGGAGGTAAGCGAAGAAGGTGTTGAGATTGTGAAGGTGTTGGCTTGCTTATGACTTGTAACAGAAAAATGAGTAGGCTTACGATTGATGCAAGCAGGCTCTGGGTGTTTGAATACGTCTTGTATTAACACTTGGTTTCTGTCTCGTCTGGACTTGTGTTGTTTTTCTCCTGTGTTTAAAATAGGGAGGAGAACCTATTTATACAAGTCATTTGAGCCTTATTCACGTCTCTTGTGGGAAGTGGAGGAAGTGGAGTGATGGAGTAGTGGAGGTGTGTGTTGGTGTTGCACGACCAGTCTTGCCCACTTCTCCTGTCATCTCTAACCGTCCATGACTCCATAACACGTTCTTGTGATGGCACGTTGCACGCTGCACGCTGTAAACCGTCAGACCAATACCCCAGTATGTATCCCCCAATTTGTGACATGATTGATGTCTGGAATGTGTGGATCGTGTGACCCACAAAAGGTAGCATGTAATGCTAAATTGAATAACTGCGTTATTCAGGAAGTTGATACTTGTGAAGTATCATGTGTATTTTATGCAGGTACTGCATCATGGTGTGGTAAAGCGACGGGTGGTGATCACCATGACGCCTCATTGACCAATTAACTCCTGAACAGGGTTGTATAACCAAGCCGGTGAAGCTGGACGAACGAGATGATCTTTGAGACAGTCATCTGCCACCGTTGATGAATCAGAGTTTTGAATAGGTGCGCATGCATCACTTTTCATCTTGGTCGAAACCAAGCATGGGAAGGGTTTTGGAAAGGACCGACCAGGGCATGCGTGTAAACAGCATGCCGGTGTACACGTCCGTACTCTCTACTGTCCCATAAAGGCACGATCTAGGCCACTCGATTTGACCGGCCAAGAGGGGTGGTTGAGATCGGTTTGCGGCAGAAATCCATTGCCGCAAAGAAATTGGAAACCGCGTGACATGCCTAGTTTGGACGCGCGTTCCAAGACGACCAATCTTGGTCGGTCTTGGTCGATCAGTCTGGCGTGTAGGTGGTAAGCTGGTGTTCACGCCTATATCTGACTATCCCATGAAAACGTGATCTAACCCACTCAAATCGTCCGGTGAAGTTGAGTGGTCGAGATCAATTTGCAATTTTGGAAGTGTAACCACGCAAGTTTGGACGCGCGTTTTGGGATGGTCAGGCATGATATGCCTTGGCCGATCAGGTGAGGGGATAGACGGGCCCACGGTGGTCATCTTTGGTATGACCGCACACCTTAATCTAACTGGGACCCTCATTCGTGCTTGAGGAGAAGATGGACGCTCGTGATGCTCAAAACCCTAATTTTGGATTTCACGGCCGTGTAACCATGCTCCATTTGGGCGCACGAATTGAGACGACCAACCATGTTTGGTCCTAACCGATTGGTCAAGTATGTAGGCGGGCCCACGGTGGTTGTGTTGACATGCTCCGGGCCCTTTGAATCTACATCTACACCCTCCATCTATACCTGCGAAGATGGATGGTTGAGACTGTTTTGCGACACATGTAATATGCCGCAAACCCTAATTTAGGGTTTTTCGTCCATACGCTCTGGTTTGGACGTTTTTGGCAAGCTATGTGATGGACGCATTTATGTGTCTATTTTAGTCTCAATTCTCTGTAATGTTAGTACTCGATTTTGCGCTTATTTTGGTATTTTATGTCTTTGTATGTATTTTTGGAGAAATAAGCGTTTGCGGCGAAATTGGCTCGAAAAGTGGTTTTTGCGCTCGTGGGAGAAAATTACTAAAGACACCCAGAAGACGCACTACAGGCACCCCGGAAGTATGCTGGAGACTCCCCAGAAAAGTCATAATTACACCTCAGAAGAATTGCTAAATGGAACCCAAAAATGGATAAGGGGTACACAAATTACTAAGGGGCATCCATTTCAAAGGCAAGTACTATTGGCAGACCAGCACAGGTTAGGGGGAGGTCATCATTTTCATTTCAAAAAAATCAAATTGGCGGGAAAATGAAACCAGCACGGGCAGAGTTTGGATTCGAGTTTTGGGCCAGTGTAGGGAGATTCAATCGCTGTTTTTGCTTTGGATAAACTCGTTTGGGCTAAACAGGGTTTGTATGGTTGTTATAACCAATCAAAATGGGCCAGATAGTCGGGTTCTCGTGAAACAGGGAGGTAAGAGTTTTACGGGATTTGATTTATATTAAGAAGTTGCGTGGAGTGAAAGAAGATATATTCTGTTAGATTTGGTGTTTGTCGAGTTAAGGGAAATATTGGATAAAAACGAAGACGTGTGAGAGAATTAGGTGAAAGAAAAAGGAATTTCCGAGACTTGCGCGAAGAAAGAAATCAAAGATATTCGCGAATTTTCTAGAGCACGAGGTGTATAAATAGTTGGTACGAGTCCTAGAAAGGGAGACGGAGAGTTTGGGGGCGATTTGAGGCTTGAAACGCTGCAGAGGAGTTGGCAAAGCAGCAGCAGAGAAGGAGAAGAAAAGAGTTGAGACGACACTTGAAGTGTCGTTACGAAGAACACGATGAATGGACTCGCGAATGATCTTAAATTCAACGGCAGTGTCAATCAACTATCGTTTTCTTTCACAGTCTTATTCTCTTGTAACAGTGACGCTTGTAACACCAATACAGCGTTACAAATCTCTGTTTTATACAATTTCTTCAATAAAACACCTATTTGAGCTATGGATTATTATTTTGTGCGTGTTTTTGATATGAGGAGCTAAACCGCATCATTTGGGATGACGGAGGAAGCCAATTCTCATCCTCTGTGGTAACTTTATTTTAATTCTTTTTACGACTTTTGCATTAATATAATTTGAATTATGATTTTAAATTAATTAGTTGTGATTTAGTTTGATGGGTTATGCTTAGCTTAGGTGTTTTGATAATCCACGCTTACCATTTACAATTAATGTTTTATAAAATCTACCTTGGCAAAGATTTAGAGTCAATAACTATTATTTTTGGAGCTATATTTGTCAAAGAATTAATAATTGAACCACAGAAAAAGAGTTCGGTGAAATCTTGATTCCCAGTAGTCTCTCAACATTGTTAAAATCTTTTCTTTGTTTCTAGTATTTTATTTAAGTAAGTCTTAAAATCAACCTCAACGAGTCCGAGCGAACGATACTCTACTTACCACTTCAAAACTACATCAGTTTTTGGCGCCGCCGACGCGGACTTGTAATTAGGTTTAGGTTTTAGGTTTTGTATATATTTTTATTTTTATTTTTTTAGATTATTCTTTTGTTCTATTTTACGTCTTTGGTATTTTTGTCTTTATTATGCAGGTTTTGCTTGAAACAGAAGTTGAAAGGTTGGACTTGCCATAAAAGGAGAAAGCCGAAGATTTTATTTTTAAGGACCTTTTATTTTTGTTAGTTTCTTTTTTTATTATTTTGTACTTGTAATTTTATTTGTTTGTTTATTTTTAGTATTTATTTTTTGTAAAAAAAAAAAAAATTGCACACACCATTGCATCTTCGTCGAGACTACAGGAGTTTAGGAAAAGCTGGTGGATTAGTAAGATGAACCCGTGCCTTGGGCCTTATGGGAGTTACCAGCTGAAAGTCCACAAACCTCAGCCTCGTACCTTTGGGTATATTTCGCTGTAGGTAACCCAAGCTTACCTAAATTAGTTAGCCCAGCATTTTCATGTGCATGATTTTCTTACTTCACTAGTATTACTTATATTTTTGTCAAAATGGTGAAGGAAAATGATGATGAGGTCCCAGTAAAGACCTTTAGGGACCGTTTGAACCCGTCTAGGGTAGTGCGTGACCCAGGTGTAGTTCCACCAGATTCTAAGGTCCAATTTGATATTAGACCTGAGACTATTGGCTTGCTACGTAAGTTTAGGGGGTTAGAGAATGAGAACCCGTATACCCACATAAGAGACTTTGAAATGATTTGTGACACAATGAACTATCCGAATGTCTCCAGAGATGTGCTTAGGTTACGTTTGTTTCACTTCTCTCTCTATGATAAAGCCAAAGAGTGGTATCATTTTATTCCTTCTAAAACAATTACCACCTGGGATGGTCTTGTAGAAGCATTTGTTAAGAAATTCTACCCATACCATAAGACTGCATCTGTTCGGCAGTCTATCCAAACCTTTAAGCAGAAATTAGGTGAAAAACTTCATGATTATATAGAAAGGTTTAGTGAATTGTTATACCAGTGTCCACATCACGGCTTTGAAAAAGCCCACATGGCCCAAATTTTATATGAGGGCCTTGATAGTGAAACCCGTATGCAGGTAGAAATAATTAGTGGTGGAAAATTTACCCATCAAGACCCAGATGAATGTTTTGACGAATTCATCGAGTTAGACGAAAAAACTAGGCAATGGGCTTCAATGAGAGAACCAGAAATACCTAGCAATCCTATCCATAGTATCGATAGAATTGATTATGGGTCAGACATTCTTAGGCATCTAGAAGCCTTAGAAATGAATCAAGGGTCACACCATGCTAGATACGAAGAGCAAGCCCATGCTCTTTATAACAACTCTAAGTTTGAAAACCGTCAGAGATTTGATCCATATTCCGATATGATAGGTTATTAAAAGTGATTTATCCTACGTCTTAAACTGCAAGTGCACAGTGCCTTTGGAGGCAGTGGCAAGCACAGGTCAAACTACAGAGAAATGGTATGTGCAAGGGTGATACAAAGCTTCCTAACTGATTTCTAAGGTCTTGAAACACAACTTTAATTTGTTTTGGTTGTCGAAACGACTGGCTGAGATTGTTGTGGCACTGGTGTCAGTGATAAGAAGATGGTGGTGATGATGGCTCTGGTCTGCAACAGGAATGGGGAAGAAGAAGAGAGGGATGGGTTTTCTCTGAACTGGTGTCGGAGAAGAAAGAGAAGATGGAAGTGAGAATGGTTTTGGTCGAGGGTATAGGTGTAGGTGTTTTTGGTGTGAAGCGGGTGTAGCGAAGGACGATGGGAAGGGCGGAGCGAACGTTGGATGTGGCGAGTGAGATCTGAACGGCCGAGGGAGGATTGGGGTGATTTGGTGTTGAGCGGAGGCATCAAGAAATGATGTGAGTGATGGAGCGACCGTAGGATGCAGCTGGGCGAGATCTCAACGGCTTGGAGTGGACGGGCTCGGATCCGGGTCGCGGGTCTTGGATAGCTTGGGCCCATGTCTTGTAAATGGTTTGCTCCTGATGCGCGCGCGGGCTTTGGCTTTCTGCTCCATAGACGCTTGTCTCCAATTCTTTGCTCTTTTGGCTCCTCAATTTCTCCGAGCTTTATTTATTACCTAAAAACACAAAATTAATTAATACAAATATTTATTCTTGAAAACAAAGAAAACACAGAATCTGGGATAATATCTGAATTCTGAGTACAAAAGATGAGTTAAACGCCAATAAATAGATGTAGAAATATGCAATATTTGGCACTCATCAAATACCCCCAAACCTGAATTTTACTTGTCCTCAAGTGAAACAAATTAAGAAATCCTAACTATACCCTGTCGCGGGTCTCTCGAATGCATTTAGCGTATGCACTAAGCCTTTAAACCCCTAGGTGTCCCTAGTGGACGAGTTGTAGTCTCGTGAGGGTTTACCAGAGGTGTACCCACAAAACCTTCTCCAACTTCGAGTGTAAAAGAGTCTCAAGCATCCAAGGAGCTATGAGGACATAGAGTTTCTGCATGCTAGTAACATAAAGTTAGAACTACCAAAGAACGCATTCTCATCCTTAAGTCTTTGAGCGAGAAGTAACCATACCATATGAAAGAATTCGGATTCGATTGTGATCATAAGCCTCGACTTCGGCTCACCATTAGGGTTTTATGATAATTGCACTCAAAAAGACCGCTTTTTTAGTCTCTCATGTATGCAGGCAGGAATAAAGAGAGAAATCCTGCACACGTTGTAGGTAAGAAGGATAACCTTCCGAAATAATATATGGAGACTCCACAGAAGTGTGGACAAAAAGAATCTTTTCTGATGATCTCTAAGAAAGGAAATCAACCATTAGCAAGGGTGGGAGTACTCACTTACCTTCTTGGTAGGCCTCTAAGTATGAATATATTTTGACCTACGTGTAATACCGCAAGTGCACGGCGTCTATCGGAGACGCGGCAAGTACGGGTCGATCCCACAAGGACTTGTGGTGCTCTGGTTGATATGAGGCTGCTCTACTGAATTCTAGTGAATGTAAGTGACACAAAATGAAGGTTGTTGCCGATACGGCTGATTCGAAATGTGATCCTAAGCTTAAGGCAATGAAGTAAATAGTGGAGCACCAGGGTGGTGAATCTACCACCTGAACCTATGCTAAGGCATTTCCTAATCAAGTTACATTCTTGGTTCATTCCAGGGAAGAACACCATGATAATGTTGTGACTAATCTTGCACACTCCCCCTAGTATGGAGTGTCTTCTTACAGTACACTCCATCACAGGGTCATGTGCTCAAAGAGCTAAATCATTCTAAGACAATGAAGCTTAACAAAAACCATAAAAAGAAGATGAATTCATTAGCATATTATCAGGGGTTTCCGCAACACCCTGGCTAAAACTTAGAACATGATTTAAATAACAAGAAATACAAATTAAACCCAATTGACTGCACTGGCTAATCCAGGCGTGGTTTCTACACAAACCCCTCACTGCTATTTATACATGCACAGAAATCCCCAAAATACAAACCCTAATTAAATTTAAAATAGCAATTAAATCAAACCCATACTCGAATCGCACTCCTCTCTTGTCAAATCGTCTCCTGCGCTACATGCTTTGGTTGTTGGCTAACCCTAGTTTCAATTATCTATCATTTAGCTTCTAGGGTTTGAGAATCTATGTAATAGATAATTAATACTAGGAGCGGGCTATGCAGGAGTTGTTGGTGGCTGAGACGAGCACGGTGGTGGTAGAAATGGGCTGTGGCGAGAAGCGGGGAGATGGAGGTGGTGTACGTGGAAGAGCAGAGCTGCGCTCCGATGGAGACGGGAGAGAAGAAGGTGAGAGAAGGAGATGAAGAGAATAGGGTTTGTCGATGGGGGTATAGGGTGTTGGTCAATTTCTTTGTGAGGCATGAACAGCGGGGAGTCGATGGGAATGGCCTAGCGAGCGTCGGATGGAGCGATGGAGATCTGAACGGCTCAGGGAGGAAAGCGGTTTTGGCTTGATCTGGTGTTGCACGGGAGCAGCGATCTATGATGCACGTGGAGGCAGCGACCATTGGATGTGGAAGATAGAGATCTCAACGGCTCGGGATGAGCGGGTTCGGATCCGGGTCGTGGGTAGCTCTAGCCCATGTCTTCCTTGTTGGGTTGCAACTGATTCGCGCGCGGGCTTTGGCTATCTTCTCCATAAATGCTTGACTCCAATTCTTCGCTCTTTTGGCTCCTCAGATTCTCCGAGCTTTATTTATTACCTAAAAACACAAAATTAATTAATATAAATATTTATTCTTGAAAACAAGGAAAACACAGAATCTGGGATAATATCGATTTCTAAGCGCAAAAGATGAGTAAAATGCCAATAAAAAGGTGTATAAATATGCACTATTTGGCACTCATCAAATACCCCCAAACCCGAATTTTACTTGTCCTCAAGTGAAACAGAAAATAAGAAATCCTAACTATACCCTGTCGCAGTCTCTCGAATGCATTTAGCGTATGCACTAAGCCTTTAAACCCCTAGGTGTCCCTAGTGGACGAGTTGTAGTCTCGTGAGGGTTTACAAGAGGTGTACCCACAAAACCTTCTCCAACTTCAGAGTGTAAAAGAGTCTCAAGCCTCCAAGAAGCTATGAGGACATAGAGTTTCGCATGCTAGTAACGAGAAGTTAGAACTACCAAAGAAAGCATTCTCATCCTTAAGTCTTTGAGCGAGAAGTAACCATACCATATGAAAGAATTCGGATTCGATTGTGATCATAAGTCTCAACTTCACGCCTCACCATTAGGGTTTTATGATAATTGCACTCAAAAAGATCGCTTTTTAGTCTCTCATGTGTGCAGGCGGAGTAAAGAGAGAAATCCCGCACACGTTGTAGGTAAGAAGGATAACCTTCCGAAATAAAATCTGGAGACTCCACGAAGTGTGGACAAAAAGAATCTTTTCAGATGATCTCTAAGAAAGGAAATCAACCATTAGTAAGGGGTGGGAGTACTCACTCACTTCTCACCCGATCGGCAATTAATATCACTCTCTCATAAGAAACCATAGAAACGTCTTCAATCTTCGGTCTTCGGTCTTCAATTGTTGATGACGAACTTCTAAACTTCACAAACTTGACAATTTTTAACTTTTCTACTCAAATTCCTTGTTGTTTGGATTTTTCTTTTTAAATTCTTCTTTACCATCGTGGTAGCAAAAATAAACTACAATATTTTTTTTTTTTTTTTTTTTTTTTTTTTTTTTTTTGATTTACAAAAAGTGAAAATAAAAATACAAATAATGACACAACTAACTCCATGGACAAAGGACTTTATCACTCAATTTTTCCACAACTTGTATTGTCTTGATTTTATAAATTTTATTAATTCTCATCCTATTTTCTTTTCTTTGTTGCACATAAACCTTGGACTATATCAATTTTTCTTTCAATATTCCGATTCGCTCAGGTTCTTTGACGATGATGTGTTTCTATGGGTCTTGCGATTGAGAGAGAGAGTGATGCTAACGGCAAATCGGTATTTAGAAGGAGTTTTCATCTTTAGACGTCACCCTCATGATTGACAAAAACTAGCACTCAAGAGATCAAAAGTAGTGCTGAAATTGGTGCGAAGTTGGGTAGCTCACCATTCCTACCCGGAATTTACGTACGGTGACACACACTCTAACTGCTTTTCTAGAAAGTTGCAAAAAATTGAAGGTTGGTGCCTCACTTGATGTAAATTGGGTAGTCTCTACTATGGGTGATCACAATTCTACTACCGAATATCTAAACATCACCTAATTCGCCCTCCGGTATGGTTAAATCCAACTTTAACGCTCTAATCAACTAAGGAACCCGATCGTGTTCTCCGGTACTTCCAAGTTCTGTTATTTCGGTCGATTCTCTATGTAAACATAGCTAGAAGCATGCTAGTGACTCTAAAATCTCTAAAAGTTGGAGGTTTTTACAAAAAGAGTTTTTGAAATTTTTTTTTTTTTTTTTTTTTTTTTGTAAAATTAAAAGATAAAATAAAAGACTAAAAATTCTAAATGCAAATGCACCCCCAAACCTAAATCGAACATTGTCCTCAATGTGTCAACAGATAGAAAAAATGTAAACAGTCACATACCGAGAGAACTATGCTGATAAGAGAAAAGGGAAGAGATTACCGGATGTCGGCAGGAGCAAGGTTGAGCTTCATTCGTCAAGGCTAGAATCCAATATTCTCAACGGAGATCATATCGGATTAGCATAATATATGTGCAAGAAGACTCAACCGATTCAAGAAAAGAAAATTTAACAAGTCCTACTGAATTATATACAAAAATTCACCATAAACTAACAATCTAAAGAGTTGAGGATCAACCCAAAAGAAAATATATACAAACATCAATGACCTTACACAGATATAACATGAGAGTGCAAGTAAGACTGCAGATGTGAAGGAGTTTCCCAAACCTAAACTTGTGAACAGGTTTTGTTTGTGAGAACAAAATCTTGCAATTTTAAAGGTACATCATGCAAAAGGTCTAACTCGAAATGAGTTTTGCTAATTACAGGCAGACATACACATTCCAACTGTGGCTCCTTAAGAGTGTTATACTTTGATGCAAAATAGTCCAAGAGGACTTGGGAAGCACAAAGTTCTAGGCCTAAGTTAGGCATTTTTAGAAAAGTTGGTTTTGCAATCTTGTGACAAACTACACCTAGGTTGGGTGAAGGAGTTTCAATTTGTGACTCAAGAGAGAGGTTAGGTACATCTAGGTTGTTTTCATTTTTAAAATCATTTGTACCATCACACACTTTCCTGAAGTCAAAAGAGGGTAAATCATGTTCATTTTCACAGGATAATTGCACAGGTTCCACATCAATATCACATACATGAATATCAGAAGAAGCATCATTCATAGGGTTCACAGGAGAGACACTTAATGTCTCTGAACCTAAAGATTCTACTACATTTTCAAAATACACATGCTCTTCATATTCATCATCATCATCATAGCAAGAATTCATTTCTCCATTCAAAATTGTAGTATTTTTAGTGTACTCATCTACCTCTGGATTAGGTTCATATTCAATGTTAGTTGCATGAGTAAGACTAGAAACACTATTTTCAATCCTATCATTTTGTAATTCAATCAGGTGAAGAATCATTTTGAGTTTTTCTATTGAAGGAGAGTCTTCACTAGTGGGTATGCATTCCTCATATGGATATTCATTGTATGGTTGTGCATGAGGTTCACTAGAGAAGGGAAATTCAGACATGTTGCTATATGGATGGTCATGCATTGCATTCATTTCAAGCCTAGCATTTAGCTCCATGAGTGTATCCATTGTTGATTGCAAACTAGGAGTTGGGGGAGTATAAAATTGTTCATCTCCCCACTGTGGTGAATGATGCATGTGTGCAGGTTGATTATGGTCCCAATAGTCACTATGGTATGTGGGGTGTTCATCCTGTGAAAGATGCCCGTAAGCAAGCTCTCTAAGGGATTTGGTTCCATCCCCAGATGCAGACCAAAATCCTGACATGATTTAGCACTCAAATTGAACTCAAAAAGAAACACCCAAAGGTTATGGAAAATGGGCTCAGTTTTGGTTTAAGAGGGTTTATTTGGTTTTGTGGGCTTCTGTTTGGTTTTGTTGGGAAAGTTTGGTTTATTGGGTTTCATTTGGTTTGTTGGGTTTGGTTAGAAAAGAGTTTCATTTGGTTTTTGTGGGAAGCCCGGTAGTTGTGTGCAATGCTTAATGGGTGTGGGCTGAAATCTTTGTGCGGCCAATGAGATGGGGGCTTAGTCTATTGCACAGCCCAGTAGAACTGTGGGCTCAGTTATAAGCAGCCCAGTGCACAGTTTGATTGGTTGCATCCCAAGTTTGATTCAGTTAGGTGGGCTAGAGTTTGGTTGCAGCCCAACAGTTCAGCTAATATGGGCTTGGCTGTTAAGGGTTTGCTTGAGCCCAGTGTGTGCGGCTTAGGTGGGCTTGGTTGTGTGTAGAACCCAACGAGATGTGGGCTTGGTGTTTGTGCGGGGGCAGTTTGTACATCCCAGTTGATTGGGTGTGATGTTTGTGCGAGCCCAAGTTTGGGTTCGATTAGCTCAACACTGGCAACTAAGTTTGGCGAGAAGGCTTGCCTGAGCCCGGAGTTTAAGCTCGGGGTAATTCACACCACACACAATGACACGAGATCGGGGTGCTTAGTGAAATCAACACAGGGAGTCGGCTGAACAGGGCAAGGTTTATGTGCTCAAAACACACGAGCATACGGCACGGCTTAGTGCTTGCGGCCTAATGCTTGCACAAAGACGGGATCAAGTGCAGCCACTGGTCGGGCCAAGCACGAAACATAACAACTCACAACGAAATGACCCAATTTCTCAAAGACAAGAAAATATTCACAACACGGGATAGACAATGGCTCAAAGGTGTTATAGCACGAGGCCTTGTAAAGGCCAAGATTTGAGCACAACTCTGGTCGACTACGGCTCAACTCGCGGCTTCGGGGGCTGGAGAGTTAGAGCATAATTGAGCTCAACCACAGCTCAACTCACGGCTTCAGGGGGTGGAGTTCGGCTCGAGCATTGCAAGGTAATGCTTAACGGGGTGGAGCAATACTTGGGTAATCTCGGGGTTTAATCATGCTTACACGGTGATGGCTCACGGGGAAGTTTAATCATGCTTACCTCACTCACGGGTGGCCTTGCAAGGTTCAATTACGGTGCATTCACGAGTTAAGCTCAACTTGAGCTTTTCCTTGCCTGCCTTGGGTTGGCTCGGTACTCTCACGAGCACGACGAGTAGTACTGTTTACTCAGCAAATCAATATCAGTTCCCAGAAGGTGCAAGTTTATGCAAATGTAAGGTGAGTATATACAAATGATATTATTGAAGTTATGAAAATGATATTATTGAACTGACTGAAAACTATACTAGCATCTAAGTTATACTAATAACAGGGTTAAAAGCAAAAAAAAGTAAGGTGAATATATACAAATATGAAATGAACTCAGTAAAGGAAACAATTGATCACAGGGCACACGCCAAGTGTATGAATTATATGGCCTACGGTGATAACCGCAAGTGCACGGCGATAACCATAAGTGCACGGCGTCTATCGGAGACGCGACAAGTATGGGTCGATCCCACAAGGACTTGTGGGATCTGGTTGATATGAGGCTGCTCTACTGAATTCTAGTGAATGTAAGTGACACAAAATTGAGGTTGTTGCCGATACGGCTGATTCGAAATGTGATCCTAAGCTTAAGGCAATGAAGTAAATAGTGGAGCACCAGGGTGGTGAATCTACCACCTGAACCTATGCTAAGGCATTTCCTAATCAAGTTACATTCTTGGTTCATTCCAGGGAAGAACACCATGATAATGTTGTGACTAATCTTGCACACTCCCCCTAGTATGGAGTGTCTTCTTCTGATACACTCCACTCCATCACGGGGTCATGTGCTCAAAGAGCTAAATCATTCTAAGACAATGAAGCTTAACAAAAACCATAAAAAGAAGATGAATTCATTAGCATATTATCAGGGGTTTCAACAACACCCTGGCTAAAACTTAGAACATGATTTAAATAACAAGAAATACAAATTAAACCTAATTGATCCTTTGGCTAATCCGGGCGTGGTTTCTACACAAACCCCTCACTCGTTTATTTATACATGCACAGAAATCCCCAAAATACAAACCCTAATTAAATTTAAAATAGCAATTAAATCAAACCCATACTCTGAATCGCACTCCTCTCTTGTCAAATCGTCTCCTGCGCTCCATGCTTTGGTTGTTGGCTAACCCTAGTTTCAATTATCTATCATTTAGCTTCTAGGGTTTGAGAAGCTATGTAATAGATGATTAATACTAGGAGCGGGATATGCAGGAGTTGTTGGTGGGCGAGACCGGTACGGTGGTGGTAGAAATGGTGTGGCGAGAAGACGGGAGATGGAGGTGGTGTTGTGGAAGAGCGAGCTCTGCTCGATGGAGACGAGAGAGAAGAAGGTGAGAGAAGGAGATGAAGAGAATAGGGTTTGTCGATGGGGGGTATAGGGTGTTGGTCAATTTCTTTGTGAGGCATGAACAGTGGGAGTCGATGGGAATGGCACAGCGGCGTCGGATGGAGGCGATGGAGATCCGAACGGCTCGGGGAGGTAGCGGTTTTGGCTTGATCTGGTGTTGCATGGGAGCAGCGATCTATGATACACGTGGAGGCAGCGACCATTGGATGTGGAAGATAGAGATCTCAACGGCTCGGGATGAGCGGGTTCGGATCCGGGTCGTGGGTAGCTCTAGCCCATGTCTTCCTTGTTGGGTTGCAACCCGATTCGCGCGCGGGCTTTGGCTATCTGCTCCATAAATGCTTGACTCCAATTCTTCGCTCTTTTGGCTCCTCGGATTCTCCGAGCTTTATTTATTACCTAAAAACACAAAATTAATTAATATAAATATTTATTCTTGAAAACAAGGAAAACACGAAATGGGATAATATCGATTTCTAAGCGCAAAAGATGAGTAAAATGCCAATAAAAGGTGTATAAATATGCACTATTTGGCACTCATCAAATACCCCCAAACCTGAATTTTACTTGTCCTCAAGTGAAACAGAAAATAAGAAATCCTAACTATACCCGTCGCAGGTCTCTCGAATGCATTTAGCGTATGCACTAAGCCTTTAAACCCCTAGGTGTCCCTAGTGGACGAGTTGTAGTCTCGTGAGGGTTTACAAGAGGTGTACCCACAAAACCTTCTCCAACTTGAGTGTAAAAGAGTCTCAAGCCTCCAAGAAGCTATGAGGACATAGAGTTTCGCATGCTACTAACGAAGTTAGAACTACCAAAGAACGCATTCTCATCCTTAAGTCTTTGAGCGAGAAGTAACCATACCATATGAAAGAATTCGGATTCGATTGTGATCATAAGTCTCAACTTCTGCCTCACCATTAGGGTTTTATGATAATTGCACTCAAAAAGATCGCTTTTTAGTCTCTCATGTGTGCGAGCGGGAGTAAAGAGAGAAATCCCGCACACGTTGTAGGTAAGAAGGATAACCTTCCGAAATAAAACTGGAGACTCCACGAGAAGTGTGGACAAAAAGAATCTTTTCTCGATGATCTCTAAGAAAGGAAATCAACCATTAGTAAGGGTGGGAGTACTCACTCACTTCTCACCCGATCGGCAATTAATATCACTCTCTCATAAGAAACCATAGAAACGTCTTCAATCTTCGGTCTTCGGTCTTCAATTGTTGATGACGAACTTCTAAACTTCACAAACTTGACAATTTTTAACTTTTCTACTCAAATTCCTTGTTGTTTGGATTTTTCTTTTTAAATTCTTCTTTACCATGGTGGTAGCAAAAATAAACTACAATATTTTTTTGATTTTTTTTTTTTTTTTTTTTTTTTTGAATTACAAAAAGTGAAAATAAAAATACAAATAATGACACAATGTACTTATGCCACTTAGCAATATCCATGTGTGGGACAGATTCAAGCAACGAGTGAATTTCCCCAATGTACTTAGACTCGAAGAGGTCTAAGTCAAAGTTATCTAAACATGCTTGCAAAGGGTCCACTGACAAAATGTCGGGCAAAGAGTCTTGGATCAGACTCTCAATCATGTTAATCTCATGCAAATCAGTATCATCACAATCAATGGGTTGTTAACTAGTGTTAAAAACATTCAGCTCTACGGTCACGTTACCAAAAGACAATTTCAACACATCATTACGACAGTTGATGATGGCATTGGACGTCGCTAGGAAAGGACGTCCTAAAATCATAGGGATGTGATTACTTGGGTTTTGCACGGGTTGAGTATCTAAGACGATGAAGTCCACAGGAAAGAAAAATTTATCAACCTTGATTAACACATCTTCAAAAATACCACGGGGGATTCTCACAGATCTGTCCGCTAAGCGTAGCGTAACGGTGTGGGCTTGACTCCCAAGGCCCAATTGCACATACAAATAGTATGGCAATAGATTCACACTGGCTCCTAAGTCTAGTAACGCCTTTTCGACCACATGGTCACCTATGGTGCATGTAATTGTTGGACTACCTGGGTCTCTAAACTTAGTTGGAATCTTGTTTTGGATTATGGAGCTCACTTGCTCAGTGAGAAAGGCACGCTTATGCACATGAAGCTTTCGCTTTTGTGTGCACAAGTCCTTCAAAAACTTAGCATAGGTGGGTATTTGTCTGATTGCTTCGAGAAATGGAATGTTTATGTTAACTCTCTTGAACATTTCCAAAATCTCATTGTATTGGTTACCCCCCTTCTGTTGCACCAACCGTTGTGGGAATGGAGCAACAGGTACATGACTTGGCACAGGAACATCAACATCAGTAGGACTCTTGGTCTTATCAACAGGCTCAGATTCTTTCTCTACAGTGGATGTTTTCTGTGGTGTTGTGTGTACTGGTGAGTCTGATGGAGACTCGCTTGACGGTGGTACACCTACATGGTTTTCAACAATTCTACCACTACGGAGAGTGGTGACAGCATTCACATGACTATGTGGAGTTTCATTGCAGGTAGAGGAGCCTGCTTGAAACACATTCTTTGGATTTTGTTGGGGTTGACTAGAGAGTTTGCCTTTCTCTATCTCATTCAATGCATCACATATTTGACCCATTTTAAGTTTTAGACTTGTGAATCGTTGGTCGGTAGTTTTCTGAAGTTGTGAAAGATTTTGGGTCAACAGGCCAGAGCCACGATCTTTTAAGCTAGTCTTTTTCTCTACGGGTACTTGAGGGTGTGGTTGTACTTGGGGGTTTCTAGGATATGAGTATCCTTGGTTGTTATTTGTTGGTCCCCCTTGTGGCCCTTTAGACCAAGAGAAGTTAGGGTGATTCCTCCCCCACAGGTTGTAGGTTTGAGAATACGGGTTGTTCTCTTGCCTATGGTACAATGCATTGGCTTGCTCGGTTTTGGACTCTTGAAATGCATGTAAGTCTGGACAGCTGTCCACTAAGTGGTCAGAACTATGGCATAGCAACAAGTGGCCATATCAATTTGGTCACGGAGAGTATGTGCATTAGATTTTACATTCTTTTGCAACTCAAGCATTTCTATTCTCCGGGCCAAAAAGATGCCATTTTTGCATTTCCCTCAAAGTCAGACTCGATTCTATGAACATTGTTTGCGGGGGTAGTCCGTTTTGGTTCTCGGATGGACTCCCACTGTTGAGTCTTTTCAGCGACTTCGATTAAGAAAGTCCAAGCCTCATCAGCACTCTTGTCAATAAATGCACCATTGCACATTGACTCGATCGTAGTACGGGTTCTAACATCTAGACCCTCATACAAGATTTGCACGAGTCTCCATTTTTCAAAACCATGGTGGGGGCATTGGAGTAATAATTAATTGAATCTCTCCAAGTACTTTGCTAGAGTTTCGTCTTCTAATTGCACAAAACCATTTAGACTTTGGCGAATTGTCGCCGTCTTATGGTTAGGGAAATTTTTTTGAAAAACTCTTTTGTGTAGGTCATCCCAGGGTTCTAATGGATTGTGGTTGTAGGGCATGAAGCCAAGACTTGGCTTTGTCTTTCGTGAGAAAAAGGAAACAATCTCAATTTGAGGACTCCTCTGTCATTTGGTTAAAACGCAGAGTCCCACAAATATCCTCAAAGTCTCTCACGTGATGGTAGGGGTTCTCGGCGTGACCCCTCTAAACACGGGTAACATGTGAATGGTGTTTGCTTTCGGTTCAAACCGACAAGCATCAGGTGCGAGAATGATGCAAGAGGGCTGGCTTACCCTAGTTGGGTACATGTAGTCCTTGAGACTACGAGGTTGGTTTTGTTCATCACCCATAGTTTCTGATTCTGATGGGCTTTCTGATGGATTTGGGCTTTCTGTTGAAGAACTGGGCATGCTTACGATTTCGTCCGGGAGGATTCTAACTAGTCGATTTGTTTGGTCTCTAAAAGACACAATCATAGCCTAGCTAGCACATCTAGCATGTTAACATACAATCACGTTCAACACAGAAAAGCAAAAACTCAAAAATGACCCACTAATACAAGACTCAAGCCCAAAAGATGGCTTTTTGATGTTGTAAGGCCCAGCAGTGTGGGTTCTAACCCAGATGATGTGGGCTTAGATTGGTTGCACGGCCCGGCGGTGTAAAAATGTATAGCCCGAGTTGTTTGCAAAGCCTAGTGGGTGTGGGCTCGAGTTTGAGCACGGCCAATGATGTGTGGCCTATGTGGGTTGAAGGTTGGCAGTATGCAAAGCCCAGTGGTTGGGTTCAGTTAAGTGAGCTTCAGTCTATTGCATAGCCCAGCAGTTGGCAGCTCAGGCTATGAGGGAGTCAGTTAAAGCAGCCCAGTTTGTGGGAAACTTATTGGAATTGGTTTCAGCCCAGTTTGTGTGGGTTTAGTCCTTTGCACGGCTTGTGCTCGGAGTTGTTTTTGTGCAGGGATTGGTAAGATGATGCAAGACTTGTGCACAGCTCTGGCAGGGCACAGATTGCAGTTGAGTACAACACAGGTTTGAGTGCAACTCAAGCTTATACACAGAGCAAAACAGCAAAAACACAAATTGGGTAAGGTTTTCTGAGCAGCTTATGCACAGGTTGTGTGCACAGCCTCTCAAACTAGACACAACACAGCTTGGTTATGTGCACAAAGCAAAGCAACTTCACAGAACAAAAGACACAGCACAGCCCAGATTGGCAGGTGCACTAGCAAAACAGAAATTGTGAATGGTGCACAGGGTTGAGGGATGTGCTCACTCAATGGTGAAGCATGTGCTGGGTTTGTATTTGAAAACCAAGTAAATTGTTATCACTAACCCTGCTTCTTAACAACTCATTCAATCACCCACAAATTGCAGAAATTGGTGCACAGATGCACAAAAGCAAGGTGCACAGATGTAAATAGCAGAAGCACAATTTCAAGATAGTTGCAAGATGTAACAGCAGCAGCAACAGATCACAGTTTAGTAATCACACAAGGCTTTCAACAGCTTGAGTTGATGTCAACTATCTCAGTTGACTTCAACTGGGATTTTCACAGGCTAGTTTCAAGTTACACACAAGCACAGGCTTCCAATTTATCACAATGATGAATGCTTAGCAAGGCAACTAGTGCATTGTGCTAGCATGGATCACAGGTTCAAGGTCTAGCACCAGGTCAAGAATGCATAAGGGTAAAGGGCGAGAAGTATCACTCCCTCAGTTGGTTATCCAAGCTTCAGCTCACTCTCAACAGCTTCAGGGGCTGGAGCTGAGTACAGGGCAATGTCAGGCAAGGTACAGAGCATGCAAGGGTCTGTGGCATCAGCTAGGGTTTTCAGCTAACTTGGCTTTCCAAGTTGTGATTCAAAACTTGCATCTTCAGGGGCTGGCAAGGTGGTAGGTGGCTCAGACAAGGTTTCCTAGAGTTGGTAAAGCTAGCTGAAGTACAGAGCTAACAGCTAACAAGTTTAGCTAGAATGCGACTAAAGCTCAGCAGCTACAGGGCACTGCAGCTAAGGACAGGGCATATGTTGAGTAAGCATCAGGAATGGCGCTGGTTTATCATGTGAACAAGGCTTAGCAGGTGACAGTTCTCAGTTCATGCAAGGCCTCAGTTCATATACAGATTATACATATGCCTACACAGAAAATCATACAACCAAACATGCCATAACATTCATTCATTCAAGTAAGGAGGGTTTGAAGACAATACCACCAGTATAACACTGGGTTTAGGCAAATCCACAAGTTCTGCTGCTCCTTTGCTTGTCTTTCTTAGATTGTATAGCAGCTCCACAAGTACCTGTTGACTCAGAGGAGAAGTTTAGTTCTCAGAATGTGCAGGTTAAGCAAAGACAGATGAATACTAGTACTGCAATTTTTCACTAGTCTTGGAAAAATGGAAGATATGGGAATAATGCACTATCAGCACTACTTTACACTTGCTGAGATTTTCAGCACATTCTATAGCCAATCTTTAGCAAAATCTGAGCTATGCTACAGGATATAGCTTAGTTATGAAGCACTAACAGACCATGATATGCAGGATACAATACAGGCTATGAGATTGATTACACTAAATTGTGCTACTAGGCTAAGATGCAGAAATGGGGAAATTTCAGCTAAGTTATACTATTCAGCAGAAAATAACAAAGATGATTCTAACAATGCAAGATTAAAATGGAATGTACAAAGATAGATGATTAATGGATATGTTACACTAATAATGGCTAAACACAGAGATTCAATGCACATATACACAGGGTTAAAATGAAAAGCAAAGATGATTCAAAGCGAATATGGACAGGGGAGAGTTGGATTTCAGCGAAGAAATCAAGTGATCAATATAACACACTACCAAATCCCCGGCAGCGGCGCCAAAAACTTGATAGGTTATTAAAAGTGATTTATCCTACGTCTTAAACTGCAAGTGCACAGTGCCTTTGGAGGCAGTGGCAAGAACAGGTTGAACCACAGAGAAATGGTGTGTGCAAGGATGATACAAAGCTTCCTAACTGATTTCTAAGGTCTTGAAACACAACTTTAATTTGTTTTTGTTGTCGAAACGACTGGCTGAGATTATTGTGGCACTGGTGTCAGTGATAAGAAAATGGTGGTGATGATGGCTCTGGTCTGCAACAGGAATGGGGAAGAAGAAAAGAGGGATTGGTTTTCTCTGAACTGGTGTCGGAGAAGAAAGAGAAGATGGAAGTGAGAATGGTTTTGGTCGAGGGTATAGGTGTATGTGTTTTTGGTGTGAAGCGGGTGTAGCGAAGGACGATGGGAAGGGCGGAGCGAACGTTGGATGTGGCGAGTAAGATCTGAACGGCCGAGGGAGGATTGGGGTGATTTGGTGTTGAGCGGAGGCATCGAGAAATGATGTGAGTGATGGAGCGACCGTAGGATGCAGCTGGGCGAGATCTCAACGTCTTGGAGTGGACGGGCTCGGATCCGGGTCGCGGATCTTGGATAGCTTGGGCCCATGTCTTGTAAATGGTTTGCTCCTGATGCGCGCACGGGCTTTGGCTTTCTGCTCCATAGACGCTTGTCTCCAATTCTTTGCTCTTTTGGCTCCTCAATTTCTCCGAGCTTTATTTATTACCTAAAAACACAAAATTAATTAATACAAATATTTATTCTTGAAAACAAAGAAAACACAGAATCTGGGATAATATCTGATTTCTGAGTACAAAAGATGAGTTAAACGCCAATAAATAGATGTAGAAATATGCAATATTTGGCAGTCATCACGATACCTATAACCCTGGTTGGAGAAACCACCCGAATTTCTCTTGGTCTAAGGGACAGAGTCAAGGCCAGTCTAGTAATTCTCAAGCTTCCTCAAGTTTTGGGTATACTAAGAACCATTTAGGGCCAGATCAATATCAGAACCTGTCGGATAAAAAAATCATAAGCTTAGAAGAGTCTCTGGCCATCTTATCTCATAACAATACAGAGTTTAAGCAAACGGTTGAGAAAGGTTTACAGAAAACTCTCGAGGCTATTTCGAGCTAAAAAATCGAGTTAGTATAATTGTAGAGTTTTGAGCTAAAAAGAAAAAGGCAAGTCACCTAGTCAACCACTACCCAACACTAGAACAATTCATGAAGTATCCACAGAGAGAAAGAGTTCAATCATGTGAACTCGTAACAACCCTTAGAAGTGGTAAAACGGTAGACAAGAAGGTAGCCATGCCTAATAGTGGACATCTGTAGATCCACCTTCTAGTTCCCATTCTAGTTCTCAAGATGAGCCCCGGAAGGAGCCATTAACGAAGAGATCGATAAAATTTCTCGGTGATGCCAATATGGTTCCCGATAGGTCTCATTTTGTGCCCAGAGCCTCGTATCCACGGTTTGTTAGTTCCAACTAAGAGAGAGTCGACTTTCAACGAAATAATGGATATTTTTAAGCGAGGTAAACATAAATATTCCTTTATTAGAAGCAATTAGGCAAATGCTGCTTATGCCAAGTTTCTTAAGGATCTTTGTACTCGAAAGCGTAAGCTTAATGTCCATAAGAAAGACTTTTTAGCTGGTCAGGTGAGTTCGATCCTTCTGAACCAAACAGCCCCTGAGTATAAAGACCCTGGATGCCCCACCATATCTTGTACGATTGGTAATCACATGGTTGATAAAGCATTACTTGACTTAGGATCCAGTGTTAACCTACTCCCGTACCATGTGTACACCCAGCTAGGTCTTGGTGAGTAGAAACGACTAAGATGACCCTACAAGTTAGGCGATAGGTCCGTAAAAGTACCTCGTGGTGTCATAGAGGATGTTCGATTGAGGTAGATAAATTTATTTATCCAGTGGATTTTGTCGTTCTAGACACTCAACCACATTCGGGATCCTAGTGCTCAAATACGGTGATTTTAGGTCGCCCATTTTTAGCCACATCTAATGTTATAATCAATCGTAGGACCGGGCTTATGAACATATCCTTTGGTAATATGACTCTTGAACTAAATGTCTTTAATGTTAATAGACAACCTTCGATGACTTGGAGGAAGTGAATATGATTAGCACTTTAGTTCAGGATCTAATTCAGGATAATTGGGACGACACTTTATTTGGGGATTCCTTAGATGAATTTGATGAGACAATTCTCTTAAGTCAGTTAGGTGACCAAACTAGTGCTCTAGAAGAAGCTCTCGAGTACTTTAAAGACTCTACAGACCATGAAATTCAAGTCATAGTGCTAGGCCTTACAGAGAGTAATGTTGACCCTAAGTTTGGGGGTGATGATCTAGAAGAAGCTCTTGAGTACTTTAAAGACTCCGAGGATCCGGAAATTCAAGCAATAGTTAGAGGTCTTTCTCGAAAATTTTGATTACCCTAAGTTTGGGGGTAGTGATGGTCAAATATCCCTAGTAGAAGTCCCTAACTTGGGAATCGAGCCTAGTATACATGAGGTATTACCCGAGTCTCTTCCAACTCCTCAACCCGACCCTCCGATACTTTCCGGGGAGGAAATCCAAAGAACTAGAAACTCATAGTTCAGAAAATCTGTTTGTCAAGACACTCATATGAAGCCCAAGTGGGCACCATAGAAAAACCCAGTTGTCTTGCAGGAAACCTTGGATGAGGATGTGCTCTGTCTGTTAATTTTTCTGATTTGGTGCATTTGTCTAATAATTGTGGCAATTTTATTTGACTTTGTTGACCCACAGTTGTTTCGAATATTGATATATGATATGAAAGGTAATTAACCATTTTGTGGTATTTGACGTCTGGCTGAAGACTTTAAATTTAACACTTCTTAGGAGGTAACCTATGCTCATGCAACACGGTAATATCTTTCCTTAACTCTTTTGCTTCAAATGGTAACAGTTTCTCCTTGTTCATGCTTTTAATTTCATCTTTAGAACATTGAGGACAATGTTAGATTTAAGTTTGGGGGTATGGGAGAAACTTTTTAGTTGCATTACTCCAGAGCCTAGAAATTTGTGTTTAATAAGGATGGCACTAACCAATCTAAGTGGATGGAAGCATTTTGGTTGTAGGAGTTGAGGAACCAATCTGATTAGATGGAAACATCTAAAGAGTCTATTCATAAAAGCACAGAGCTCGGGTGTTAGAATTAAAGAAAAAACATGGTAGTTTCGCCATATCTCGTTGAATCCTTTTCACTTCTATTTTTTTGTTTGTTTTCTTCAAAATATGTTTATCTAAGTGATTAGGTGGGGCTCACGATTCAAGTTGTTACCACTGCTAGGGTGAAATAGGGTGATTGAGATATTTAAAAAAAAAAAAAAAAAAAGTGAAAAGAAAAAAAAAGAATTATTATATAAAAAAAAAAAAAAAAAAAAAAAAAAGAGAAATTGAGACCAGACCATCAGACCAACAGGAATAAATTCAATAAAGTCGACCAATTTGGAACCCTTGTATATGCCAGTTGTGTTGACCTAGAGTTAGGATTATCGACCATTGGTTCCCTTGTATATGCCAATGTGTTGATATTAGTCCGCACCAATATCTCATCCATTAGGATAGGTTCGTTTTGGCGGTGGCCTTGAGATGAGCAGATATGAGAAACACCGTTCAACTTAGTCAACATCAAAACCATCTACGTTTTTCTATATCCATTTCTTACTCTATTCATGTGATTGGTCGACTCGGTTATGATGTCAGAAACTATCCGAGTAGAGCTCGTGACTTATATATGAATTTTAGTATGCTTGAGTGCAAACTCGTGTACAACAATTGGAATTTCGCATCAGGGTACTTCCTCCTGTAGTCAATAAGTATGCCAACCAAGGAGATTCTTTAGTGCCTTCCAAGGTTCTGCCTAGATAGCTAGGGTCTAGTGTGTAAAGGTTTTGTGGGTATATCTCTAGTAAACCCTCCCGAGACTATAAATCGGCCACTAGGGACACCTAGGGGTTGAAAGGCTTATTGCATACGCTAAATGCAATCGACGATGCCTGCGACAATGAGTTAGGATTTTATTTTGATTTGATTTGCTCGGGACTAGCAAATAATAAGTTTGGGGGTATTTGATGGACGCATTTATGTGTCTATTTTAGTCTCGATTCTCTGTAATGTTAGTACTCGATTTTGCGCTTATTTTGGTATTTTATGTCTTCGTATGTATTTTTGGAGAAATAAGCGTTTGCGGCGAAATTGGCTCGAAAAGTGGTTTTTGCGCTCGTGGGAGAAAATTACTAAAGACACCCAGAAGACGCACTACAGGCACCCCGGAAGTATGATGGAGACTCCCCAGAAAAGTCATAATTACACCTCATAAGAATTGCTAAAGGGAACCCGAAAATGGATAAGGGGTACCCAAATTACTAAGGGGCATCCATTTCAAAGGCAAGTACTATTGGAAGACCAGCACAGGTTAGGGGGAGGTCATCATTTTCATTTCAAAAAAATCAAATTGGCGGGAAAATGAAACCAGCACGGGCAGAGTTTGGATTCGAGTTTTGGGCCAGTGTAGGGAGATTCAATCGCTGTTTTTGCTTTGGATAAACTCGTTTGGGCTAAACAGGGTTTGTATGGTTGTTATAACCGATCAAAATGGGCCAGATAGTCGGGTTCTCGTGAAACAGGGAGGTAAGAGTTTTACGGGATTTGATTTATATTAAGAAGTTGCGTGGAGTGAAAGAAGATATATTCTGTTAGATTTGGAGCTGTCGAGTTAAGGGAAATATTCAGATAAAAACAGAAGACGTGTGAGAGAATTCCGGTGAAAGAAAAAGGAATTTCCGAGACTTGGCAACGAAGAAAGAAATCAAAGATATTCGCGAATTTTCTAGAGCCTGAGGTGTATAAATAGTTGGTACGAGTCCTAGAAAGGGAGACGGAGAGTTTGGGGGCGATTTGAGGCTTCAGAAACGCTGCAGAGGAGTTGTTGCAGCAGTAGCAGAGAAGGAGAAGAAAAGAGTTGCAGACGACACTTGAAGTGTCGTTTCAAGAACACGAAGAAATGACTCGCGACATGCGATCTTAAATTCAACGACAGTGTCAATCAACTATCGTTTTCTTTCACAGTCTTATTTTCTTGTAACAATGACGCTTGTAACACCAATACAAACATTACAAATCTCTGTTTTATACAATTTCTTCAATAAAACACCTATTTGAGCTATGGATTATTATTTTGTGCGTGTTTTTGATATGGGGAGCTAAACCCCATCATTTGGAATGACGGAGGAAGCCAATTCTCATTACTGTGGTAACTTTATTTAATTCTTTTTACGACTTTTGCATTAATATAATTTGAATTATGATTTTAAATTAATTAGTTGTGATTTAGTTTGATGGGTTATGCTTATCTTAGGTGTTTTGATAATCCATGCTTACCATTTACAATTAATGTTTTATAAAATCTACCTTGGCAAAGATTTAGAGTCAATAACTATTATTTTTGGAGCTATATTTGTCAAAGAATTAATAATTGAACCACACGAGAAAAAGAGTTCGGTGAAACTCGATTTGTAGTCTCTCAACATTGTTAAAATCTTTTCTTTGTTTCTAGTATTTTATTTAAGTAAGTCTTAAAATCAACCTCAACGAGTCCGAGCGAACGATACTCTACTTACCACTTCAAAACTACATCACTATGCCAATATTTTGGGGAGGTCGACCATGCGGGGTCCGCGTTGGTTCGGCAGTGAATATTCATACTTGCTTGGGGGTTATGGAATTGATATGGGTCATCCAATCACGCTGGTGAGGTTGGATGAACGAGATCATATCAGCATCGATACGGTCAGTCCGGATGCTCAATCGGGCTAGTATAACACACCGAGAGTTGCAAACTGTACGGGTATTTCGTACATGCTTTCATTATAATGCTTGGAGGTTCATGTTTCTCTGCTGAGAGCAACACTCAATCGTCATGCCGCACTGATAATGAGTACAAGAAATACAAGGCTGCTCACGCATTAATTAATAATGCTATAAATACACAGGGTATATGGGATTGTTGCTACATGCTCCAACCTGGATGAATTTCATGTATTCACGAATGGGATTGTTGCCACATGCTCCATTCTAGGTGAATTAGTAAAGTGAAGGAGTATCCAACACTTATTAATGGCTTTATCTTTTACAAGATGTCAGCGCATGATTTTCTGGTTTTTTAAAATTTTAACCTTAAATGAAAATCCACCGTCAACATTAAGTCCCCTGCCTAGCACATAATGGTTACACTATTGTGGAATAGGCATGAGATGGTGACATATACAAACATAAGAAGACAAGATAAAGGAAGTCTACCTGGAGGGATTCTGGCCGTGGGCAATCCTCCATACGTGCACGATCTCAAGCCTTGATGGACCGGCTTCCTTCCTTAGGGTATTTGAATCAAAAGAGGAATCCTTGTTCTATTGGGATTCTTCTAATTTTTGTCTATAAAAGAGACCAACCCCTTCTCTCTTTCTCACGATTTTTTTTTTGTTGAGCATCTCCCTTCCGTGACCAACGTCGCCGCTCCTGCTGACGCTGCCACCGTTGCTGCTGCCGGAGTTGCCACCGTCAGACGTGCGCCTCCGTCCGTCCGTCCAAGGTAGGTTTCACTTTTTTTTTTTTTTTTTATTTAGGAAAAACCATAATTTCTTAGGTAAAAATCTTTTGATAGATATATCGTGCTTAGCTTTCTCATCAATGTTGATAGTAAAAATCACCCATTTTTGCTAGGATGGTTTAGTTCCGCAAGTCCGTGAATACGTCGTTTTTCTTCTTCTTCCGTTGTTGAATGCAAAACTAGCTTTTTAGGTTGTAGCTTGGAGAGAAATTTGGCTTAAATTTCATGAACACAATTCTTATGAAAAAACCGTGTTATAATACGTGTATGCGGTCCCACCATGTGCGCTTGATCCGAATCGTGGGTCCCACCAGCACATGCTTGACTGAAAGTCAACCTCATACTAACCTTGTGCCCGGATATGAAGCTTGAGTAATACCAAACTTGAAACTAATACCGGACTTGAAACCAATACCGTACTTGAAACTTGAGCCGGTGCTTGGAACTTATACCGGACTTGAAACTTGAGCCGGTGCTTGGAACTTATACAAGACTTGAAATTTGAGCCGGTGCTTGGAACTTATACCGGACTTGAAATTTGAGCCGGTGCTTGGACCCAATCCCAGTCTTGTGTGTAGTTGCGGGAAATCCCACACTACACCCCTTACTCAATTTTGTTTAATTAATCCATTGAAAGATGTAAGATCAAGAATGTTTATTGATTGAGTCCGTGAAATCTTTATACAAGATAATAGGATTACACTTAGAAATTAATACACTCTTAAACTTTCTCTCTCCAATTGACTTGCTTAACAATTCTAAAAAGATCTCTCCCTCACCACAGATTCACTCAGCCCTTTATATAGGGTAATACATAGTGGATGACAGCTAAGCTATCCTTTATTTTCGGGAATGTCTCGCGAAGTGTCGCAGATGCACAAACATTCATTCTCGCGACACTCCTCAACCCTCGCCTGGTTTCACGTCTTCTTTAAGTTTTACTTGTCGTTATTCATTGCGTCGTTTATTTTAGCTATCTGCGACTCGCCTCGCGACATCGTCGTTTATTGATCTCGCAAGCACTGTGCATTGCGATATTATGATCCTACATCTTGCCTCTTTTTCCTTGAATATTGCTTGAAGAGCGATCTTTAAGGAAAAATCTGTTGTTGTAGTAATCTTTGGTCCTTGCTGATGATGGAACGAGCAGAAGAATACTGTACTTGAAAAGTACGTACTTGCCTCTATTCTTTTGCGAAGTTCCGAAGCTTCTTTAAGATATATATGAAGTGTCGTCTCCTGTCTCTCCTCATATTTCTCCTGCGATGGGGAGAGTATCATGAGAGTGATTCTTTTGATCTGCCGCGACTGCTTATCTTTATTTATTTCAGTTTTGTACTTTTACACGGATTTTAATTATTAATGTCTTTTCTTGACACGTCTCTTTCAACCGTTTATTCTTGACCGTTCATGTCTCTTCTCGCATTAAATGACCTCGTTTTTCTCGAGGATCTTTTTCCCTATATATAGTTTTCTCTTCCTCTCCTTTTCATTCTTTAGTTTCTCTCTACAACTTCTCTTTGATTCTCTCCTTCCGCAATTTGCGCTTCTGCTACTGCAAATCTTTTCTTTGTCTCTTCTAACACTGATCCTAATCTCCAACCTCCCATTCATTCCCATAATGATAATGGCCTCTATGAGTCGTGCATACAAGTCTTCTTTTGAAGAAGTTAAACAGAAATTGATAGAGACGGGTTTTACTCTATCAACCATTCCCAATCAAGAACCTTCATCTATTCTTTTCAAAATTGTTTTATGATCATCATTGTGATGATCAAAAAATTATTGTCTCGCTGGGTCGACTTCTCGCAGACTTCCCATCCCCTTATACAATCCCGAGATGCCTTTATTTTATGAAATCTTGGCCCATGAAAATTCTCTCGGGCTGTTTATCAATTAAGTGGCGATTGCATTCGCATTTCGATGCTTGAGTTCGCGAAACCGCGGTCGGGCAAAGGATCTTTATACCCTAATTTCGTCGAAACCCCAAATTCGCAGACTTGGAAATAGGCTGAGAAGTACACTTCGTAGAAAACTTTTTTGAAAATTATGCGGTGATAACTATGGTGAATGTGAAATCTCATTGGGGTATTCATCAAGAAAAAGGATAATGTCCCTGAAGATAAATTACTCATGCAAGATATTGATTGGCACCCAGGCAATAATACTTCTCCTCGTCATTCCAAAGATGAGAAATGGTGGGTTATACCCTTAATCTTAAATGGCCCTTATATCGCGGGCTCGCATATTCTTCCTGCGAACCTCGCAGGATATCATCCTTGGGAATTCAAATGGCCTGAGAAGGCGAATGAGGTATGTTTCCTACTTCAAATTTTGCTTTCGCAACTTTCTTTCTATCATTGCTGAGTTTGTGAAATCTTTCAGATAACCAGATTAAGAAGGAGCTACAAGAAGGATCCGTCAGAGGATACTCTGACATTGCTTCGATCGCTTACGAGTGAAGTAAGAAACATTTCCTTTCTTTTTATTTAAAACAATATTGTTGCCTCTGTTTCTTATCTTTACGCGTATGCGAAGGTTGGAGTTGAAGAAGCTGTAGCTGCGAAGAATAGAAATAAGGGTAAGACTGTCGTTCGCAAAGATAAATCTTCCGCTCCATTATCTAAGAAGCGAAAGGCTCAGTCTTCCTCTCGCCTTAGTTCAAGCTCTGAATCTTCTGATGAGGATGACCATGAATTGAATCCTCCCTTCACTAAGGAGATTCCATCGACCGGTTCTCCTATGGATCAGTTGTCTAGCATCTTCTCAGACTCTTTCCAAGGAATGGGAGATGCTCCCCTAGCTTCCCTTTGCGGAGCTCTCGCAAACGTGTGTAATGCTACTTTACTAGAGGGCAATAATTCTTTCAATGGAGCCTCTAGAATTGTGTCTCCTGACTTCTTGAATGCACTTGGATCTTTGGTACGCATGTAATCATATTTCCCTGTTAATTTTAAATTTTTAAATATATATATATTAATGATTTTTCTATCTTCTTTTATAGGTTGGAAGAACTTCTTTTGTAGTTGCCTCAGATCTCGAGAGAAGACGCAACAATCTTGAAAAGAAGAATTTGCAATTGAACAAGAAGATTCGAGAATTAGAAATTGAAGCTGCGTCATCTCGCGATAAAGACGAGAGAATTCAAAAGTTAAATACCGAGCTTGACTCCCAACGGATAGGGTGTCCACTCTTCAGTAACGCTAATCAACAACTTTATGGTATAAGATTTTACTTCCTTTTATCATTTCTATTTCATCGATTTGCATATTGCTGCCTAACTTATTACCTTCGCAGATGTATATAATCTCTCCGATGAGGCTATTCTTCTCCATACATTTCCTGAACCTATGGATAATGATCTTCTTCTCGCTCACCTCAATCAATCTCTAAGTAGTTCCTCCAATAAAACTAACCTCCTTTCATTAAAGGATCTTCAATCCAAACATCACCTCTTAGAGATCGAACATAGATCTAATTTAAATCTAACTAATCGCTTTAAACGAATGTTCCTTGATTCCGAGGAGAAAGTCAAAACTTTGAGGAAGAAAATTAGTGATCTCATAGATGAGAATGATCGCCTTACTAACAGAGGTGCACAGGCGTTAGCAGAATTCCACAAATCTCTTCTTGGTGTGCAAGTTGAACGAGACGAACTCCTTCATCAGAATACCATACTTAAGCAGCGAGAAGAGCAAGTTCGTTCTCTTCTTGTTATTAATAGTGATGATGAATTCGCCTGGGCTGCGAAGGTTTTAGATAATGCCAGGAATAACCTAGGTGTTGATGTTAGTCTTCATGCCGAGCATACTTCCTTGATTAGAGATATGATATCTGATAGAGAAGGTTACTTATTATACCTTACTGCTTCTTACTTCTGTAGTATTGCTTGTAAATTATTAACTTGTTGTTATTTCTTTGTAGAGTCCGAGAAAAGACTTCAAGCTAGAATTGCAGAGCTTGAATCTGAAAGAGAGCAGCTCGCAAGGAATTTCCCAGCGAGAATTGAAGAACTTGAATCTGAAAAACAACAGCTCGCAAAGAGTCTCTCCCTTCGTAATAATAAGTATTCCAAGTTGAAGAAACAATTCGAAACGACAGTGGCGAATTTTAATAATGATGCCGTTCGTTATCGCAATGGAGCCATGGAGTATGTTTGTAAGGACCACAATATCCCTCTGCATTCATATCCCTGGCTTTCTGAAAAGGTTCCTGAGAATCTGCCTGTCTCAGACGTTTCTGATAGTGAGGCTGGCGAAGAAGAAAATTCTGGCGATGAGAATAATAGGACTGGAGAATCAGATGAAGGAGAAGAATCACCAAAGAAATAATTCTTTTTGTTTTCTTTCGCTGCCTCTAATATCTGTACATTTCTGTATCTCTTTATTATAGTGTACTTCTTGTATTGTTCCCCCCTAAATTCAATCTTCACTCCCCTTTTCGGCAGTTCTTCCTTGTAATATAATTGACTAATATTATTGATGTATAACTCTTGCATCAGAAGATGAATAACAATATTTCATCCTTTCCATTCCCATACTTGCCTCTGTTATTTATCTTCAGATGGAAGATTTCAGTTGTCATCATGTATTTTGTTGGATAATAATTTTATTGTTGTCGAAATGTATCATCGCGACGAGGTCGCGAGTATCTTCATAAGTTAAGAATCCCACTTATTATTTCGGTAATCTTTATTTTTTCTCTTTTCGTTGCGACAAGGTCGCAAGCCGCCTTTACATTTTCATGCAATGGCCCATTGACCTTGTCTTATCATGTTTGTGTGGTCTTCCGAGTTAGACCTCCCTAATTAGAGGTCTTCCCCTGCCACCTTTCATTGCGACAAAATCGCAGGACGTCTTTACACTTGCATGTAAAGACCCATTGATCTTGCCTTATCATTTTCCAAGTATTTTTGCCTCTGCAGGATGTTTTAGTTGCGACAATATGACAGGCCTATATATCCTTGCAAACATAAAGCCCCGTGACATTGCCGTCGTGCGACGAAATCGCAGGACGTCCGTACACTTTCGTGTAAAGACCCATTGATCTCGCCTTACCCTCGCGTTAGTATTATTGCCTCTGCAGGATCATTGCACAAATATGACGAGCCTAAATTTTCTTGCGAAAACATAGCCTTATGACATTTGCGTCTGTTTTGACACCCCCCCTAATGGAGAGCGTCGCCCTTATCATCTCCCCGGTTGCCCCTTCAAGGAGGCGAAACATCGGCCATACAAGACTAGCTCCTCCCATCCGGTCTTAACAACAACTGATTGTGTTCGCAGCCTCTTATCCCTTATACCTATATGGTTTATGGTTACGAGACTGCACCCTAAGTGGAGTTTTCTTCGGGCGAGTGCAACGCATGCCAAGACTTGCCAAGAATGGCAGGGTAGGTTCATCCATCCCGGCACTCGGCTCAACCGTGTACCTCGGCGCCTTGAGCATACACTGACTCCTTGGAAGAGACCCTCGGTCACCCAACCAGGGTATAACCTTATATAGTTGGGAATCCAAGGTACCTCTCCCGGATAGGCTTTCATGGGCCCCAAATTTTCATGACTCAGGCTTCAGGAGCGGTGTAACCTTCCCCCTGAGCCATGTTGAGAGATACCCCCTTATATGACGCACTTTAGGTCTTACATTTGCCTCTTACGAAATGTTATTCGCGAACTAGGGTGTACGCCATAAAGGTCCGTCCCATTCTTTTACTCATTCATATTTGTTATATCATTCAATCATTCATGTTTCATTATTTGCTGACATTTGTATACGAAGTATTCGCACAATGCTTTTTCATTTGTTGTATTTTCATTTTTCTTTCTTAACTGAATTCCCAAATATTCTTGGTCATTAGAGATTCTCGCACATCATTACTTCAATTGCTACTTTTTCCCCTGTTTTCGTTGATTATTCACTTCTTATGCCTTTTGTTCCTCATATCCTTTGCTTCTTTATTACCATAATATTCGCCTGTCTCTAGGTACTCACCTCGCGAGGTATGTTCAGTCCTTACTTCTATAGCATCCACCATCAATTTTTCCTTTCTCTGCTCATCTCTCACATGTTGCTTCCAACCTTTTCTTTTGGCATTTCTTTCTTCGCAGCTTTCCACATCGACTTCATGACATTGTTGCGACTCCTTCCAATCTCCCTGTATAATACCAATGCCATTTGGATGTGGAAATTTTATACATTGATGATATGTTGATGCGACTCCCAAGATTTCATGAAGCCATGGCCTCCCAATCAGCGCATTATATGGAGATTCCACGTCAACCACACAGAATAAAATATCAGTTGATAATCCTTGTAGAGGTATTCTCATGCGAACCTCTCCCTTTGGTTTGTTTGCAGTGCCATTAAAGCCATATATCTTGTATGTCGAGGGGATCAAATCCTCATCTTTTCCTCCCATCGTCTTGTAAGTATGGTAAAAGAGAATATTCACCGAGCTTCCGGTGTCGATTAGGATTCGGTTGATCGCCCCCAAGCTTCTGCCTCATCATCTTCTCCATCAACCTGGTTTCGGTTAATCTCTAGTTTCACAACCAACGGGCTATCATGTGTTTCTCTTCCTTTTGGCACTTCATCCGCAGAGAAAGAAATAGTCTTCACTGCCACTTTTCTAATCTGCGCTGTTCTCGCCAGACTCATTATTTCTTTATCATTAGCATCTCTCGTAAAGACTCTACTGAGCACGTTGTCATGAAAATCTTCAATTGTGCGGTAGGAGTGGACGATAGAGTTGCAATTCAAATTTTTGGCTTTTGCCCCGACTTCTATCACAAATGTTTCCTTTCCTTTCGCTGACACTGTTCTATGCATCTCTGGTGGTGGTGGTAATGTCTGGCCTGTTTCTTTTCCCTTTAGAAAGTGATTCAGCTTCCCATGATCAATCATCCTGAGAATGATTCTCTTTATGTTTCTACAATCATTTGTTTGATGCCCATGGAAGCGATGGTAAGAACAAAATTCATGACTTCTATCGCCTGGGGGTGGTTCCATTCCCACGTTCCAAGGTGCTGGTACATTTTCCATCACAAGTATAGCTTCCCAGATCTTTTCCACACTAGCATTCAGTGGAGGCATCTTAATCTCTTCCCATACTATTCTGCGGCTTCTCTGCCCTCCACGGTTATTTTGCCTTCGTCCACCGTATGTTTCTTGCACATGATCTAGCCTCTGAATCTTATTATTGCTGTTACGATTGTAATAGTTCCTTTCTCGTTCAAATTCCTCTTGATCGTGGCTTCCCATGGCTACTATCTTCTGCTGTCCCTCATCAGCTTTCCTTGCTTGTTGTCCTTGCGAAGTACTCGCCACTGTATTTATGAATTGAGGCAACAAACTTGCGTTCGCAGCATTCGAGCTTGTGTTCGCGACTGGATAAGAATTCATTTCATTTTGTCTTTCTTCTAGAGCAATATATTCTTCCTGTAACTCTCGCAGTTCTGCCATTGTGATTGTATTTTTGATTCTAAAAATTTGAATGTATAACAAGTTAGTCGCAAAGAGAGCATTCACAAATGAGAGGATTAGATATCTTTCCTCAACCCGTCCTGCCATTTCGCTACACATGGTTCTCCATCTTATTGTCAACTGCCTTAAGCTCTCACCAACTCTTTGTTTCAACCCAAATACATCTTCAATACCTGGTCGCGAAGAGCTGTTACTTATGTATGCTCCCAGGAATGTGGCTTGTAAATGGTTAAATGATGTGATTGTGTTCCTTGGCAGACCTTCAAACCATTTTAGTGCTTCTCCTATTAGGCTTGATGCGAAATATTTGCATAGTATGGCATCATGATTCTCCCACTGTAACATACATCTCATATAAGCCTTGATATGTTGTACCGCACAGGTTGTTCCATCAAAGATGTTGGTTAACGCAGGTAAATTGCACTTAGGAGGTATTCCTCCCATCTGTACTTCTAGCGTGAAGGGATTCTTCGCGGCGTCTGCGATGGCTTCGTCTAATTGCCTCCTTCCTCCTTCCCTTCTACTATTCAGCAAGCCTCTCATTTCAGCCAGTTCTCTTAAGATTTGTTCATTTGCCTCAGAGTTTGATTCTACTGGTCTTTTTAACTCTGCTTCTCTCCTTCTTCGCTCGTGCCTATTTTGACCTTCCTGCTCGTTATTTTCTCCTCTTCTTTCCCTGCGACGCTCTTCTTCGTTTCTTTCGTCAATTCGCACGCCATTATATCGGTTGTTCTCTCTTCTTGGTGTCTCTCGCTCTCATCTGCACCCTCTCATATTCTTCATTAATATTTCTATTGGTACGATTTTGTTCCCTTCTTCTTTCGCGGTTGTCATGGTTATTCTGCCGGATTGCCTCTTCCATCTCTTGATTTTCCATTTCTTCTCTTATCCTTTCTCTCTCGCGAGCTAGCCGCGCTTGTTCAATGTAGTGTCTCTCAATGTCATTCTCGATCTCTCGGTTTCTTCTCAGTTCTTCTCTCCCGTGCAAGATTATTCTCCCTTCAGCAGCTGGGTCATTCGGTTCTTGGAGTTGCATGTTTCCTTGATTTTCCCTATTCCGTTCATTTTGAAGATTTTCGGGCTGAGGAATATAACGATCTTCTATTTCCCCTCTTCTCTCGCCATGCTCTGTACTCGGATTTTGTGTTTCTTCCTCGGTACTTTCTGTTGGTAAAACTCTCATTCTTTCTTCCCTATTCGATCTTGAACTTGATCTCACGCCACTTCTAGATCTCCTATCTTACAACCTCATATTTTCCATCCTCAATTCATGATTCTGTCTTGTCAAGTTTGCTCGTTCCTCTGCCTCTAGCCGTCTCTCTTCGTGTATTGTTTGTCTCAATCTTTCTAATGCTGCGATTTCTTCGTTTTCCCCATTCATTCCTTGCTCTCCTTGTCCATTGTTCACCAGCTGCTGCTCCTCTTCTCTCTCGTCTTCAGAATCAGACCTCCAAGTATGTACACTTACTCTATCATAATCCACAGCCGCGTTTGCTACTGGGGAGATCGGTGGTTGGTTTTGATCTTCTCCATCGTTTCTCACATTCATCCTTGACGATTCTCCTGTTTCATTCCTCCTTTCTCCAGCAAGTCTCCCACTTCTTCTTACAATCGTTGGTTGCCCTTGTACATTTCTTCTTCTAGCCATTATTCTTTTCCAATGAATTCTTGAGTATCTTCTCCAAATCTGTTCTCTGTTAATCCAAATTCCTTCCAATTTCTACGTCAATCTCTGCTCATCCCTGTTTCTAGCGCATATGTAGTTGCGGGAAATCCCACACTACACCCCTTACTCAATTTTGTTTAATTAATTCATTGAAAGATGTAAGATCAAGAATGTTTATTGATTGAGTCCGTGAAATCTTTATACAAGATAATAGGATTACATTTAGAAATTAATACACTCTTAAACTTTCTCTCTCCAATTGACTTGCTTAACAATTCTAAAAAGATCTCTCCCTCACCACAGATTCACTCAGCCCTTTATATAGGGTAATACATAGTGGATGACAGCTAAGCTATCCTTTATTTTCGGGAATGTCTCGCGAAGTGTCGCAGATGCACAAACATTCATTCTCGCGACACTCCTCAACCCTCGCCTGGTTTCACGTCTTCTTTAAGTTTTACTTGTCGTTATTCATTGCGTCGTTTATTTTAGCTATCTGCGACTGCCTCGCGACATCGTCGTTTATTGTGTATTCCAACGTGAATGCAGTTCGCATTCGTTTTTTTTTTCTTTTTATATGCAAGTACTGACTCCTGTATTTATTGTAGAATGAAAAAAAGAACTCATGTTGATATGTCTTCTGGAGATAATGCTGGTGCCAAGTCGGGAAGTGTTGACAGCTTCAAAGATATGCCGAACATTGCTGATGAGTTGTTCACCTTGTCTTTTCCAAACATTAGGAAACATCCCTCTCACAGGATAGTCCTGCTTTCCGATTCAGAAAATATAGAAGCTGATCTATCTTCTTCTTCGACACTTGTGATGAGGTTCTGTCTTCAAAGAAATGAATATCCGCCATCTCCTATCGACTTCAAGACTTGTCATACTCCACTGGCCTCTTATGAAGGATGGATGAGGCGCATGTTGAATAATAAGAAAATTAAAGCCAATTCGCAAATCCTCGATGCAGTCATGGCATCTGCTACTCTTGAAATTAAGAAAGATGATGCAGGCTTGATTACTTTCATTTCTCGGTGGTGCCCTTCTACTCATACAGCTATATCTAGATGGGGAGAGATGACTATTACTCTGGAAAGCGTAGCTGCGTTGATGAACCTGCCTGTTGCTGGGAATCTTTATTATGAGATTTTTGACATGGAACAACGTGATCATGACACTATACTCCGAAAGGTGACAGAATTCGACGATCTGGACAAGGAGGAGAAAAAAGATACAAGATGCTTTTACACTGGTGGGTATCGGAATGGTCTCTTGTAAACCTAGAGCCGAATCAGGAGTTGGAAAACGAGCTCAGTGTGATTACATTCCTATCTTTGTGGTTATCCAGAGATACATATGACGACGGTTCTGGAAAAAAAAACCCATAAGGGGTGTTCTGGTTAAGATTGCTATAAAGCTAGCAAAAGGCGAAGTTCTTCCCTTAGGTGCATTGTTCCTTGGATTATTGTATTCTCATCTGGACGCCTTAGCAATGGATATGCATGTTTCCAACGGGTACAATAAGGTGGAGTCGTATGTCCATTTCGCTTTTCTTCTGGCATTCTTGTGGGAACATTTCAAAAGTTATGCTCCTGCTCCTGAAACTTCGCTCATCAATTTGTAAGGTGGATCGAGGATACTCCGTTGGCATAGGAGGCATCCCAGAACTGGTGAGAAACTCGTGGATATCTTTGATAATGTGTCTTATGTTACTTTCCGTCCATGGGGGCCGATCCACCATTACATTGTTCAGCCAAAGACTTTTGCTATTGTTTCTGACGGTCCTGATGCTGCGTTGCGTACCGATGCCGAGCCTATGAAATCTGGAGAACTTATTTACTAAGACAAATTGCATTCCAGGATATATCCTGTCTCTATTCAATGAAGCTCTTACTGTGACTCCGTATAACATCTACAGGGCTGCTCGTCAAATGGGATTTGACCAGGGTGTTCCCTTTATTCTTCCTTCGGAGGTTTCGAAAGAACTTCTCCCCGTTATCTTTGATGCTGATATATTCTTTACGTCGCAGAGTCTTCCCTTCTGGCCTATTGGGAGAAACCTAATGGTAACCGACACGTATAAGGAATTTTGGAGGAAGCAACTGTTGGCTTTCCAAGAATTCTCGGAGGATGTTGTGATAGATTCCCGTGGTGAGCCATCTTGTGACGTCCTGAAGGAGCATTTCCAGTTGAGGCCACTTCCAGCCAAACGGACCAGAGCTGAGGATTGCAGACCCCAAGAAGCAGAGAGATCTAAGAGGCAGGCATGTGGTTCGGTGATCCTCAATTCCTCCAATATGCAGGTATTTAAATCTCTTTCTGTTGATTCCTTCATTTCTCCAGAGTAAATTCTTCTAAGAGTGATTCTTTCTTGAAATCGTGGAATTCCGAAAGAGAATGTCTTCACAAGGTTGGCGCGCATTCAGAATGAGAAGGCTGGTAATGTTGGCCTTCCTGTTGAGAAGTCGGGCGGTACTGATCTTCATGCTGAGAAGTCTGGCGAAACCGCTCCTTTTTCAGATCATGACAGAGATGATGCAATCTCGGTTGGACAAGGTGCCTCCCTAAGTGATCTTGTTGATGGGGCTGTGATGGAAATTAGCACCCAGAGCGAAGTAGGTATCGGGAGGAATGTAAGAGAGGAAACATCTGTTATTGTTGAGGTGGCTCCCCTTGAAGAATGTTCTGAGCAGGTTCCAATCGATAAAGCTGTCGTGGCGACTACTTCGAAAGACCTCCCGTAATCGACAAGGTTCCCGTGGATTGATGAAGTATTGGTAGAGCAACCTGGAGCTTTGTTCGATCCTCCGTTCATTGTTCCTTATCCAGGTCATGTGTTGGTTGGAGGATTCAGTGTGCCGGCTCGGTTTAAAGAGTTGTACACGACGATATGGGAGAAACACGGCCACATTGCTACCACTATAAAGGTCAAAAGTCGTCTTGCATTGGTCAACCGCGTTCAGGAGGCTTTAATTTCTATCCATGGGATGAGCGTCACAACTGGTCGAACAGTTTCTGAGGAGATGATTGAAGACTGGAAGTGCCATCGAGATGTGTTTGTGCAGTACGACTTCAATGCTCCTTGGTTCCTCAAAGGGTTCTCCGAGATTCAGGAGCTCCAGAAATTACAAGATGAAGCCCCTTCTGCAGAATGTGTTACTCGCCAGGAAAAAGAGGTTGAAAAGTTGTCTGAGGAGTTGAAGCTGAAGCAGGCTGTACTTCAAAGGATGAAAGTTGTTCTTGCCCAGAAGGACGAGTTGCTGCTGAAGGACTTACCTTGAAGGATTTGTGCCATATACTTGTCTCTTCTTTTAGATGTTTTTCTTTTTGAGTGATAGTGAGGATTTCCTTTCGTAATTTGACTTCTAGTTTTGAATTAATAGGTAATTGAATTGGTTTATTTTGAGATAGTTTTGTGAATAACTTTTCTGAAAGAGGTTATTTTAAATAGAATTTGCATCTTTGTCATGAATGATTGCACATGTCATATGAAATTGCAAATGTCGTATAAAATGGAGGTATGAAGGGAAGCAAACATGCGTTTGATCACTGAACCTTTTTCTCCATGTGCGGGATGCTAAGTCCCCAGTGAATTCTAAAACTATCTTTCTTGTAAAATTGCTGAATAGAACTTACTTGCTTTTGAAGTCTCACTTGTATAAAACCGAAGTAGCCTCTCCAAGGAAGTCGTCCGCATTAATTTTTCAGAGAATGAGAGCTATCCCTCTGAACCAAGTTTCTCCTGAACAATGCGCTTCAAAGCATTACACTCACTGGTAGGGTGGTGACGGAACTGGTGGAAATGACAGTACCTCGGGTCCATTACTTCTTGGTCAGTGGGTGGACGCCATACCGGAGGTAGCTCCACCTCTCCGTTTCGCACCCACGCCTCCAGCAACTCCAAAATCTTCTTTATTGGGAAGGGAAAGTGTAGGTACCTTGAGTCTATATTTTCCTGTGTTAGTGGGCATAGTGATGTCTCTTCGTGGCTTTGACGTGGAGCACGTTTCGGAGATGAAGTTGGAAGATTTGTGAGTGTCATCATTTCTGCGTATCGTTTGCCTGGGTAAAGGGATGTGGAAGGTGTCGTAATATCACTGCTGAGTGATCGAATTGAACGCTCCCATCCTCTGTATTCACATATTTCCTGATTGATCTCTCCTTCCTCAAGCATTTCTTCGCTTGGTTGGAAGGTCGATGCGGATTGGACAGTCTTCCGGGATTCAACAAGAGTTTCGAGATATAAATCTTCTAGCAGGGACCCGTAGGCTGCAGGCTCCCTTTCTTTATCCGGCGGACATTGTAGTATTCCGGACAATTCCTTTCCTCTGTGGAGTTGCCTCGAGTCTTCATTGCCGGCTGGACCATATTGTTTCTCTTTCCTGAGTCTCCTACGATTACGCGCTCTTTTGCTTCTCCACTGGTAAAGGTGTGACTCCTGGCTAAGGATTCAGCGTTTCTTGCACTGCCCAAGTAGATGCCTGCCGACCCTTCTTGTAATTGTGATGTTATATCATTCAAAAGGCGGAATGTTTCGCTCTGTCTTCTAGCGATACCAGCTTAATTTGCCAAGACATCTTCCAGCATTTAAGCTATACTTCCCATGGTATCTGAACCACATGTGGTTTCCTGGTGAGAATACATCGCGAGATGAAAACCGAAAAATTGAGAATTCAATTTTTGCAACCGAGAGATCAACCTCCCGCTGTGGTCGCCAATTGTTTATGGGTGAAAACTATTCCCGCCGGATTTGTAATTTGGGGTGTGTGGATGAGGAATGAATCTAAACCCTAAACAAATGCACTCAAGGCAAAGGTGAGTGCTTGTAGATTCGGAAATCAATCTGTGCAAGTCCGGCCTAAACCAAGAAATGGCCGTTCCAGACTTGTTTCGGTCACAAAGTGAAGGAGATGGGGTTGATCATAGGGAGGGAAACGAAGAAGGTGTTGAGATTGTGAAGGTGTTGGCTTGCTTATGACTTGTAACAGAAAAATGAGAAGGCTTACGATTGATGCAAGCAGGCTCTGGGTGTTTGAATACGTTTTGTATTAACACTTGGTTTCTGTCTCGTCTGGACTTGTGTTGTTTTTCTCTTGTGTTTAAAATAGGGAGGAGAACCTATTTATACAAGTCATTTGAGCCTTATTCACGCCTCTCGTGGGAAGTGGAGGAAGTGGAGTGATGGAGTAGTGGAGGTGTGTGTTGGTATTGCACGACCAGTCTTGGCCACTTCTCCTGTCATCTCTAACCGTCCATGACTCCCTAACACGTTCTTGTGATGGAGCGTTGCACGCTGCACACTGTAAACCGCCAGACCAATACCCCAGTATATATCCCCCAGTTTGTGACATGATTGATGTCTGGAATGTGTGGATCGTGGGACCCACAAAAGGTAGCATGTAATGCTAAATTGAATAAATGCGTTATTCGGAAGTTGATACTTGTGAAGTATCATGTGTATTTTATGCAGGTACTGCATCATGGTGTGGTAAAGCGACGGTTGGTGATCACCATGACGCCTCATTGACCAATTAACTCCTGACCAGGGTTGTATAACCAAGCCGGTGAAGCTAGACGGACGAGATGATCTTTGAGACACTCATCTGCGACCGTTGATGGAATCAGGGTTTTGAAGAGGTGCGCAGGCATCACTCTTCAGCTTGGTCGAAACCAAGCATGGGAAGGGTTTTGGAAAGGACCGACCGGGCATACGTGTAAACAGCATGCCGGTGTACACATCCGTACCTCTCTGTCCCATAAAGGCGCAATCTAGGCCACTCGATTTGAACAGCAAAGAGGGGTGGTTGAGATCGGTTTGCAGCAGAAATCCATTGCCGCAAAGGAATTGGAAACCGCGTGACATGCCTAGTTTGGACGCGCGTTCCAAGACGACCAATCTTGGTCGGTCTTGGTCGATCAGTCTGGCGTGTAGGTGGTAAGCTGGTGTTCACGCCTATACCTGACTATCCCATGAAAACGTGATCTAAGCCACTCAAATCGTCCGGTGAAGTTGAGTGGTCGAGATCAGTTTGCAATTTGGGAAGTGTAACCACGCAAGTTTGGACGCGCATTTTGGGATGGCCAGTCATGATATGCCTTGGCCGATCAGGTGAGGGGATAGAGGGGCCCACGGTGGTCATCTTTGGTATGACCGACTGCTTAATCTAATCTGGGACCCTCCATTCGTGCTCGGAGAAGATGGACGCCGGATGCTCAAAACCCTACTTTTGGCTTTCACGGCCGTGTAACCATGCTCCATTTGGGCGCACGCAATTGGGACGACCAACCATGGTTGGTCCTGACCGATTGGTCAAGTATGTAGGCGGGCCCACGGTGGTTGTGTTGACATGCTCTGGGCCCTTTGAATCTACATCTACACCTTCCATCTATACCTGCGAAGATGGATGGCTGAGACTGTTTTGCGACACATGTAATATGCCGCATACCCTAATTTAGGGTTTTTCGTCCATACGCTCTGGTTTGGACGTTTTTGGCAAGCTATGCCAATATTTTGGGGAGGCCGACCATGCGGGGTCCGCGTTGGTTTGGCGATGAATATTCCATACGTTGGGGGTTATGGAATTGATCCGGGCCATCCAATCATCTTTGGTAAGGTTGGATGAACGAGATCATATCCGGACCGATACGGTCGATCCGGATGCTCAATCGGGCTAGTATAACACACCGAGAGTTCTCAATCGGGCTAGTATAACACACCGAGAGTTGCAACTGTACGGGTATTTCGTACATGCTTTCATTATAATGCTTGGAGGTTCATGTTGCTCTGCTGAGAGCAACACTCAGTCGTCATGCCACACTGATAATGAGTACAGGAAATACAAGGCTGCTCACGCATTAATTAATAATGCTATAAACTCACAGGGTATATGGGATTGTTGCTATATGCTCCAACCTAGATGAATTTCATGTATTCACAGAATGGGATTGTTGCCACATGCTCCATTCTAGGTGAATTAGTAAAGTGAAGGAGTATCCAACACTTATTAATGGCTTTATATTTTACAAGATGTCAGCGCATGATTTTCTTGTTTTTTACAATTTTAACCTTAAATGAAAATCCACCATCAACAACGAGATTTGGTGATATTCTCGTTTTCTTTCCTATCTGATACAACTACCAATCCTGTTTAATCGAGACAGGTTCATTCCAGTCCAATCCAACAAATTTATCCGACAACAACTCCTCTTAGTCTCGCCTGAAATTACCGTGAATATATTCTTCCACGTTTGATCGAAAATCTGATTATGCAGCCAATTTCGCTTTAATAGAACACCCTCAACAGCCCTGTTATGCTCTAGGAAGTCTATCCAAGAAGTTTAAGTGGTCGAATCTCCATGAAACATGTTTAATTCTCAAACCCTAATTCTGTTTATGTCTGCAACATTTTTCCCGTCATTTTTGAGAATTCAAATGAAGAAGAAGGTGCCCTTAACCAACTACAGGGGTGCAAATAGACGTGGGGTGTAAATAGCAATTAGGGTACCCCTTATCAGTGGAGTACCCCTTAGTAATTGGGATGCCCCTTATCCAAACTGAGAGTCCAAGTATCCTTCATGTGCCTTTATCAACTTTTCGAGCCTATTTCTCCACACATGTTTATTTCTCCAAAAACACCTACACAGACATAAAATACCAAAATAAGTGAAAAATCGAGTACGAACATTACAGAGAATTGAGACTAATATAGACACATAAATACATCTATCACAGGCCCATAAGGCAACCTCGACGTCAATTCCATTATGAAACCAAGGCGCAGATAAAAGAAGAAGTGACGAAGCTATTAGAAGCAGGGCACATTAAGCCCATATATTATCCAACATGGTTCGCAAACATCGTACCAATAGAGAAAAAGAACGAAACTATTCGATGTTGTGTGGATTTCCGGGATCTGAATCACGCCTGCCCAAAAGACGAGTTTCCCCTCCCCAACATCGATATGACGGTGGACGCAATGTGTGGGTACGACATGTATGCATTCATGGATGGACATAGTGGTTATAACCAAGTCAAGATGAAAGAAAGCGATGCGGCCAAGACGGCATTTTCCACGCCCAAAGGAAACTTCTTCTATGTTGTCATGCCCTTTGGATTAAAGAATGCTGGTGCGACCTATCAATGGGCATTGACCTCCATCTTTCATGATATGAATCACGAAATTGTTGAGATATATATAGACTACCTTGTGATTAAAGCAAAAAAGCGAGGAGAATTCGCCCACCATCTTCGTCGAGTCCTCCAGCGATGCCGAAATTTCAATCTAAATATGAACCCGGCCAAGTGTGTGTTTTAAGTCACCAAGGGGAAGTTCTTAGGGTATCAAATCACCAGTAAAGGGATCGAGGTCGATACTGCTAAAGCCGATGCCATTATATCAATGTCGCCGCCCAAGAACAAACAAGAACTTCAAAAGCTGATAGGAAAAGTTTCTTACGTGAGGCGCTTCATCCCAGGATTGGCGCAGACCTTGAATCACTTCTTCCCAATGCTCAAGAAGTATGCGAAGTTCGCATGGAAGAAAGAGCAACAAGAAGCTTTTCACACAATCAAAAAATATCTTACCCACCCGCATGTCTTACGCCCGCCCATAAAAGTAGAACCTCTTGTAGTAGCAGGATTTCCCACACTACACCCCTTACTCGATTTTGCTTAATTAATTCATTGAAAGATGTAAGATCAAGAATATTTATTGATTGAATCCATGAAATGTTTACACAGGATTATAGAATTACACTTAGAAATTAAAGCACTCTTAAACTTTCTCTCTCCTATTGACTTGCCTAACAATTCCCCAAAAGATCTCTCCCTCTTTACAGACTCGTTTAGCCCTTTATATAGGGTAATACATAGTGGATGACAGCTAAGCTACCCTTTATTTTCGGGAATGTCTCGCGAAGTGTCGCAGACGCACAAACATTCACTCGCGACACTTCTTATCCTCGCCAGGTCTCACGTCTTCTTTATGTTTTGCCTGTCGTTATTCATTGCGTCGTTTATTTTAGCTCCCTGCGACTCCCTCGCGACACCGTCGTTCATTAATCCCGCGAGCCTTGTACATTGCGATATTATGATCCTACACCTCTGTATCTATATCTCGCACATACGAAAACTACAATCGGAGTGTTGGTCGCTCAAGACATGGGAGGAGCCAACCTTAACCCCATTTAGTATCTTAGCAAAACCTTGAAAGATGCTGATCTTCGGTACATGTCCACTGAGAAAGCTTATTTACCATTAATCCTAGCAGCGCAGAACATACGCCACTACCTCCTAAAGCATAAATGTTACGTGGTAGCAGCAGCCAACCCAATTTTCTATGTAACCACTAAGCCAATCCAATCAGGCAAGCTGGCGCGCTGGTCAATGTAGCTGTTGTAATTCGATTTCACACCAATACGACCTCAAGGGGTCATGGGACAAGCGATTGCAGATATACTGGCAGCCTTCCCTGGATCAGATACTTCTGACATTCATACTGATATCCCTGGTGAAATTGCTGTAGCAGAAAAAGTGTCGCCCCAAAAATGGAAGATGTCGTTTGATGGTTCCTCCTACGAAAATCACGGAGGCGCATGAATCGTTTTTGAATCACCAGAAGGCGAACTCAAACCTTATGCCTACAAACTCGATTACCCCTGCACCAATAACGCGGCAGAATATGAGAGCTTCCTTATAGGGATGCAAATAGCACTGGAAATGGGCATCAACGACTTAGAGTTCATGGGTGATTCGAGGCTCCTTGTAAACCAAATGGAAGGAGATTTTCATGTGAAGGAACCAACACTGGCGGTTTATCGAGATAAAGATCAAAGGCTAATGCAACGTTTCGACCACATCGCTATAGAACACATGGGGCGTCTAGTGAATAAGCATGCAGACGCACTGGAAACTATGGCATCAAAGCTGCAAATGCTACAAGGAGACAAAGAAGTTATCACCATCATCAAGAAAACCTCACATATGGCCTTAGAGGAAAGATCCGCTATGGAAGAGTTGGACTAGCGACAGGTGATAATAGCAGATCTCAAACGCCCACCAGAAGAAAGGAAACTTTCATGGAAAACATTAAAAACTTACACACTCCTTGAAGTAGACTTGTATTTCATCACAACTGGAGGCGGACTATGTAGACGCCTTGGACCAAATGAGATCAAATAAAAACTGGAGGAGATATACACTCAAACTTTCGGCCACGCCACGTCTATCATGTTGTATCGACGAATTCAGCGAGAAGGATTTTACTGGCCAGACATGGATGAGCAGGCTAAAGCACTTCAAGACAATTGTTTGATTTGCCAAGGCGCTCCTCAAGAGGCAGAAATCTGTGTCGCCGAGGAGTACGCAGAGGATTGGCGAGAACCCTACATCGACTATCTAACAAACGGTACATTACCAAGTGATAAAAAGGCCGCCCTTCGATTAGTCAAGAAATCGGGGAGATACTTTGTCCTTGAACAAAAGCTATTCCGAAAAAGCTTGAACCAGCAAACCTGACATGTCTCGACAAGGCGGAGGCTCTTAAGGTTATGGACCTAATTCATGATGGCGAGCATCAAGGGAAAGCCAGATTGTTTGCACAAATTTATGAAGCATGCTACTACTGGCCTACAATGGAAAGCGAAACAGCCGAGTATGTTCGGAAATGCGAACAGTGACAGGGTCATGAAAATTTGATACACGCCCGGCATACCACGCTGCACAATGTCGCTGCTCCCTGGCCCTTCAATACTTGGGGATTGGATATCATTGGACCCATCACGTCGAAATCCTCTAAGCAACACAAATACATCATAACAGCTACAAAGTGCTTCACTAAGTGGGTAGAGGCGATCCCATTAAAGAACACTACTTGCGCCACCATCGCCGCCTTCATCAAAGAACACATCATCACGTGTTTCGGAATACCTATGTGCATTGTATCTGACAATGGTACACCCTTTGTTAATAGTGACGTAAAGGACTTGCTAGCAGCCTTTCATGTCAAGCGCAAGACGTCTACTCCTTACTATCCAAAAAAAATAAAGGAAACGGGCAAGCCGAAGAAACCAACAAAATCTTGCTCCAGATCCTCAACCGAAGTCTATATGATAAACTGCTTGTTATAAAAGAATAAGAAACCATATCTCCACTTCAACTAATATCACATCATCCATCGATACATGTCATGCAACTTATTTTTAGGCACATGCTTCAAATACTCAGACTGAAAATAAAACTTTTCTCTTCTAGAACATATCAAATTCTGATCAACCAATCAATACTTCCAAAACGAAACCCAATACGAGATTTCCCCAAATCCTTATCGTAACAAACAACTAAGAAAGAACGAGTATGAATTCATGTTCACATTCTTTAACTTCAGGTTTAAGAAAAACAGTAATTCCAACTGTTGACGATTGATAACCAAATCATTGTTTTCCTTGGTTTGGAACAAAAATGAGACTTTGACATGCAACCAGTTTCATCCTATCTATTATTTTTCAAAAAAAAAAAAAAAAGTTTCAAATTTAATATCAACAATAGATGTTGTTTTGTTGATCTTCTAAAAAACTTTCCAAAAATATAAATTTAATCAAAATCGAATATATATTTTGGAAGTTCTGATTTTTTTTTAGTGATTTATCTTTTAAATAGGAGAGAAAAAATGATAAGAAACATAATCATAAACCTAATGGTATAATTGACTAGACTTTTTCATGTCCATTTGAACCAATCATAATTTTTGCTTGTCCACTGCAACCAACTTTAATAACTCAGGTCCATTTGACCCATTTTCTTTTATTTGAACAACATAAAATAATATTAGCATCCTTATTTAGTTGTTATATTAGTATTTTACACAAATATTAAGAAATATATAGATTTTTTCCCCTATAAGTGCCCTACGCTAGTAATTATATTCATGGTTTTTTTTTTTTTTTTTTTTTTCCCGGACAATCAACATATTTCAATTCATTCAAATCAAAACAGTGATTACATGTTCGCTTACAAAAATAACAAAAACATCAAAATAAAAGGTAATCAAGACCCTAATACAAATAAGGACATCAATTACAAGTAGATCGCGAAGAGAAAGAGCAATAAACTGTAAATATATCCAATTTCTTCTTATGTATAAGGGAGAGATGATGGTATATCCGGAAATGATTTCCGACCATTTAATCAGATTGTAGTCTTCTTCGATAAGAGATGCTCCTAAAACAAAGGAGTAATTTGCCCATGAATTTGTCGATCCACACAAACATAGATGCTGATTGAAAGCGATGTAGTGATGAACCGTCGATGTTTTTGAATCGAGATAAGCAAGCCACGAACCAGCCATTAAAATTTGAAGAACTCGCTCCACAACGACGAAGAAAAATCTCCCAAAAACGGCGAAGAAATATGTCAAAAGACACCAGAAACGATGTAAAAATATCTTATTCAGTACCTACTACCAAAACTTTGAAAGAGAAAAGAATTCTTACTCAGATCTGGTTGAAAATGGTCAAATCTGATCAAGGCAGCTCAAAGGTTTTTTTTTTCTTTTGAGAAAGAGAGAGGAGAGAGGAGAGAGGAGAGAGGAGCAAAGAGTTTTTTTTTTTTTTTTTTTTTTTTTTTTTTTTATTCATGGTTTTAAAAGTCCTAGTTTATGGTACAAGAGTAAAAATGTTTATGAATATATAGGGAGTATTTAAGAGTGGCCGAGTGGGGTTCAGAAACTTGGCTAGTTTGGGACATATAAGAATTATTTGAGGCATATTATTTTCTTCACGCACCTTGATTAATATTATTATTTTCTTTCATAACTAAAACATATTCAAATCATTTCCCTTAAAGCCTAAAATTAAAACCTGACTTAATCAATATATCGATTTAAAGAAAATTTTATCGTTTTAAAAAAAAAAAAATCCAAACTAAAGAAAATGCCTAATTTTGTTTTGTTTGATTTAAGAATATGGTATGCAAAGATGGAATCCTTGGATCCAATACCAATTAGAAATTTTCCAAACCCAGGAAATTTTATCTTTATATCATAGAAAATGAAAATACGAGTTCAAACGCAAAATGAATAAGGTCACTCCGACATGTGATGAAGAAATTATGAGCAAAACCGTTGAAGAAATGCTAAGATATACAATCGGTGGACAAGAGCATTTACATAAACCGACTCTTGCCAAACAAAAATTCTACCGAAAAACTCATAAATTTCAGTTTTTTACAATCGGTACATTGGGGGTATTATACCCACCAATTATGGATGTATTTTTATGTGAGAAATTATCATTTTTGATTATTTTTTTTACAATCATCACTTGTAGAGGATTGATGGACGAATGGAAGGACGACCAGAACAAAGCGAAAAAGAAGAGAACCTCTGACACTATCACTACAAAACAGAGGGCCTTTAGTGACGGTTTCTAAACCGTCACAAATAACAAAAAACCGTCACGAATAGCAGAAAGACCGTCACAAAAACACAATTGTGACGGGTGATAATCCGTCGTTACTACTGGGGTCACAAATGTTTTTTGTGACGGTTTGAGATCATTTGTGACGTTTGGTCAACCGTCACGAATAGTTATTCTATTTGTGGCGCCTTGTCAAGCCGTCATAAACTGTTTTCTTGCCGACGGCAGTTACTGTTCTCGACGTTGGTCAACGGTTACTGTTCTCAGGTGCCGGAATTTAGATTCTCAGAATTACAGAATTCTCAGAAATCATAAGCCATTCACACAAAAATTAAAAAGCTTTCCGAAACTCGCATCATTCACACTGAACCAGAAACTTATAGCTTTCATAACAAATTTTTACATTGTTACACCATAGAAACTTACATATCCGACAGTAAGATGTTTAACTGTTTCAAAAACATAAATCTGGGCAATAGATCAACACCAAGAGAGTTAAAAAAAACCTAGAAACTAAGATTATCAACATCCAAAATTCATGTGGAAAGTTTGGGACATGATATGAACACACCTGATGACATGAAAAAAAAAAAAAGAACAAAAGATGGATCATCTGTGCAGCTAGTGGTTCTTGCCCAAGTTCCATGATGACATTCATTTATCATCTTGCGACTCTGCTTCTCCCTTCCTCATCAGGACCTGGTCCAGATACTTATTATACCAGGCTGCAATGCAAAAACTTAGCATGTTAGCACTTAGCACCTATTAAATACGAAAGTTTATCAATACGAATATCCAAGGATGCACGCACACATGTTAACAAAGCTAACTTCTTTGAAGTGAAGCAGAGTTGGTGAACAAAGCTAACTTCTTTGAGAATTCCAACTAATCCAGTTTTTGTGAATTGGAATTCTGTAGCGAAGCATTAAGATATTGTACCAACTTCTAAAAAATTTCTTTTCAATTATTTAACCTTTTCATTTCAAAAATAAACAAATTCAAGAATGAAAGTAATTGTAGTATTATATGTAGCTGACCTCGGAGACGCAGAGCCAGGTCCATCAGTGTCTAAAAAATAGGTAGAACAGATATATTTTTCCTGCCCCAACAGACCTAATATGTAGCTTACCTCGGATACGCAGAACCTGAAAATGAATACCTCTTTCAGGTTAGTGCATGACAACCCATAACTAAAACTACAAAAATGTTGTATATCCATATTATGAAATCTATAGAATAGGTAGGACAAATATCTTTTTACTGCCCCAACAGACCTAATTGTCATCTGTAGAACTGCAACCACAACAATATCAAACGACTTGGTCAATATGAAAGTACGGGTGTCGGCATAAACTTACCTATACCCTACTTATGCAAGAATCTAGCTAACTAAATATATCAATATAGCTAAATAAAGATATCTTGTGGAGTCAATGGTACTATCTGTAAGGTCCGAGAGAGATTTCTGGTATACGTAACGAACCAACTAGCTAAGCAAGCAAAATTAAGCAAGCAACTAACTATTGACACATGTTGTGGGCTGTAGCAAAATCAAAATTCAGCAAGAAACTAACTATTGACACATGTTCAAGCTAAGAGACTACATTCGTATATATTCAATTACCTATCAGCTTCAAATAGATAATATCCATAACAATGCACAAATGCTGGAAGCATGTATAATAAAGCTTGTATTAAGTATAAATTAATAAGGGTCTGCTAAAGACACAACTGCGCAATGATGTGACGAGATATAATATCGCACAACATTTGATCCAAAACCTCTTCAAACTTTAAAGGAGATCACAAAATTTTATTCGTGCTTTACCTATTTTGAGTCTATGCAATAGATTGATAATCAAGTTAGCTTTCGGCACAACAACAGTAGTGATAATGCAAAGAAGAAGAAACTATTATAAGTTTTACGAGCAGAGGGGTTCCAAAGCATAAAATTTGCTCACTGGATAGATAAGGTAAGGGTAAAACTTAACAGCTCCAACATCATTAAGAGAAAAATTCATTGGTCAAGAAAGCTAGTGGATGTGGATGTATGCAAACCAATGCTTTAAACCCCATGGGATCAGATGCAAAAGGAAAATTTATACCTTCTCTTACTGTTGTACTAGACCTAGACATGAAGAACTGAGAAGCCTTCTCATGTTTTGTGTATCATCCAACAGTTCCATAGTTAAAGAATGTTGAATCTAAATGCAGCTTTCTGTAAAAAAGAAAGAAAGTAGAAAGCAGATATGAGTACTCGACAATATTACAAAACTGCAGACCACCAAAACACACAAGTCAAGAAAATCAACAACTACAGCAATATATAAGGGGAGGATCTACAAACATGCATACAGCTATATCGCACAACATTTGATCCAAAACTAAGCTTTAGTCCCGTTTATTGATTTAACCGTGACAAGCACAACTGTGTCCAAAACCCATAATTTTACTACTGTTCCAGGTTAGTGAAAGAATCTAAGATAAGGAACCTTACTATGACATAAATAACATAGAAAGTCCAGAATCTGAAAATGAGCAGTTGGGATTCTTGACACTACAACCAAAAGATGTCACCTAGTATACCGAAGGGCTAGCGGTGAAAAATCCCAGGTTATTTCTTTTGTTTCTAACTTTTTCCATGGGATCAAGTTTCAACTAAAAATTTGGTGGTATCAACAGGGAGTCATATTTTTAGTCACCTGATAGCATGCCCTTCTTTTGCCAATGATCCAGGCAATTGATAGCCTCACCACCCTGCTACAGCCAAACACACAATACCAAAGTTATTTCATCCCTAGCACATAGACATCATCAAAAATAGAAGGGTATCTATCAAATGATGAGCAACATCAGCAAGACCAATGTTTAATGAAACAGAAAATACTATCTACCCAAACTTTTTGAACCTTGCTTAAGTTTCTTGTTCCAATCAAGACAAAGCACATAATCTATGTGATTATCCTTTTCGTCCACAACTTTCTGAATCTGAAACAAAAGAAAATGCTGAATAAGCAAATAAACACAAAACCAAGAATTTCCTCCCAAAATTTTAATCTCCCCACATCGACAATTCTGGAATCAAAAAGATATTTCAGTTACAACTAAGAGGATCTAATTACATTTAAAAACTAACTTAAATTTGGTCCAACCCCCAAATATCAATGCAGTTTCTTTTGGGAATTTTTCTCAAACACCTTGGAGACCGGATGCTAATGAAGGATTAATCAGTTTGCTGCTTGTTTGTAATCTTATATAGCTCCTTCTCTACAATCCTTTAGCCTGCAACTTCGAGTTCTAAACAAACCCAATAAGCCTAATTAATCACAAACTGTAAACACTCCTTAATCAACCAAAAAGAACAACGGCCACTCATTGAAGAATATAACAACTGATCAATCCTTTTGCAGTAGTATTGTAGAGATTAGAAAAAAAAATTCTTAATTTGAAGATAAAATCTATGGAATCTAAAACCCTTTAGTGTATGTTATGCATCAAATTAAATTGCAAATGGGTTTAGTTGAATCAAGAGCTTTAGCAAACAACTGGGAATTCGTTTTTTTTTTTTTTTTTTAATTTGGATGAAATCAAGGCAGAAATTGACATAAATCGATGAAAGAATACAAATTGACGTGAAATTGGAGTAAAGTTGTTGATAAATAAGAAGAATCTGGAAAAAAAAATTGACGAAAACTGACTGAAATTTGAAAAAACGAAAATTAAGCAAACCAGATCTAAAAAAATTTAAGCAAAACTAGACTTTAAACAAACAAATGAAAATTAACAGTAATACAAAAAAAAAAAAAAGAGGGGAAAAATCACCGATTGACTGCTATAGATCCTGCAAAGCAAAGAAACAAATAATTATACGTAATATTAAGAAAAAGATATAAAGACCCATTAAGCTACAAAAGAGATGGTTACAGAAGAGATGGACGAGATGGACGATAAGTTAAGAGAAGCAAACCTCTCAGCAAACTTCTTCAGTGAAGAAAAACAAAAGGTAAGAGAAGAGGGTAAGAGAAGAGCAAACCAGATCCATATAGTTCTGTAAGAAGATAAGAGGAAGAAAAAAAATATAAAAGGCTGAAAATTTTGATCTGTCGGATCCTTGAAACTGACCGAATATGGCTTTGACTTTGACCGACCTATGTATTTGTGGCGGTTAGTTAAAACCCCTCACAAATAACCCATATTTGTGACGCCCTCTCTAAAAAACCCTCACGAATAAGACCTATTTTTGTAGTGTATGAAGGGAATAAAACCATATCGAAGTCCGTACTTCGATGAACTTTGCCCAGAAAAATAGATCTAAACATGGGTCATGAAAACATCAATTAAACATGGATCTAATGCTTAAAAAACCTAATATATATATATATATATATATCATTAAGTATATATCTATATAAGTATATATCTATATATATATATATATATATATATCATTAAGTATTTCATAAAAATCAATAAGTTGATGTTTTCGATCAGTAATTTTTTTTTGTTAAAAATCAAATTTTTTCATGTTTTGATGATCATGAATACCCAAACTGATTATCTAAGACTAACTATAATAAACTACAACACAAATAATTAACTCTAATTAATACGTGGATAATGGGTTTATGAAATTGTTTAAGATGTCATATTTTGTCTTTTCGTATCAAGGTTCAAATAATTTTGCTAGGCCCCAAACTAACTAAGTTTAGAAAGTTGAACCCCCACATTTCTCTAATTTAGAGACTATTCCAAATAGGGCTGCACATGGGTTGAATTGGGTCGGTTTTGGCCTCACCCACCACCCAACCCACTGATGGTGGGTAACAGAAATTGTCACCCGCAACCAACCCAACATTACAATGGGTCGGGTGAACCGACCCACATTACGGTGGGTTGGATCCGGTGGGTGGTGGGTTACCGACCATAAAATACAATGAACATTACATTACAGTTACAGACTTATTCTCTTTGCAGTTTCTACTTCATATACTGCGGCTTCGGTTGATGGTAATATAGTATTGCAGCTTGCTACGAAGAAGAAACAAAATTGAAATAAGAATTAAGAACCCAATTTAAATAAACCAACCCAAAATCAATCTTAGGAAACAAAACCCTAATTAGTAATTACAATGATTCCTAATCTCACCTTCAGTTGTTGGTTTGCTAATGTAATGCTGACGATGTTGATTGATTGCTGTTGGTGATGATGTATTTGATTTACAAAGCGAAGAGAAAGAGAAATTAGCGATGATTAGGGTTAGGGCATTATACATCATTACTTCAACGGTTGTGGTTCATCTAGGATAGGTAATCTAAGGGTTAGAATTAGCTTAGAAATATTTAGGAGGGTGGGTGGATTGGGTCGGGTGAGGGAAGCTGTCACCCACAGTCAACCCATAATACGATGGATGATGTGACCCATAGTCGAACCGTTTCTATGTGGGTTGGGTTGGGTGCGGGTAATTTCAGGCGTGTGTGGGTTGGGTTGGTGGGTTGAGTCGGTTTTGTGCAGCCATAATTCCAAATAAGGGATGAATTAGTAAAAAAAATGTGAAAGATATAAACTATAACAAATAATGGACAAAATTAAAACCATCGGAGCATCTTCAATGAGGTCAGCGGATCGAGTAGGAGCCTGACTCTCAAGTAAGAGGTTTGCGGATCGAGTCTCCGCTCACGAGTTTGGAGATCTCATGAAATACTCCACTTACTTAAATCTAGTTTAAGTTTCTTAATGTATTTGTATCTTCTTTCCTATTAAAAAAAAAGAAAGAAAATCATCTTCAATGCTTGGGGTCACGGTCATCCTTTATTAACACATTTTTTTAATGGGTTATTGCTAAAAGACAAAAAAAATTAAACAAGAAGTTTTTCACCTAAAGTCCATCTCCAATCTTCAAGGTCTTACGCAATAAATTTTGTTCAAATTTAGAAACGAATGTTGCTGTGGTCTTAAAATCTAGAAACATTGTTGAAAAGATCTTAAATCTTCGGTGTCAAACAATTTTAAGACTTTGATCCATAACACTGGATATGCACCAATGCTCACAAATAACAACTAAATTAGTAGAAAAAAGAGCGTGGAACAAGTGTCAATTTATTTAACGATGTCAAAATATTTCAACAAAATGGCAAATTCAAGAACAAAAGTAAGAATAGGTAAAAAAAAATTGGGAAACTTTTTTTGTAGCCCAAAAAGAAATTTTTCTGTTTTAGAAACCCATCAATAAGAATACTAATATTAGAAACCCATAATTAGTTAGAAAAAAATCTAAGTTACTCTTATAACCTTCCATAATACAGGAGATAACAAATTTTTATTTAATTTTAATTTTCTCTTTCCAATTAATTCTCTTTCCTCTTTCCTGATTTTTTTCTTATTCTCTCCTTTTTCTCTCCTATATTCTCGTGATTATTCCTATTTTTTCTCTCTCAGTTACGAATTCTTTTCCTCATGCATAACAATTTTACAAAACTAAAATTTTATTTTTCTGTTACTAGTTGAAAGTGGGAACACAGTTTTTCACTATAAATTTTGCAAGGCAAAATAAATAAAATAGGGTGAACAATGAATTTTTCACACAAATATTCGAAGTGACAAAACATTTTTTCACTACTTTTGACGGTGAAAAGCTAAATTTTCATTTAAAATATAAATGAAAAACAAAATTTTCACACAAGTGAAAGGTGAAAAACGAAATTTTCCAAAAAGTAAAAAGGTGAAAAATTGATTTTTCCACATACACGAAATGTGAAAAACAGAATTTTCAGGAAAAAAAAAAACAAAAGAAAAAAAAAACAGACGAGAAATTGGCACGTCAAAGACGCCTGTGTGCGATGTCAAATCCCTAAAAGAAAAATTGGACTAACTGCAAACGAAAAAAGGTGAAGGGTTAAGTTAAGATTGGACCAACTGCAGACAAACAAAGGTCAAACAGTTTAGCTAGGGTTATGATCGAATACAAGATAAAAAAAGAGAGATGATGGAAAGTTAAAACAATAAAAAGTAGGAGAAGAGAAGGAGAACAAACCAGAGAAAAAGTTCTTCTTACAAGTAAAAGCATAAATTAGGTAGACCGAGAGATAATTGTGGAGAAAGAAGGATGATGATCAGGGAGAAGAGGATTTTAGTATTTTACTGATTTTTGATGGAGTTCGTCTTCTTTCCTTTTATGAAGGGGCGAAAATATTGAATAAAGAGATGATCGTGGGTGACCCGAACAACCTATTAATTGACCAAAAAAGAAGATATTAACATTTATGAACTTAAAATAATGGTAGTACGTTAATTGACCAAAAATAATAATATAATTAATTTTAATTGATAAAGGTTAATTTAGTCATGCATAGGATATAAAAGTATAGATTCAATCTATAACTACTGATCCTGACCGTAGATCTCGTATTTTGGGATAAACATATATACCACGTTAATGATGGGTTTATGGAAGAGAGAGGAATCAAATTTGGATTCCTTAGAAATTTTCACAAAAAAAAAAAATGGCTCGAAATAAAAAATGAATATATTAACGTATACATGTATATTGATTTATTTTTATAAAAATTGTGCATCTATGCGTATAGTATTTGGAGAGAAATTTTTTGATGGGGCGATTTGAATGGGGTCATGAGAAACCAATAGAAAATTACCATTTGTCATAAGTTTTCTTAAATAATTTTTAGAGCAAGGGTGTTTGGGGAAAGTTGGTCATTAGTTCCCAACAACAAAGTTTTCTGATAAAATACTAGATCACATATAAGTAATTTCTCTTGATTTTGTACGAGTCAAGAAACATATGATAATCTATAAATAATAGAAACGCTAAGCTTGATTGAATTAAAAAACAACAGATCCTTCGTATGTAGCAGAGCATCTTGTAGTTGTGATCTTTTTCCTAGCCAAATTGGAGTATATCCAGATTAATTGGGGTATACCTAATGAGACAAAATTCGGGTCATTTAGAAGTAAAACAGGTCACCCCTAACCATGTTTTCTAAATGGCTAATAGATCCTTATTTAATTAACACTAAGTTTTTTGATTAGGTTAATTAATTGAGTTTAGATTAATTAATTGAGTAGATTAAACTTCTGAAATTATAAATTTAAGTTATGAAAAAAAATTTTTGATTGAACTCAAGAATTGTGAAAAAAAATTGTTCTAAAACTTTGGAAAGTCGGCAAGGTCAACGAATGTAGAAGATGCTGACTATATTTGGCCGGCAAGGTAGATGAATGAAGACGACACCGACTAACTTTGGCCGGCAGGTTATTCAAATGAAGATAATGCCGATTTTATTTTTTTGACACACAGGAGACGACTAATATTAGTCGGCAAGATCTACGAAAAAAACCCCGCCGGCCGTTGAGAAAAATATGGAATCATGTATTAGTCGGCAAGGTCTACAAAAAATACCCTGTTGGATGTTGAGAAAAATGTGGAATCATGTATTAGTAGGCAAGGTCTTCAAAAAAATACCCTGCCGGCTGTTGAAAAAATTTACAGTCGCCATGGATATTATGAAAAGTCGGCAAGATATGCATGTACGTTACGACCTTGCCTACTAAAGACACAGAAATCATAATTTCCGATTTCTAACCTAATGTAACAATCAAATCACACAACACAATGATGGGTTTAAGTTTTGACATCACTTACAGTCTTCTTTTCGTCGTAGAATCAACCATTTTTTTGGAAAATCAAAGTTGAAGATTTTCGGTTGATGGAAGAAGATGAAGGGGAAGAGAAGAGAGATTTGAAAAGATTAAGAGTTTTTTAGTTTTTAATTTTAGGGTTTAATTTTAAGTTAATTAGTTCAAGGGTAGTAAAATAAAATCACCAATTTTGACCACCCCTTAACAAGAGCATTAGGTCCATTTAAATTTGGGTATACCCCAATTTGGCCAGGATTTTTTTTTTTTTTTTCATGTTTAGTTTGGTAATCTTTTTAGTTTAAATTCTATAATTTAGAAAAAACAAGGAGATCTCAAAGCAAAAGATCTTTGAATGACATAACAGAGATAAATTGCGTTAGGTTTGCTTCAAAGTTTGACTCCTCCAACTGTTGGGTGGCATTGGAACTGCCGATTGTTGCCATTAAAATAATGGAAGAGTAAGAGACTGAAAAAGAGATTGGAGTTGTTAAATGTTAATACTTTTCTGATCCTAATTTTTCCAATTACAATTTCCGGAATTTCTAAGGTAGTCAAAATCGCTCTCCAAGGTCGATTACTGATATGTAGTATCAATACATAATCGCTAGTATCAATACATAACTATATGACCGAGGCGTAACATAGTTCCGATTCCAAGCTATTCCCAATTTTTTGTGATTAACGCGGCCGATTTAGACAGATTTTTGAGCAAAACGATTTAACGATTTTCCCGGGTTAGCCTTGAATGCACTAAAATCATAAAGAAAATTTTCGTAACCCCTCATATGGGAGTTATAAAATAGAAAAACCTCTAAATACATGGTAAACACGTTCAATATAACAATATTACACATTTAATTACACGATAGTATAAAATTTTAATTTTAATAAGGTAAAAATCATGACTTATAAGAAGCAATATATAAATTATTAATAAATCGATTCCGAGTATTAGACCGAGTTTTGGCGATTCCCAAGTCTGAACTTGGTGCTCTCACTCCAAGCTCCCTAACCGAGGAGGACCGAGGAATGACTTCAATTACTTTTCTAGTACTATACTATACTAGTAACATATATATGTTACTAGAAACAAATGTAGTATGTAGTAATATACGTAGTAACATGCATAGTGTTATGTGTTAGGGTTAGTAGAGTAATTTTACTCTTTTCAAAACTTTTTTGGACTAACGAGTAAATATATTTTCCCGCTGGACTAGCCATTAACCAGGGTCGGGTTTAGTGGACTAAACAACAAAATTCTCAAGATTAATTGGCTATAAAATCCTACAATACCCTTGCTTAGAAAATTAATTAGCTAAAACCAGATAATTAAAGATGACAAATGGCCGTCTTTTATTGGTCCATACCGCCATCTGAAATCGTCCCAATCAAAAGATTTCAGCCTGGAAGTCGGCAAATGGGGCTACTGCTCCCACTTATCCCACTGCTTTACTAAGGCTATATACTATATGGAAGTGACACACTCACCACGGGCTGGATCCCGCGTGTGTATCGCAGAGAGAAGGGTGGTCCCGGATGCTGCGGTGTATCGTAAGAGAGAGACGGGTGGTCCCCTTATGGCCCAGCGATTTAGCAAGGATAGGTTAAGTGTGGGTCCCACCCTCTCTCTCGGGATGGCCTGCAGGATTCAACTCGCGGGATATAAATCATTTCCGATATGCTATATGTAGATATACAGCTAACTGCTCTTTGTGTGGGAGTGGGAGAGAGAGAGAGATCGTCAACTACGGTGGAAGAAGCACTGATCTTAAGAAGAACATCGGCTTTCTTCTTGTTTTCAATCGTCTCCTTTTCATTTTGTTATAGACAGATTACCTTAGTTATCTCACAGAGTCACAAAACAAAATTGCCTGGATACTCTGTGCTTAAATTCAACAACTAATTCTGTTTTCGGTTTGTGAAGCATGTGGAAGCTTAAGGTGGCTGACAGTGAAGGTCCATTTAGCAAGTGGCTATTCAGTACTAATAATTTCATCGGTAGACAAACTTGGGAATTCTATCCTAATGCTGGTTCTCCTGAAGAACGAGCTGAGGTCGAAAAAGCCCGGGAAGATTACTATACAAACCGGTTTCAAGTCAAGCCATGTGGGGACGTTTTACTGCGTTTGCAGGTAACCACTAAGAATGACTGTATGTATATACGCCGTAACAAGATCAGCTACATACATTTTATGAACCATATAGTGTGTTTCTTGTATATATTAATGAATTATCGTTTTCACTCTTGCGTCTAAATAACAGCGTCTGAGAGAAAATAAAGATAGATTTGATCTGAGCATACCACCGGTCAAGCTAGGGAACAACGAAAAAGTTACCTTTGAAGCTACAACCACGACTTTAAGGAGAGCAGTTCGATTTTTCTCAGCGATCCAGTTAGATGATGGCCATTGGGGTGCTGATATTGGTGGTCCATTGTATTTTACACCACCCCTAGTGAGTTTTTCTTAAATTTTCAAAAACATATTCTTGTACACGTACGTACCTGTTTTTATCTCCTACTGGAATATAAAGAGTTCGAATTTGTTCTCGCCCAAATGCAGGTCTTTGCCCTAAGCATCACGGGAACACTTAACATGATTCTATCACCGGAACATATAAAAGAGACTCTACGTTACATGTACTGCCATCAGGTTAGCATCAGTCTGATTTTAGTTCTTTACAAAAATAGAAAACAGGTTATAATTACGTATATACTACACAAAATTAGTTAAAAAGACCAAAATCAAAATTTTCTGGGTGAAAAGGACAGTCAGATTTAGATACTGTTGAAATGGACAAAATTTTAAAAATAGGTAGGATGTAACCAGTTTCATCCTGTCCATTTTCAAATATTTTTTCTTATTTTTATTTTACACAGGATGCATCCAGTTTCATCCTTGCTATTTTTTAAGTTTAAGCCAGAATGAAATCCAGTTTCATCCTTGCTATCTTTTTTTTGTCCATTTCACCTATAAAAATTTTTACTCGTCCATTTGAACCGTGTTTTAATTTTTTTTGGCCAAATGACCCATTTTCCATATATACTAACTCAATTAGGTAGGGTGCCTATTTTTCAGAATGAAGACGGAGGTTTCGGACTACATATTGAGAGTCATAGTTCCATGTTCTGCACTACGTTTAACTACATTTGTATGCGCTTGTTAGGCGAAGGACCTGATGGCGGTAAAGACAATGCCTGCACAAGAGCACGTAAATGGATCCTTGAACACGGTGGTGCAACTTCGATACTTACGTGGGGAAAGACTTGGCTTTCGGTATGTTTTATGCAAAATTCTAGCTAGAGTACTGCCAAGAAAAAGCCAAAAAGCCAAAAAAGAAAAACAAGAAGAAATAGTCGTTTGATATGTCGCAGTCACATGAAGTTTGAACTAACATTTTCTTGTGGACGCAGATACTTGGAGTGTATGACTGGTCAGGGTGCAATCCTATACCTCCCGAGTTTTGGCTTCTTCCTTCCATTCTGCCTATGCATCCTGGTTCGTCTCCAACATCTAGATTTAGTTGCTGCTAATTGTGTTGTAAAATTTGTAATATTAAGTATTTTTTGTTGTTTTTTCGATCTACAAGTTAATCAGTTAAAAACTTGCTAAGAGTGAAACTAAGTTGATTCATCTTTCGGGTTGATTCATCTTTTGGTTAATCAAGTTAAAAACGCCCAGCAGCTTATACAAATATATATATACAGGAAAAATGTGGTGTTATACTCGGTTGGTGTACATGCCAATGTCATATTTATGCGGGAAACAGTTTGTTGGCCCAATCACGGATCTCATTTTATCTTTAAGGGAGGAAATTTATGTTGAACCTTACGAAAAAATACATTGGAATAAATGGCGTCATGTTTCCTCAAAGGTTGGTCAATTATTGCATTTGGTAATGACATTTTTCTTGTTTTTTTTTTTTAGTCAATAATAAATGTTTCAGGAAAATTGTGTTGCAGGAGGATGTCTTCTACCCTCATCCGTTACTTCAGAACTTGATATGGGATTCTCTGTACCTATTTTCGGAACCACTTCTCAAACGATGGCCCTTTTCTTTACTAAGAGAAAAGTCTTTAAAAGTAACAATGGAGCACATTCATTATGAAGATGAAAATAGTCGCTATATTACCATTGGATGTGTAGAGAAGGTATGTATACTGCATTTCGTTTTGATACGTACGACACTCAGGTAGACTCAGTCAGCTGGCCGGACTGGTTCTTGTTCCAACCGCTACCAATAGTAAAAATGGGGGTTCCGTCCCTCCTGCTGTCGGAGTCGATCGAATCCCGTATATCCTCCTGCACTTTCGGCGAAGGGGGTGAGAATCCGCTGTGCTGACAGTGGTTCTCAAGATATATACATAGTCTTTAACTTATACCGTGCATGGATGTATATATGAAACACCGACTTATTATTAATTAAGACACCCTTTTTCGTTAATATGCAGGCGTTATGCATGCTTGCTTGTTGGGTGGAAGATCCAAATTCAGATGCATTCAAGAAACATCTTGCTCGAATCCCTGATTACTTGTGGATTGCTGAAGATGGACTTAGAGTGCAGGTAAGTTTAGAACTTAATGGCTAACAAGCAGTTTGATTATGTCAATCACTTAATTAGCAACCAAATAAACTTAAATTCAAGTTAACCCCATTAACTGATGATTGTGTAGAGTTTTGGAAGCCAAATGTGGGATACTGGCTTTGTGGTTCAAGCCCTTTTAGCAAGTCATGATATTGCGGACGAAATCGATGATACGCTTAGGAAAGGACATGATTTCATAAAGGCTTCACAGGTTCTAATTCTTTTATTTGGGACAAAAATTATATATTGAACCAAAATACAATCTTAACTTTGTACATATATATGTCTAAAGGTTAGAGATAATCCATCGGGTGACTTCCGGAAGATGTATCGTCACGTTACTAAGGGATCATGGACATTCTCAGATCGAGATCATGGATGGCAAGTTTCGGATTGTACTGCAGAAGGTCTAATTGTAAGTAGAAATGTAACTGCAAAGTAAAACAATTTCCTAAGCACGGTGTTTATTAAAACAGTCCACCGTGTAAAAAAATAAATAAATAAGAATGTATAATTCCAGCCGCCACATATAGAACACTTTTTTTGAGATTGCTATACACCATTGGAACTAGTGGCGGAACTGGCATAGAGCTTCTATGTACTACTACTGATTACTACCCATCCATGGTGATCAACAGAATGTCATATGTGATAACTATTACATTTAGAGTTATGTGAATTAACTTTAGACTATCATAATTATCGCAGGGTTGTCTCTTGTTCTCACAGATGCCCCCTGAACGTGTGGGTGAAAAAATGGCAGATGAAAATCTATATGATTCTGTTGAGCTCATCTTATCACTCCAGGTAATCTATTGATTACGATGAATCATTTATTTTCACAATAACAGTTGTATATATATCCTATATATAAATAAAGCTTGAACAGGAAAATTGAAAGAAAGAACAATTTCGAACAATCTGTAAACCATATCCCAATGGTTCATTTCTGGTTGTCAGTCCCAAAAACCGACACTATCGGGGTTTAGGTTTCTAAAAAAACCAACAAAAACCATATGGTTAACCGATTGTTACTAGCCATAGGATTGAACTAATATTAGCCGTGGATGTTAGATATTTTACCCTAATAATATTTTCGAGTCTTCTCTTCATCTTTTATGTTTCTTAGAACTTCAAAATTGTTCCCGTTCTTAATAAGTGAAAGAACTACCTTTCTACCATCATACTTCACTCGGTTTAAAACTTTGATCACCATCACCTTCTTATTCTCTTTGTTTTACTTCTTCTTCTAGTTTGATCACCATCACCTCACCATTACTTGAACCTAGAAGCTAGAGTTTGATTACAAACGTAAATGTATTGCGATTGTAACAAACCTCGCCATGTTACCTCATTTTCTTCTTTGATTTTGAAATCATGAGTTAGATTTGAATTGATTTTGATATTATGACTTGACATTCGGTTAACCAAAAACCGTTTGGTTTTTAACAAAACCAAGTAGAAACCGAAACCAATGAAACCGAATAGGTTATATGGTTTCATTGGTTTTCATTCTTGGAAAACCGATTACTTTGGTTTCGGTTTAGGTTTTGCCAAAAACCGATAAAAACCGAACCATGTGCAGCCCTACCTATATATAGATCAAAAAGATTTAATCGGCATGGAAATTATGTTAAATAAAGCTTGATTGAGAGATATCTCACTATTTGTAGAGTTCCAATGGAGGTTTGGTAGCATGGGAACCGGCATCACCACATAAGTGGTTGGAGGTAATTTATTTGTTTCCTTTCATACTAGAAAAAATGTAATCACAACAATAATAATAAAAAAATTACTCTTTCTAGAAAGTTTTTTGATTCATGATTTGTTTTTCTATTTCTGTTTCGTTTTAGTTTCTGAACCCGATAGAATTCGTGGGAGATATTGTCGTGGAGCATGAGTAAGCACGCTTTCGTTTCTTTACTAGTGTTTATCTTTTTAGTATCTGTGATGCATCCATCTGCAACTGTATTCATGCTAACTTTCAGGTAAGGGCCACAAATAGTAAAAGTCTATTAAAATTTGTATTGTGTTGTTAATTACTTGTAGATATGTGGAGTGCACAGCAGCCGCCATTCAAGCTTTAGTAATATTTTTGAAATTGCACCCTGGATATAGGAAGATGGAGATTGAGAATTTCATTGCAAAGGCATTAAACTACTTTGCAGATGAACAAAAGCCTGATGGTTCATGGTAGCTTATACACTTAATTTGTAGACATTATGTTATAATAACTTTTATTTTTTCAATGTTTAGCAAAAATAAATAAATCAGAAAAACATTTTCCTTAACCAGGTATGGAAATTGGGGAATATGTTTTATCTATGGAACATGGTACACATTACGAGGACTAGCTGCGCTTGGTAAAAACTGCCAAAATAGCCCGATGGTTCGTAGAGCTTGTGATTTTTTGCTATCAACTCAACTGGAATCCGGTGGATGGGGAGAAAGTTACCTTTCATGTCCAAATAAGGTAAATTTAGTAGATATGTTCTCTGTAATATGTAGTTTCTTGCATTTTTACTGCATCAGTCCGAATAAAGTAGTAATTGATTTTTCTCTTTGAAATTTGGTGAAATAGAAGTTTATACCTCTAGCAAACAACAAAATAAACTTGGTACAAACTGCTTGGGGTCTGATGGGTCTTATTCATGGTGGTCAGGCAAGTCATCTTAGAGTTCAATACATATCATTTATTTCCTGTCACATCAAAAACATAAATAAATTCTATTTGCACTTTTTTTTCTTTCCTGGCAAAATAGGCTGATAGGGATCCCGCGCCTATACATTCTGCGGCAAAAGTATTGATAAATATTCAGATGGAAAATGGTGATTATCCTCAACAAGTACGCGACCTTACTTTTCTTTCTCTGCCTTTTTCAAAAAAAAGAAAAAAATAAGGAAATGGCTTTTCTTTAATATATAATTTTTCTTTTTTATTGTGACAGGATATTTCTGGAGTCTGTATGAGGAACTGCATGTTGCACTACCCAGCATACAGAAATACTTTCCCCATATGGGCACTTGGAGAATATCGACAGAAGGTTCTAATGCAATCAAACCTAATAACACAGTGATATAAATGAGGAATCCAAACGCTTGCATGTATATTGTATAATGATGTTTGGGGTTTCAATATTTCTTGCATTGGTTGGACAATTTTTACTTTCTTGTTTAGTTTACAGGGCTTTGGGATCGCAATCATCAAAATTTTTCCTAAGAAGAGAGGTCTAATGAACATCTTGGAGTGGGTTTGTAATATGAGTAAAAAATGTGTGAGCCGTAGTGAATTACGAATCGATTTTGGGGAAATATACATATCAACTGGAGAAACACATACTAAACATGGTACATTATTTACATGTCCTTACTTTTGAAACCCAATAAATATATCCTTATACAACAATAAATATATCTTTATTTTCTAATAACTTTATCCATTTTATATCATTGCCTTAATACCCTCATCCATATAATATTTTATTTATTTCAAAATGGAACAAATTACTTCCTCTACCACTTCACCACCACCACTAGCACCACCACCACCATCATTCAACTACCATCCACCACCTACCAAGTGCCACCACCACTCCGTCATCACCACCATTACACCGCCACCAGTCTGCCACCACCACTAATCCTTCGCCATTAGTCCGCCGCCGCTAGTCCGCCGCCGCAACCACTGGCTCAGATATTTTTGTATCAACAACAGTAGTTGATCAAAAAAAAGGGATCAACACTAGAAGTTGATCCAATTTAGGGGAACTTTTGATCCAAAAAAAAAAGGATCAACAATAGAAGTTGATCCAATTAAGGGGATCAACAAAAGTTGTCAACAAGCATGATTATATTAAACCAAGGAAATATTTTCAACAATAGGATTTGATCGGATCAACAATAGTAGTTGATCCCATAAAAATTGGGTCAACAATAGGAGTTGATCCATAAAAACATATCAACCCTACATGGAGTCACTCATGCTTCTACAAAATTGAGGAGCAATATTCAACAAAATGAACCACTTCAGTTCCTAGTTAGTAAGTTCGCGAATGTTTGGCGAATCATTCACGAATTTTTCCGTATCACGAATTTTACCGACTTATTCGCGTACGTTTGCAACTCCGAACCCAAGACGCGTATTATATGGCATTCCCGGATTATTCACGAATCGTTCACGAACTTTACGTATCCCGAATAATACGTCGCTTAATTCGCTAGAAATTCTTTAGCTTTTACGTTTTTAAAGGCCCCACTTTTTGGGCTTTACTTCCTCCCGAGCATACACAACCCAATATTAGACATTGTTATAACTTTTATGAAACAAAAATGACTGAAGAGATTTGAAGGTGCATCTAAACCACTATACCACCTCCTTTTGGATGACTAATATTGTATATATTATTAATATTATCATATTTAGTTTATTTTTTCTTTAAATAACTCTCAAATATGCATAAAAATTAGTATATGTCCTTATAAATAATAATTATTTATTATAATAGATACTGAATTTTCAGAGCCGAACTCACATCTATAAATCGAATTATACATGTACGTATGCCGTTCCGAATTACTGACGAATCACGTCCCGTTGACCGAATTTTGGACCGAATTTGGGTGTTATAAAACCGTATAATACTCGTACGTTTGCCGTTCCGTACGTTTTCCGAATCCCGAATTGCTAACTAGGTTTCGGTCTACACGATGTATGACTGGGGACAAAGCGACATAAAAAATTACTAAAGCCATGATTATATACAATTATGCTCAAAAGCAGACATGTTATTATACGTGAAAGCATGTAAAAACTTTTTAGGAGATTTAAAGTTAAGATGATGTGTCAGCAACTATTCAAATTACTATGTGAATGAACAGTTGGATCTAATGCTTATTCCTAGTGAACTGAGGTTAAAGAAGCTCTTGAGAAGGATGGAAAATTCGTCTCCCTAGTTAGCATTTTCTATCTGTTTCCCAACCCTCAAGCACGGTAAAATACAAAAGCTTACTTATTAATAGAAAATAGCATTCACCTCGTGCCATAAACAATGATAAAAAGATGACTTGCAGCGTGTTATCGTTTGAATTTTCTTTAGGGCAGTTGGCCAGTTGCTTTTAAATCTGTTATGTGTAAACACTTGCACATTTAAAAATGGTTATCAGTAATTTTTCATCCCATCATTTTAGAGTAATCTAGAGCCAAAAGAATTTTTGACACTAGGCAAATAATACTAATTACTTTTTTTTTTTAAACTTGATACTAATTACTGAACCTCCAGATAAGAGTTAAAAACACAAACAAAATGAAACTGAAAATCCATATCTGAAATAACATAATGATCAAAAACAGTATATAAGAATTGCTCAATATATTCCAAACGATTTCTCAAGAGTCATCAACACCCACGAAAATATCATAAAGTACTAAACAAGACAACCATATGATACAACTATCATCCTCCAACACATTAGCATCAGCATTACCAACCCCATCTTAATCTTCAATTTTTCATAGATCTTATTCATTGACTAGTTTCTAAAATGGTATTCAGCTCCATTCAATCAACCTAGCATATAGAAAACTTCTAGATAACCAGCTATCTTTCGTATCAAAATTTAACTTTTCTACTGTTAGCCCCTCCTTGAAATACCTACACAAACTTTTCACTTCTTCCTGGACTAATTAATCTTACTTTCCCTCTCTTCTACACTAAGAAAAGCTACACATATATAAATATAACCACAAAATCAATCCCACACATATATAGCAAATACATCATCATTCACATTAAACTCCTTTAAATTGAATAACCAAACAAAACTCACTGCATGTTAGTAAATTCCAACCCTCATCAGAAAAAACAAGCCTTAATTGAACCGATTTAACAACATCAACATTTGCTTGAAGTCAGTGACGGAGGTGGGGGTGGCTTAGGTAGGCTTCATCCCCCCCCCCCCAAAAAAAAAAAAAAATGTGGAAAAGTCCATTATGCTAAGATAAATGTAAAAAAATAATATGATTACCCCAGGTAAGAATTATAGTTAGCCCATTAGTTAAAACATTCACGCTACCACTAGTACATTAGTCTAATCTTCACTATTATGTTCCGTGTTTTCCTCCGTTTCTTTGAAGTTTGTTTCGATTTTTGTTAGTCAGAAAATGAAACTTTACCCCACTCTATTCCAAAATTTCAATCTTCTAATTTATTTGCTCATTTTGCTTACAAATATATATACTAAAAGATGGCGCATGTGAAATCTAAAAGTATGTTGAATATCAAAAATTGTCAACATGAACTTCTTTTTTCTTTTCATTTGGCAAAGAATACAGACTTGTAGTGTTGATTGAAATGATTCTTATCAAAAACAAAAAAATGTTGAAAAGTTGTGATGTATCTGGTCATAATTTTTTGATTTTGTGTCACAGCCAAGCACAATGAAAATAACATTTTAAAATTTCCGGCAGCCGACCATACATATTCGTCGACCAAGTTAAAATCTGGTCGCTAAGCTGAATTTCATTATACAGGAAATGAAAAGCAACATGTGGCATTGTGGCGTCTTTTCGCTTAAACATTTTGCGGCTTTTGTTTTGTTACAACTGGGATGTGTGATTTTTTTTTATCCTACCCAATCGCAAATTCCTGGTTCCGTCGCTGCTTGAAGTGTTTGATAGTGATAAAAGCACTGGAAAATTAGTATCCAAGCTCCAACATTTCTTGAATTACACTTATCATAACAAAGATCCGAAACGAAAATCTAAAGAAAATATGCAAAAAAAAATGAAAGAACAAGATCAAAATCGAACCTGAGAATTAAAATCTGAGATCGATTCTGGGATATGAACCTGAATCAACATATACATCTGAGTTCTATGGTTATTTATTGATTCATGAATCTATTTGTAGCGGCAGAGGTGATGGAGGAGGAAGTGTTCCTGAGTCTATTTGCAGCGGCGGAGTAGATGGTAGTGGTGGCTGTCATTGGAGAAAAATAAAGAGAGAATTCGATCTGTGAAGAAAAGAATAAAAACAATTGATTTAATGCAGGTAGGTTACATATGAAAGAAATAAAAAAATATTGGTGGATCAGGTGGGCTAATAGATGTAGAGGGATATATTTATTGTTTGATAAGGATATTTGTAAAGCCCATCAAAAAGAGGGACAATAATTCAATTTCCACTAGTAAATAATGTTATCACTCTAGAGTCTAGAGTTGTGTAGTTAGAATGGGTCTTATGGGCATGCCCAAGGCCTTCCCAAGCCAAAAACCCGTGGCCAAAAGGGGTGCTTCCCGCAAGGGTTCCCTAGTGTGCGGGAATCCTAGCGGGAAGACTCCAGGAACGGCTAATGGTTAGCCGTTTTCAAAAAGCACAAAACGATTACTCCCTCCGTCCCACATATATAGGCGGAGAGAGACAATTCTCTTAGATTAAGAAAATTGCATGGGATTCATAATTTTATATACTTTTTCTTGTTTTACCCTTCGTCTTATCTCCAACACAATTACCTATGTACAATAAATATGGGTATATATGGAAAAATTCATCTTGGAAAGCAAAGTCCGCCTATTTAGTGAGACAAACAAAAATCAAAATTCCGCCTATATATGTGGGACGGAGGGAGTATTTTTTAACCGTTCTTCTCAATTATAACGAAGAACCATTGTCCGTTCTCATGTAATGGATAACCATCGACCATTATTTCTTTCATGGAACGGTTAATGACTAGCCGTTCCTTGACCTTTTTTCATTTACACTCCGTTTACAGTCATTTGCAGTTTACGTTTTCTTCGGTGATTAATGGTTACACTCGATTTATTTTGAGATTTGTTGGAGTAATATTTATTTTCAGTTGTGTTGGATGTACATGTGTAAAGGTGCATTTACACATAGTCGGACGTACTGTTAGCCTAGGATTCTTATCATCATCAACGCATTGTTAGCCTCGGATTTTTATCATCATCAACGCACTGTTAGCATCGAATTATTATCTCTAATTGATATCTCATTCAGATGGATATGATGTTATCTTTATCAACAACGGGGATTTCTCTTATAAATCCCAAACAAAATTTTTACAAACACAATTCATTAACCATTCAAAGAAACACCTACCCTGGAGCATAATACAATTTTCGAAATATACCGAGTTACGAATGAATTCTAGCAGGAAAGGAAAACAGATAGTGTGTGTTGAGGCAAACCAAATTTGTCCACTATGTTTTCTTGATGACCATTCCGCAATGCAGTGCCCTTGGATGTATTCGAAGTGCCCACAGAGAGGTTGTATAGGCATCAAAGTGTTACTCGAAACGGAACCAGGACAAAGTAGGTACTTGCGTTTCCAATTTGATAATTTTCGTGAAAAGCACAGTGGTTGGAAGATGCAATCAAGTAAAATATGATATAAAGGTAGATGAACTCTGCAAAAAACTTCAAAGACAAAGGTATAATTAAGGTTGAACATGAAAAGGTTGCCACATGCCCAATCCCTGATTATAATTTTGTTATGAAACTCCATCGTTCTAAAGATAAGAACACCTACGGTGAACATTTTTGGAAATGTCCTGGGTGTCAGTTGGTGGAATGGGCTGAGTAAGTTTTAATTATGTTGCTCGAAAATTTCTTTGGGTAGCTATTACGTGTTTATGATGTAATGTTTAATTATGTGTTTTAGTTTGTTCAATTTTAGTTTATTATGTAATGTTTATGTTTTATTTCTATATTCTGTTTATGATGTCTATGTACTCTTCATAATTCAATGTCATTGATGTCATCCAAATAGTAGGTGTCTCTTTAAACAGTTAGTGGCTTTCGTAAAAAAGTAAGGACGTTTTGTGAACATGAAACCACTTTCGTAAAAAAAGTAAGGACGTCCATTAATTTTTAAGATTCGAAATCTTATTTTCAAAATTTTGCAGGCTTTTTCTTAAATTTTTCATTGCCTTGTCATACATCAACCAAAAAAGTAAAGTTTGTGACCGACAGTAGCACTATTTTTCTTATCTTGATCAGAACTACTTTGTAATGTGTGGATGGGTTTGATTTTTAGAATGTATATAAACCCAAGTTGTGAAATCGAAAAGCGTACACAACATAACTCAAACACCCACCCGCTTGACTTTAAGTATTAGTTTCCTGTGTTGGTAATCTAAATTTCTCATTTCTTTGGCTACACAAAAATGGGGAGATTTACATGAGAAGAGGGTGCGGCTCTTATTAGTGCTTCATTCTTGTTTGGTTAGCATGGGAACCCGAAAATCCACCATCAACAAATGAGGAACAATTTATAACTAAATTTCTCAGCTACACAAAAATAATGAATTATGGAACAATTTATACAGTAATGAATTATGGTCGCTTGTTAAAACCGAATACCGAACAGATCGGGTGGGGGTAGGGAGACTGATAGATTTGTTACGGCTTTACAACTTAGAGTCTCTTACTTAAAACAAGAAGTTTTGAGATATATTGGCTGCATTAAACCATACTTTATAAACATGCCGGCCGGATGGAACCATGAAGATGCAATGAATTTATTATACTAATAAGTTTTGATATTGTATGAATTTTTTTTTTGTTCTTTACTTTATTCATGAAATTATCTGCAGATCTGCTGAAGGTCATCTAAAGTACGAAGACAGAAAAAACGGTGGAAAAAGATGGACACATGATGCCGTTTTTCATATTCTTAAGGCGCATCAAACAGAATACGATCTAGAGAGTATTAATTAAGTAACCGGGGTTTGAGAGTGATTTAAAGTATTATTATTAAGTTTAGCGTGGTTGTATGTTTTATTTCAAACAAAGTAATGTTTAGAGTGATTGTATGTTTCAGTTGAGTAGTGTCGCATTAATATCAATTAGCAGTAAAAATAAGTAACAATGATGCTTAAATAAGTTCATTTTTTTCAGATACTTAAACAACGTAGTACAATTATAACGTCTTTAACAACAGTTCTTGAAATTAAAACGGATTTGGTTTGTAACAACGTTAACTCAAACTTGTCGACGACCCATCACAACAACAGTAGAATCTGAAGGCATCACCTGTGCAACATAAACGAAGTTAATAATGAACCCCTTCGGAAATTTTTATGAAATCACATTTGATCATATATTTGGAGAAAACCTTTTCGATATTGAGGAGCGTTATGTTTATGTAAAAGTTTTTCTTCGTTGGAAAAAATATTACCCCTTTATTCAAAACTAATACCGCTCCCACCCTTATATGCTTTCCATAGTCAGGATGTTCAACCACTTTGCGATGGACGTTTGCTGGCATTTACCATGGGATCCTGCAATATTATAAAAAACCCAACAATGAGTAATGGGTTTCAATAATTGATCACGAAATTTAAATGATTTACTAAGTGGATAAATCACCTTCACTTTCAAAGCATAGTCATCAAGATACTTTCTTTGCTCCTCGACCAGTACAACCAATCTTTCGATTCTTTGGTTTATCGGTTTAATAGATCCCAATTCGGTTCTCTCCTCTGGTAATGTTGTTGTGCAAAGAACCAAGATTTAGTCTGGAAATGAAGATCGTTAACACCTTCATTTTCATCCCCCACTAATCATTGGAGTACTTGTGTAGATACATCTTCCTATCCCGTTACTATCCTTTTATGTATGAGATCTTATAACTTTTGAAGCTCTCTGGATGGTCTCGAAATGATTTTTCGGCTACTAGAGGCACCACGTGAGTTGGGGATTAAACTCTATGATTGTTTTACTACTGTACATGGGGTGAGGTCAATGACAACCGATTTATTGCGGTTATCATATGTGTTTGATATGTTAGCCACAACTGGTGTGTTTGTTGAAAACTCCATTGAACTTTGTTGGGTGACCTCCGAGTAACTATCTAACACCGCTGCAAGCTCGTCTTCATCAAAACCTTCCCAGGGGTCGGCGTCGACCATTTGTGGATGATTAATATGTTTGGAAATAAAAAACCTATTTTGTTTGGCTATTGGTTGTCTAAAGCAATTTTAAATCTCATTGTCGACCAGTTTTGGTTTTTATAAGCAAATAAAAGTGAGGTATACAACCATCCACTTGTGTTATACAATGACATCTGAGACAAGGTCTTTTAAAGCACCCTATTTTGAAAACTCAAAATGGGTCAGTGGGGTCTGCATGAACAGGCTTCATCATAAATGATTTTTTTTTATTCCCATAACAATGTAGTACACTTATTACAAATTGGTAGTACACAAAAACTTAAACCTAACTCACTGTCGCAGGCAACGCGACTGCACTTAGCACGTACAGCAAGCCTTTAAATCGTTTAGTGGACGGACAAGTTTTAGTCTCGTGAGGGTTTGTCAGATAGGTGTGCCCCACAAAACCCATTAATTATCTGAATTAGTCTTCACCGGCATCACCGACATCTTGGATCTCAAGTGCTAACAGTTGTGGGTTCATATGAATAAATTGTTCTCTCAAACTAAGATAGCAATTATAGAACTTAAATTCCGTTCGCTTTTGTTGCATGTATAACTCCCTCGCATGACCCTCCCGCAATAATACACATATATAAACATATATTATTTTAACTGAAGTACCTCTTTAAAATATGATATATAGTTTTACAATGGTATAACTTACAATTCTCGGTGCATTCCATCCAGCAAGAACATTACGATACAGTGGTATCTGCAGTGCTGCGAATATCTTAACCTCTTTTTTTATTATGGAGACACAACAAGCAATAGTTTTATTATATTGCCCATTAATATTTCCTATTATGTCAGTAAACTCTCGCAGCACCAGCTCCCAAAACAACCCAACATGCTGGTTTCTTTGTTGAATTTGACGATTTGATACAGAACAGTAAGCCCTAATAAGAGCCTCATCTTCCTCTGCAGAGAACCTAACCATGTTTGAAAAAAAGGTATGAAAGATAAATAAATAAAAGAAGAAGAGGATTGGTTGTAGAAGTGTTCAAATTTTATGGCTGTTTATAGCCAAGCATCCAAAATTTAAAATGAACTAAAAACTAGTTTTGAATCTTACTCCACATGATTAAAGCAAAAGCATCTACAGACTACTGAACAAGTGATTTGAAGTATCAATGCTATTGGTGGACAATTCACTGGGACAATATTGAAAACTCAATGTCATCGGTCATTCATATTTGTTGAAAAGTGCATATGTCAGAGACATATAACTACACTATGTACCTAATCACTTCGTTGTTGACTGTGTGTTATGTGGTGAGGTTTTGACGATAACTAACAACCACGCATAAATAAAAAAAATTTATTTAAATATCTTTACGACGTAGTCCGGTACATCATAAATACATGAAACAAATCCTAACTCTCTGTCGCAGGCAACGCGACTGCACTTAGCCGGTGCAGCAAGCCTTTAAACCGGTCGGTGTCCCTAACGTCCGAGTTTAGTCTCGGGAGGGTTTTCCAGAGATCACTACACCAAATTCCCGGATTAGTAACAACAATTTGTAACGACTTATGGACCGTTACAAATTTTCCGTTATAAATGGCCGTTACTAATTTTTTTTAAAATTAGTAACGAGCTAGGTCGTTACGAAATTTTTTATAGGCTTTCCAGTCACACGCTTGGTCGCACTTGGTCGTAACACCTTTAGAATATACGTGTGCCATTCACATGCGTGGCTTTTAACCTTTCATCTACACTGTTTATACCTAAGATAATATCTCTACCCTTCATTCTATTCTCGAGATGCATCTCAATCATTTAAACCCTACATTTTATTCCCACTGTATCCTGCATCTCTATCTCATTCCTTGCGCCTTATCGTCCTTTTTCCTCTCTATTGCTCTCTCTCTAAATCTCTCTATCTCACCCAAAAGAGCAACGAAACAGATACTCCTCTCCTTTGATTTTCTATACAATCCTTCTCCTTGTTTCTACACAGAGCAAACATAAATCACTAGATTTTATCCCCAAACAGATACTCTTCGATTACTAAATGAAAAAAAAACCCTAGCTATATCTTTCACGCCGCACCTCGCATACTCTCTTTCACTCTGGTTTCCAGAGACCTAGAAAAGCTTAGCCGTTTCATCACTTTCTTTGATCTATAATTATATACTTCGATCTATAAAATAATTTATTTCTTACCATGATAATCGAAGAAGAGTACAACATAAATCAGTGAAGATATTTTGATTAAAATCTATTCTTCCATTTGGAATTAGTATATTTCTAAAGGGTAATTCTCAGTATTGCTTAATTAGAAGTTATTGTCAGTATATCTTTATGTGGATTTTTAACCCTAGTTTTGTTTAAACTTCTTGAATAATTAGTGGTTTTTTTCTTTTCAGATTTTGGTTTTGAAGGAGAAGTTTATGTTTTTCCTTCGATTACTACACTACTTGATAGTCTAATTGATAGTGTTGGTCTTTGAAGCGGGCATGTTATAGCAACTACCGTGTGGCTTGTATGATACCATGGATATGTTGTAGTAGGTGAGCTTTCAAAGAGCTTGTATTTTTGCTGAGTCTTTGCTTTAATGTCCAGTGTGTTGGATGTTTTAACTTAAGTTGTTATAAGATTGATAATTGATCAAGAAACATATGATTAGAGATGATTTTCTTTTAAATCTAGGAATTGTTAACCTTATACAACGGTTCATAATTTGTCAGCTGGGATATCCAATTTACATGGAGTATGCATAAACCCAATTCATTCATCTTTGGAGTTATGTTTAACCATACATGGGAGGTAGGACCTCAATCACAAATATGTTCTTGCAAACTCAGATCTTTAGGATTGTAACTGTATCTATGGTTGCTCAACTGGTGTCTATTTAGCAGGGGTGTGATGCTTTGTGCAAGATTGTTTGTATATATGTTTGTTGCCTACATTCTCTGAGAATGGTTTGAAGACACCTACGGAGGCTTTTGATTAGTGATTAGTTTCACATATGGTTTTTTTACCACTGAAAATAGTTGTACTCGAGTACTAAGCCTCCTAGCCTTTGTTATATGAGCCTATATATGCAATTGTTAGCTGTTACAGAGCACATTCTATGAGAAAATAACAGACAAAAAGTTGATATATGTGTAGGAAACTCCTGATACTGTGATACATACATGTATACCTTGTGAACTGGAGATTCTTGAGTTGTTACTGTGAAGTATGTTGTTTTGTACTTCTATGTAATCGTGAACGTTTCTGACCCCTTTAATTAGCTCTCTCCTAAATTGATGGTGTAGAGGGTGGTGGTGGTAAAGGCACTTGGGTAAAACTACATGATATGATGGTGAGTCGCATCTCGATAGGAATGATCCAAACTATGAAAATGGCGAGGTAATTCATTTTAACGCTTTATACAAATTCCCATGCCCTTATGTGCGCATTTCTGTTTTTTCCCCTCTTAGGAGCTCCGCTTGTGTATTTCGTACTGTAGGAAATAATATTTAAATGCCTTTTCTTCTCATGCAAAGGATGGTAGATTTAGCTTTTCAAGGTTTCATATGGCCATAGTATTTCGACTCAAAATATTGTTCTACGTTAAATCTGTCTAGAATAGTACCTTGTACTGATCTTCAGACTCGTTTTCTCAAACTTCAGGAACCATATCAGCTTGTCGGTTCTGCCATTTTGTGATCCTTTGGATGATTACAAGAAAGCTGTTGGTGGCCTTATAGATGAATACTTCAGCACTGGTGATGTACAAGTGGCAGCCACTTACTTGAAAGACATTGGCACAAGCGAATATCACCCATACTTTGTTAAGAGATTGGTATCCATGCCATGGACATACATGAAAAGAAAAAGAAGATGGCTTCAGTTCTGCTGTCAGCTCTCTACGCAGATGTAATCAGCTTAGTGCATATCAGTCAAGGATTTGCTCTGCTTCTTGAGGCTGCTGTTGACCTGGTGGTAGACATATTAGATGCAGTTGATGTCTTCTGTCTTTTTGTTGCCCAAGTAGTGGTAGATGACATCCTTCCTTCATCCTTCCTTAGCAGAGCCAAGAAGGTTCTCCCATAATCCTCCAAAGGTATCCACCAAGTTATTCAGACTGCTGAAAAGAGCTACCTTTTAGCTCCTCTTCATGCAGAATTTGTGGAGAAACGCTGGGAAAATCGAGGCAGGTCAGGACTTAAATAATTGGTTAGTACTTGGCTTGATTATGTGATGTTGAAGTTAGTGTCATTGAAATTTTTTGATTTTACTTTGCAAAATATTACGTGTCAGTTTAGACTTTAGTCATATTATTTTCCTTTTTATTTGTGTTGGCTCACAAATTCTGAAGTGATTTTTGTTTTCTTGTAGGTTTTCAGTTTGATTTTACATTTGACTGGATAGATTTGGAGTATCAGTAATGCCCAGCGATTTTTCCTCCCTCACGCACTCTTATAAGTAACCTCGTATTGCAATGATTTCTTTTTGATATTGTGACATTTTAGGTTTGAACATATCTTTTGGTCTTTGATTGATGTTCTTGGTTAGTCTCCTCGACATGTATCTCCACATTTACTTAATGTTGTCTTTTCTGTTTTTGATTAGAGTATGGTTGGATCAGTTGAGACGAAAGTGTTGCATATTTGATATAAAAACAGTAGTAAGAGAAGGCAAATTGTGTACCTTCTAAATTACCTGGTAAGTACTTAACTGTAGTTTTAGTACTCATTGTGTGGATTTTATTTGATTCATGGAGACACTTATCATGTAGTTCTGTGGATTTACTATAGGGTACAAAAAACTGCAAAGCGGTGGGATGATGCTCTCAAGGCGTGCACTTTGCCAAAGTATCTCAGGAAGCCAGTCTCTATGTCAGTTTGGATGTTACATGTCATTCTTACCCTAACGGTCACCATTTGAGATCGTATCATTTTATTCTGTCATTATGAGTTTTAACTTAACTATTTTCCTTACTGGTCAATGATGGTCGATTAAGGACAACTGGTGAGGCTTCTCTAACGAGTACTAAGAAAGATTTGGCATAGTGGATGGGGCATTTTGTTATTGAGCTTCTTAAAGAATCCCCATCTTCATCTTTTTTTTTCCTTGCCTTGTATGAGGCTTGCGCAATTGCAGGTGCTACCTAAATGTTTTATAAAATTTCTTTTGGTTTCTGTGCATCTACTTTTGGTCCTGAGAATTGACTTTGTAATTATAGACTTTGTGAGTTGTTGGGCTTAGCTGACGATAAATTTTTGTGAGAAGCTTCTAGTACCTGGTCTCAAAGTGGATGGGAGAAAGTGAGAATCGATTCTTTAAGTGCCAGCGCGGGGAAGGAAATGAGAGTGAAGCTTCTCGGCATATCAAAACAGAACTTCTTGTACATATGAAGGTTTTTGTGGTGCTAATTTGTGAAATATTAACTTATTTCTAGTTTAATATACGGTTATGTGATTGTTGGGCTTGACTTAATTATGTTGTTATTAACGATTTAGAATTTGAATTTTTGTTGAAGATGTTATACATGTGTTGGTTTCAGTTCCACTTGAAGCTATGGTACTTGATTATGTACATTGATGTCTTCAATGGCGAAAATGGCCGAGGTCCAGTTTCTGTAAGAAACTTGTTAAATATTGGCCGTTTTCGTATTTGAAGATATCATTGGGCTTGGCTTTTATGTAATAAGTTGCTGGAAATTGACACCATCATGCTGCAATCCTGCAAGGATAAATTCATAACTTGTTGTGTTACAAAAATTTTGTGTTCAAGGATAAATTCATAACTTCCAACATCTAAGTATACTTGTATTACTAAGTTTAAATTTGTGGATTTGACACTCAGTTTATACTTGCGAGGTATTGCGTTGGTGGGAAGTGAACTGTAGTAGGGTTGGCATCAACTTGTGTACCTTCTAGATTACCATGTAAGTACTTCACTTGTATACTTGATTGATTTTATGTTTCTTACAATTGTGTACTCAGTTCTGGTGAGAGTGCTTATTATCTTTGGTTGGTTGCAAGACCAAAGATAGTGCAAACTTATGAAGCTTATGGACTTTTCCAGCTGAAAGTACATTTACTGAGAATGCTTATAATTTGTGGAGAACAAAGCAACTAAGATTTGTAAGTTTTGTAGGTAGTTAGTAAGTTTCTATGTGTTCCCTTAGAAATTTGGAACCTTCCATGTATTGAATTGAATGAATGTGATATGCATAAATTGAAGAAATTGTTGTTGAGGGTGGTTACTTCAAATTGTTGTTGAGGGTGGTTATGAATGTATTGAAATATGTATGCAGGGTATTGAATTTAGAATTTCGGCTTATTTCCGGCAGAAAATGAACTGCCGGTGTGACGGACCGGATAATTACGCCTTTAGTGCGTTGCCCCGCAGGCCGTAACTCCCCCGGTGTGCCATGATGAAGCTACGATCCGGGCCTTACGGCTAGGCAAATCCACGTCCATTTGCCCTTGCAAGCATGCTCGTGGAGCATGGTGCAGCTAACTTAGCTTCCACACAGTTCCCAACTTACCCTTGTTTTGAGAAGGCCTTATTAAGTAAGCAAAACTTTCTTAAAACGGCAAAAACGGCCTTTTGAGGCCCTAAACGATGGAATTTGGCTAAATTCTGGTGACCATGTGTATAGATCAACATGTTTTGATCTTTGGGTCGTTTCCCATCAAAATGGACTCATCTTGAGCTAAATTAAGACACTTGGGTTTTTAGCCTATGTCGAACGCCTTAATAGGAAGTATGAGCATCCAGTGAATGGAATGCAACTTGCCTCATCAAGTTTGGCCACAATCATCTCTTACGTCGAGCTACCGAGCCAGATGATATGAGAGGCCAGAATGTCGCAATCATCTCACAGTTAGATGATATGAGCGACAAAGTGCTGGACCGGCAATGCTGCAACTCATTGCGGCTGCCTACGTACCCTTCCCTACTCTAAAGGGATCAAGTACATACCGTAGTTAATCCTCGAAGGGACAAGCAACTTAACCCAACTCGTTTGCTAGGGCGTGGCCAAGCAATAATGGAAATGGCCTAGTCCGTATAGGCCGTTCCATCGGAATGCATCCAAGTGATGCATGTTTGGTCCGCAATATGGCATAATGATGCCTAAACATCAAATGCCCTCTTCGCGAGGCTACGCAACTATAAATGAGCATTAGGCATCATTTATACTCTTCCGGCTAAGCTATGAAGCTTACTTGGTACATAGTCCGCATATGCACCTTCAACCAACTATCCCTCCCTATATATGTCTTAATGGAATTTCTACAAGTACGGAAAGGGGATCATATTGACATGCTTGCTTCACTATTCATGGCCGTTGCCATGAATTTCTGAATGACCGGCCAAGATGGATGTACATTCAGTCCTGGCTCACATGCCAGTTTCATTGTCCGGCCATATGGGCCGTCCACTGCCAACCCGATGTCCGGCCATGTTGTACGTCCACTTCCAACACGATGTCCGGTCATGTTGGCCGTCCACTGCTACTCGATGTCCGGCCATGTTGGTCGTCCACTGCCAACCCGATGTCCGGCCATGTTGGCCGTCCACTGCCACCCGATGTCCGGCCATGTTGGCCGTCCATTTTCAAGGTCATCTACCCAACTGTCCTAATGCATCATTTTATGCAGGATTGGCTCTTGGCCAATGTAGCTTCCAACCAATGCCATATTGGCCTTAGCCAATATTCATATGCGATGTGCCTTACTTGGCACCAGATATGGCCCAGGGCCAAATGCATCTCACCATGCAAAGGAAGCTTTGGATGAAGCTTCATCACAAGCAAATGGCGTCTCTTTTAGCATGCTCCATGCTAAAAACACGGGGTGTTACATTATCACACCCTTCAAAGAATTTCGTCTCCGAAATTCAAAACCAAAACTATTGTGGACAATCTCTTCGAGTTAGATTTCCTGAGCAAAGTTCCATACCAGATGCTAAGAAATCACGGGTTTCTTCAAGTTGTCATGAACAACAATTTAGACTTCTGAGCACATGTCCTATACCACCTGCCCAGGAATCCAAAAAGTGCCCACAACAAAACCAAGAATCGCAATTGGCCAGTGCCAAGAGGATATATCGAAAAGGTATCCTAGATAGCATCCCATACTACCACCCAGGAATCCCTAAGGTTCACAAGTTGAAAGATGTCATCGAAATGACAAGGAAAAACTAAACGCAACACTGTGAGGACCAATCTCTAATGCCAGTGCAGTTGGATGCAAGACACCGTCCCTGATGGATTTACCGGGTTGCCACTCATAAGTGGGATGCTAGCCGGGCCTGACAATGCACACCCTTGGCCAGTGCCAACGTGTGGGGATGATCAGTCCCATTGTCTACCCACCGTCCCAGATGGTCTTCCGGATGCTCGTAATTGGGGTGCCACAGAGGCCTGGCAAACTCACAGTACTTATACAAGCTCAACTCGATTCGCATTGTAACTGGCCAAGCAGTTACAAACTCTTTCCGCGCAAAAGTTAGCCTACTCTCCAACTTTAAGTTTTCCGTTAAGGAAGATACTCGCTTGACGAGTCCACTCCTCACAGTCCAAGAGTTATCTCGGAACTTGCTCTGATACCAACTGTGACGGACCGGATAATTACGCCTTTGGCGCGTTGCCCCGCAGGCCGTAACTCCCCCGGTGCGCCATGATGAAGCTACGATCTGGGCCTTACGGCTAGGCAAATCCACGTTCATTTGCCCTTGCAAGTATGCTCGTGGAGCATGGTGCAGCTAACTTAGATTCCACACAGTTCCCAACTTACCCTTGTTTTGAGAAGGCCTTATTAAGTAAGCAAAACTTTCTTAAAACGGCCAAAACGGCCTTTTGAGGCCCTAAACGATGGAATTTGGCTAAATTATGGTGACCATGTGTATAGATCAACATGTCTTGAGCTTTGGGTCGTTTCCCATCAAAATGGACTCCTCTTGATCTAAATTATGACACTTGGGTTTTTAGCCTATGTCGAACGCCTTGATAGGAAGTATGAGCATCCAGTGAATGGAATGCAACTTGCCTCATCAAGTTTGGCCACAATCATCTCTTACGTCGAGCTACCGAGCCAGATGATATGAGAGGCCAGAATGTCGCAATCATCTCACAGTTAGATGATATGAATGACAAAGTGCTGGACCGGCAATGCTGCAACTCATTGCGGCTGCCTACGTACCCTTCCCTACTCTAAAGGGATCAAGCACAGACCGTAGTTCATCCTCGAAGGGAAAAGTAACTTAATCCAACTCGTTTGCTAGGCCGTGGCCAAGCAATAATGGAAATGGCTATAGGTCGTTCCGTCGGAATGCATCCAAGTGATGCATGTTTGGTCCGCAATATGGCATAATGCTGCCTAAACATCAAATGCACTCTTCGCGAGGCTACGCAACTATAAATGAGCATTAGGCATCATTTATACTCTTCCGGCTAAGCTATGAAGCTTACTTGGTACATAGTCCGCATATGCACCTTCAACCAACTACCCCTCCCTATATATGTCTTAAAGGAATTTCTACAAAGTACGGAAAGGGGAGCATATTGACATGCTTTCTTCACTATTCATGGCCGTTGCCATGAATTTCTGAATGACCGGCCAAGATGTTTGTACATTCAGTCCTGGCTCACATGCCAGTTCCATTGTCCGGCCATGTGGGCCGTCCACTGCCAACCCGATGTCCGGCCATGTTGGCCGTCCACTTCCAACACGATGTCCGGCCATGTTGGCCGTCCATCGATGCTAACTCGATGTCCCGCCATGTTGGCCGTACATTTTCAAGGTCATCTACCCAACTGACCTAATGCATCATTTGATGCAGGATTGGCTCTTGGCCAATGTAGCTTCCAACCAATGTCATATTGGCCTTAGCCAATATGCATATGCGATGTGCCTTACTTGTCACCAGATATGGCCCAGGGCCAAATGCATCTCACCATGCAAAGGAAGCTTTGAATGAAGCTTCATCACAATCAAATGGCGCCTCTTTTAGCATGCGACATGCTAAAAACACGGGTGTTACAGTCAGTCAGCCTAGACCTGGTCAAAATTGGTCAATATTGGCCAATTTTGACCAGGTCTAGGTTGACTTGCAGTAATTTTTTTGTTGTTACGAAAAAGTTCGTAACGGCTCGGCGACGTTACGACGGCGTTGTTACAAAAAAAATTCGTAACGGCACAGAGCTGTTACCACGTGAAAATTCGTAACGACTCACAGCTGTTACGAAGGCCATTACAACAAGAATTCGTAACGGCCATAAAGCCGTTACAAAAAAAATGTAACACCCACTTTTGCAACAGGCAAGAGCCGTTACAAACTGTTTTAGTAACGGCTTGGTTATGTTTCTAATCCCAGAATTTGGTGTGGTGGATGTACCAACAAAACCTATGCAATACTTGTCCCTAACTAATCTTCATCACCATTTTGAGGGGGATTATGTGGTGGTTGTACCACGCATAATTCCGGAAATGCATTTTTCAATATGACGTAGCATTCGTAATACTTAAACTCTCTCCTGGTATTTGTAGCGTACACATCAGTCGCCATAGTTTCCTATATACACATAATAATTTACGTAAGTAAAGAAACAAAAATGGATATGAAGTGGATAGATATACAAGATACACTTACAAGTCTTTCAACGGTCACTAAAGGAGATCTATTATATTGTTCATAAATATCTTTTTGGATGTGTATGTATTGGCTCACTCCTCTTTTTATTACACCAACCCTACTCTTTATATTTGCTTATGTTCTTCGATGAACGTTTATAAAAACATCTTTATAGTTATCGAAAACCTGTCTCCAAACTCTAGTTGCCGACAACAAATGACGACGAACCTCCGAGAGAGTTACAACATCTATCCAAGCATTTATGATGGCTATATCTTCTTCTGTGGTATACAAAGGCATTATGGATGATTTTGAATTACTTACTGTAACGCTAATACAAGAAGATGAAGATATTTGTTGAGGAGATGAAAATTGTAGGAGAGGAAAATGTTTTCTTTGGTGTGTGTTGATTGCCTTATGAACAACTGAATTTATAGGGTTTATATATACTGTTAAATGATCGTCATGTCTTTCAAATGACTAAATGACCTAGCAGAGATAAAGTGACTTGTAAGTTACTGAAAAAAATAATAATTTAAGGGAAAACATGCCTCCTGTGTTGACGGAAAACATGCATGTGTTGACCTTACTGGGGTTTATCCGTTAGTAGGACTCGGACATGGCACTTTCACAGTCGGGCAAGCGGCGTTAAGGGCTGCCTCGGGTAAGATATCGAAACATGAGAAAGCGTGTCATGACAATGGGCATGCCTTTATTCCTTTCGCTTTTGATACATTTGGTTTTTTGGCTCCAGAGGCGGTTGGTCTCCTCAAAAGAGTTCAGAGAGTCATGCATTGTAATGTCATGACTCCTGGATCAAGAGAGTTTGTTTTTCATAGGTTAGGATTTGCAATTCAAAAAGGGATTGCGGCGCAGCTTGTTGCGCGTTTTCCTGTTTCGTCGATGTAATTACTATATAAAGCATCTTTCGATTAAAAAAATTATAAAAATAATTTAAAAGTAAATAAAATAAGTGATGGAATGGTCTTGTCTATGCCTAGATGAACCAGACTGATGGAATGACAATACAATAAGTGTAGCGCAAATAAAATAACACAATATAATATATAGTTTTATTAAACCGTGGATCAATTTCTCAGTCATCGCGGTTACAATTATAGCATAAGTACTAAAGCTTTAAACCTTTAGGTGACCCTAAAAGACGAGTGCTATCTCGTGAGGGTTTACAGAGAGGTGTGCCCACAAAACCTATCGTAACCAGGGTATACATTTGAGTTCATGAATCACTAGAACTTTTAATCTCTGATAGGAAATCATGGAACTTGGTCTTTAGAAATATAAAAACTTCCTGGTGGGGAAACTCAACGCCTTTAACTTGTCGGTACTTCAAATCAGCAAGTCTTTCCTATAAGAAAAAAAAACAAAGGTTTAATATCAATGTTTATGTATTAAAAAAAAATCTACAAAAATGTTTATATTTACCATAATCTGAGTTGTTATGGATTGGGATCGCGGCAAATCACGACAGCTTCGACCTGGTAGGCATAATATAATTGCATTTCCTCCTGAATTACTCCATATATGTCCTTTAAGTTATCCATGGTTATCTGGCGGGAATTTCCAAACTCTAACTTATAATTCTGCCACACCATCTCCCAAAAAGTTTCTGTTGGTAAGAAACCAAGCAAACTTCACGGCGGGAGCTAATTTTCACCCAAGATTTCATGATGACCAAATCTTCGGATGAATCAAACGAAACCATTTTCAAAAAAAAATTCTTAAGGGGAGTGATATGTTGAAGTACGATGGAACAAAGGATTTTTTATTTGGTGTGAATTATTTAGAGGCTACACAGTCTTTTAAAGGATTCTACGAGATGAAAAGGTCTTTATGGATAAGTATGAACCATCGATTTATTAAAGCAAAAGAAAATAAATTTTAATGCAACAGACAAACATTGTCAAAAGTCATTATTCATGGATAATGTAGATTTGAAAAGAAATGTCACTGCACATCAATAGACAAATAATGTCAGAAGGCATTATTCATGGATACTATAGATTTGAAAAGAAATGTCACTGCACATCAACAGACAAACAATTTCAGAAGTTATTATTCATGGATACTATAAAATTTAAAAGAAATGTCACTTAATATTGCATACCTTATTAAATAAATATTTTAGTTCATGAACAAAGCGGTTTTAGAAAATAACCTACTTAAGTACGCATACTTAAGTACCCTGATTGAGTTTGTTTTTGGTTCACAAACTCCAGCAGAAATTCATGGGATGTGAACTTCCGACGTACGCATACTGGTACGCGAACTTAGTTCCGATCATCCTAAACAGTAAAGTACGCATACATTAGTTCAAGGATTTTGGACTTACACAAGTATGAGTTCACATACAATGTTTATATCCAATCATGGTCATATATTCTGAACTCTCGTTTCAATCATTGAAACTTTCTTAGAGGACGTTATATAGTTGTTATTCCCAAACTATTTTTCGCCAAAGCGATTTTCAAGTTATTGAAATAATCAACATGACTTTCGTCACGAGTAAAGATGAACTTGGCCAAAGCGAAAGTTTAACAACACATATTTTGAGAAATGGATAAGCGAGATAAACTCGGCTCGAAATAGCAAATGTGTATAATCGAAGTCTATATAGCAATACGACTTTTGTCTCAAGAGAGGAGATAAAATAGATAGAATTTTGAGTTCAAGTCTCCACATACCTTTTTGTCGAGGAAGTTCCACCAGTTCCTTGAGTAGTTCTTCGTCTTTGCATGATGAACGTCGTGGAGTCTAGAGATCAACTACACTTACTATATCCTAGTCCGATACTTAGCTATAAGTAGACTAGAAATCAAGACTTATAATTTTGGCAATTAAACTTGACAAACAAGCTTGATATAGCAACGCTTGCTAGTTCGACCGAGCAGTGCTCTAACAAATTGAGAAATATGTTTTGAAACTGAATTGATAATTACCTTCGTCTATTGCTAGAGCAGTTGAAGGTTTTGGAGAGAAATTGTTTACTGAAATTGAATCAATATGAGTTTCTTCCATTTTTTGACTGATTTCATTCTCCATGAGCGTCACTTCCTTCAACACAGATCCAATTAATTCAAAGCTTTCCCACGAATTTGATTCCCAATTCTCATTAACATATTTACTCAAATATATCTCCCGCTCCATCAATAGCGGGTTCTTTGTTTCTGCTGCTAAAATTTTCTTGCATTTGACTAGAAGCACAAGAGATGGTTTATTTTTTAAATCCCTTGAAATTACTTCTTGAACTTGAAGAACAGTAGCTAATTGCTCAGCTAAAGCCTTAAATCTATTACCATCATCCATGATCAATCCAAGGAAAGACCGGCTCTGATACCACTTGTAGTGATCTACACTACAAATGAATAATCAGGCCTAATTCTGCAAGATCTACACTGCAGAGATTAGAGATAAAACCTCAGAAAGGCGGAAGAACAAAACCAAACAACAATTTGTATTTCGATACTGAAGGAAGATTACAGACTCTCAACTAAATAGGACATAACTCTAAGACATGTGTGACTCACACACAAACGGTCACTAATACTAAGGCACCCTCTAACAAGATAGTATCCACCAACAGGGACATGACAATCGCGATGATCAATTGGACTTCGCATAGACATCTCGGCGGTGGAGATAAAGTTCACGTGGAAAGCATGATGATAGTGCGATATTATCATTGGCCAAGAGTTATGCGACAAGGAGACAACCTGACAAAGTTTTAGCCGAGTTTGTAGGGAAATAAAGTACTTTAATAGTTGTCATCCAATATGTAAAAGTCATGTATAAGAAGGGAGAGGGCATTGTAGAGGATAATGAGGTTTTCTCTAGTCCAAGTAATAGTTTGGTGAGGAGTTGTAAAGAGAGAATTAGGGTTTGTATCTTGAGAGAAATATTTTCATCTCTGTGTAAACCTTATGAGAAAGTAATAAAATGATTTGAATCTTATATTGTTCACTAGTTTTGGTAATTTTGTGTGTGAGTTACTATTTGAGTGTAGTTGTAGAATTTCTTGCAGCTACAATGATCGAGGGGATTCAAAGGAAGATCAATTGGTAACTTTAGAACTATGTGTGGCGGCTAGTTAATTCGAAAAGATAACAAGAGAGTTGTAGGTCAGGGGACATCACATAAGACTTGACAAAAATAAAGGATATACTATTAGCCTATGTTGTACATATTAGGCGCTACGCGAGCCGTAGCGAGGCGCCAGGCCCCTCGCCTAGCGCCTAGGCGCACCTAGGAAAAATTAATAAACTGCAAGAATATGCATGATTTGGCACCTTGGGCGCCTTGCGCACCTAGGCGCCCATGGCGCCTTTTACAACATATTAGCCGAATACAAATTACAAATCAACAACTTCAGCTATTGACTAGCAGCAGGAAGAACACCCCTAAATGACACTTTCACCACATTGCACTTAAAGAATTAATGTTGAGGCAAAAATTTAAGGAAAACAGTGGATTATGGAATCCTAGGAGAAATATGTGCCAACAGTGGGTTCTTCATGGTGAAAGTAAACTCTAGTGTCTCCGATAAATCAACACCACCTCCAATCTTAGCAGTCCATTTAAAATCTCTCACCCAGTTAGCAACAAAATACTCAAGATGATACGTCGCGAAGCCTACTGCAGGACACATCCTTCTACCAGCTCCGAAAGGTATCATCTTGAGTTCCTTACTCCTTGCATTATCAGTTATTTTTTCATCCGTTGCCATAAACCTTTCTGGTTTAAAATCCATTGGATCATTCCACACTTTCGGGTCTCTCCCAATCTCTGATACTAAGAAATTCACTGAAGTACCTTTTGGTACAACATAATTATCTAGTGATGTGTCTTCAGCAACTGCATGAGCAATCAATAAATGAGCAGGTGGGTGTCTTCTCAATCCTTCCAGAACCACTGCTTTTAAATACGGCATCTGTTGTAAGTGTTTCTCCTCAATCTCAACTTTTTCAGATTCCAAAACAGTTTTGATTTCATCGTATAGCTTGGATTGTATATCTTGGTGCATCACTAAGCGTGCCATGATCCACTGTAACGCGGTTGATGTTGTATCTTCTCCTGCATTTAAAATCTCAGCAGCAAGTGTAACAATTTCAAGTTCATTTAGTTTTCGACCATCTTCTACTTCATCTGGTAAATGCAGGTTGAGAAGTGTATCCACATATGCAACATCGACAAATCTTTCTTCCTGGCGAAGTTCTATAAGCTTCTGTTGACGAGATCTTATCAAAGGAATAAAAAGTTTTTCTTGGTCACTTCGGTGTTGGCAGAGTTCTTGCCAACGTTTCCGAAACATAATCTTGGGAAAGAGATTTATGATGCCAAACCGTGGTGAAGCTAAGCGTGCAGGGTGTAAAGCTTTTGCAACATGTTGGATTTGTCTGATTGTTTTCTCGTCCATTTTTTCTCCAAAACACATCAAACAAAGTAAAGAAAATATAGCGTAGCTGATATGATCGATGACACGGATGGGCAATAAACCCGACTGAGATTCATTCATCATGTTGTTTTTCATTATATCCATGACCAATTTTCGACATGGAGCATATGACTTGATCCTAGAAGGATGTAGAATCTGCGAAGTTAAGTTTCGACGTAGAAGTTTCAATAAAGGTCCATATGATGTAAAACCTATGCTCTGCTTATCACCAGTGATATACTTAACTGTTTCTTGATTTGGTAGCCGATCCGAGAAGGTTGCTCCATTTTGAACCAGAGCTTGGTGGGTGAGAGCATGAGATGCAATGATAAATGTTTTATAGGTGCCGATTTGGAGAGTTATGATGGGACCGTATTTTTTCGGGAGATCTGTGAGTATTGGTATGAGATTAGTAAGAGGCCTAAGGGCGCACAATAATATTGGTAAGCTTGGTGGACCTGGTGGAAGTTGCTTCCGATTGTTATGGAGGAAGTTATTAAAGAGAGATTTCAGGGCAGCGCATATGGATAGCGTGAGAAGGATTATAACCAACCAAACCAACTCCATGATCAATGAACAGAGAAGAAGAATTACGAAGCATAAAGACTGGTCATGAGACTGCAAGACTATATACAAAGTTTTAGAGTTCAAGTCAACTTGGTGTTGGTAATAACGTTAGTTCTAACGAATGAGTGACACACGGCAAAGCATACATGCATAAGATTACAAAAACATACGAACAATAATGCTTATTCTATGTCATGATCACTACAAAAGAAACAACAGGCCGGTCTATGGTGACAGATTTGTTGTGATATATACTTACAGGGATGCATAGACTGAGTCATTGTCAGATCGTCAGAATTTTAGTTCTAGCTAAATGAATTACGATAAGGTTTTGGCTTGATAAGCTTTATCTTTATAAGTCTGAAATATTTGTAAAAGTTATGAATTTGAGTCAATTAGTTTTGTTGGAATTTTCTCATCCAGTTTTCGGTCATTACAAACACTCTCTAATCTATTCGACTGTTGGGGATTAGTTCTGTTATTGGGTTGTGTTCCTTCAAGCAGGTATGTGAGCCAACTTCAAAGGTATGGATACCTTTGAAGGTTCCTACAACCCTCCTGCCTCGCTTCATTCAGTGCAGTGATTATATTGCTACACAGGCCTGAGCATGAAGAACTTCTGCGCGGAACCTGACAATGACAATATAGACTCTAATCTGAGAATAACATGTTAAAAGAAGGTCTTCACCCATCCAAAAGATAATTTCAGGGAAAAGTAGGATGGGCTTTGGGTCCATGAGCTAGCTACTTACCAATTACCATGACCTTTGCCTTGCAATCTCATTTTCTACGAGTAGTGTGCATTTTAAAGAGTGTTAATTTGACATTTTCATCTGATTGATGCTTATATAGGCAGATACTAGCTGAAACAACAAATTCTTCGTGTTAATTAGCTAGATGAACGAACAAGTTGAAATTACAAACACAGTTTTAGGTAAATGTTATCTAGTTTTCATTATTAAAAACTTCTGGAATCCAAGCCCAAATTAAGCACTGTCTTCAACTTCTTTATAGGATGCTGCTTTCCTAATAAGAAACAGAGAAGAAATACTACAAAACTGTAATGACACATCTCGATGTTTACACCGTACCTTCTAATTTCATTCAATAGAGTACCAGAGCTGAGCTTAGATGAAGTTTAAATCCATATAGGTTCCAGCCCTGCAAAATATCCGAAGCAGACCAGAAACTGAAGCAAAGATGCTACAAACAGAAAATGGGGCAGATTCAAAACATTTTAGTACCCCTATCCTTGATGGTTCAGGAAGTTACACCAATAACCAACATACTCCTTACAAGGGGACTTCTAGAATGATCCACACAAAGATTAGAATAACAACACTGAGATACTGAAAGTAGTATACCTACGCTTTTTCAGAGCTCGTCAAGAACTTAACCACACATTTGGCGGGTTTTGGAAACATTAGTAACAACTTCATTGCATTTATTTGTTCCTTATGGTCTTTGCAGAGCCCTGGAGAAGCTACAATGGTTACAGTCTCAAGAAAACTAAGATACTTCAGAAAGAGTTTAATCGCATTTAGCTCCGCTGATTCCCCATTAAAGTACTTGACTTTGATTGACTTCAGGGGTGGCAGCGAATATTTAGGATCAAATGACCAACAACCATCATCCTCTTCGCCGGGGATGTGAATGCTCTACAACAATTAAAGCAAATGTTCAGTAAAATACCAAACCACAAAAGATCTAAGTAGTGACGCTAACACAAACACATAAGACATACTACTTACTCTTATAAAGATTGCCCAAATGGGGTATAGAAAAGAAAATAATGGAAGTTTATTGATTCCAAAGGAGACGCAGAGTGATCCTAGTTTAGGAAACTGATGTAGTACAATCCAAATCAACAGTTTCCCCAAATATGGTAACGCCAGTTTTCAATGAGAGAAGTGAATACCATTTTGTTAACAAAAATAAAATAAAATCCTTTTGTTCTTTTAACTGTATGAGGTAAGAGGTAAGCGACCTGCCTGCGCAAAGACAATAGATTCTAACTAGTGATGCTAACACAAACAGATACTACTTACTTTCATAAAGATTGCGTGGGGTTGAAAAAGAAAATAATGAAAGTTTATTTACTTCCAAAGGAGAAAACAGTGATTCCAGTTTACGTAACTGACGTATTACAATCCAAATCAACAGTTTGGCCAAGAATCGTAACGCCAGTTCTCAATGAGAGAAGTCATACCAATGCTAACAAAAAAAAAAAAAAAAAAAAAAGGCTTTTAACTATATGAAGTAAGAGGTGAATGACTTACCTGCGCAAAGATGATTGATTCTAAATTAGGCGAGAGCTGAAGAAACCTGAAAAATCTTCCCATAACGAACCAGAATCTGAAGCAAATCTCGCGCAATAATAACTTGAACTAACTTCTAGATGGATCAGATTGTTAAATGCAGGAAAATCGGTTATGAGGATATCCGTCTCACTTTGAACCTAATCATTAAGAAAAAACAAAGTTTAGTAGTGCGTAAGAGTTAGGAAAACATAGGTCCAATAACATGATGCTTCATCAATGCCATATTAATTAAATTTACAAGAGCATTCGAAATATTATCTAGGCATACCGGAAAGCAGTCATCTGACATTTAAGACGCTTTACATTAGAAAGCTTTTTAAAAAGCTTGATTGGAAATTCTGCACCACAAGATATGTCAATATCTGCCTCAACTAGTGAAGGAAAGCTGTCGATTACAAAGTCTGCTGGTCTCATTAGTCTGAGAATCATGGTCGACAGATTAGGTGCACAAATCTTCACTGCAGACTCTCCAAAACAACAGTACGCAATGAACAACTGCTTCAGTGTGGGATTTGCAATGCATGGAAATTCATTCCGCAAACCGTTACAGTTTCTCAAACTCAACTCTTCAAGGATGGGGCAGTTAGAAAATAATGCTTTTGACGAGGTTTCATCCACAAAACTAAGATATGCGAGCTGAAGTATCTTGAGCTTTGGAAAATAAACTGTGTTTGGAACAACAAATTTGGTAACAGTTGCCATGTCGAAACGCAAGTTCAACAGTGTCAATGAATCAGAAGTAAAAAATGATAGAGGAAATATCGAGGATGTACTTAGACAATCTATGTAAAGACAAAATTCTTCAACTTTACGCTTTATAATAGTAGTGATCCATCTATTAACCCGAGATTCATCAGAAATCACATCCAGATAAAGATAGAACTTCTGGACGTTAGGCTTCTCATGAATAAATAGTACCGTGTCAACAAAATTCATGAACCATTTGGTTTCCAGCTTTCTTTCATTTGTAGTATCCACTAGAGTTCGCCAGTTATGAAAATCAAGAGTAGGGATAGAATAGACTAAATACTTCCATCTTTTGGATAGAATGCAGGTGGACATACCACGTTTGGCTGGAAGGAAAGAAAGAATGTGATGAATTAGTGCATCAGGTAAATTACTTATCTTATCCTCTCCAACACCCACATGGCTGTTTTGCAAACTTTTATGTTTCTTCTTCTTGTTTTTCAACACCATGATTCCAACCTGAGAAAGCAATCAAAATGAGAGTTACTATAAAAGAGACAAAACTATGTTACACATTTCATCGAACAGATAGCATGCATAAAAATGAAAAACCGGAGAACAGTAGAACACCAATCAATAAAGAACAATCCGAAAGATCGAATAAATCAAAATACCATTCACAAAAATCAAAGAAATCTGGACTGCATTTGTAGTTGGAAGTAAACTAACCTAAAGTTGAGCTCCGGTCACTTCTTCTTCCCTTTGATTTGAACCTAGAGTGAACTTTACCTTTTATTTTCAATCAACTATTGTCAATGCAAATCACAAGTGTATAAATGGTGTTGGAGTTACAGAGAGATAGCGTGGGAAAGAGTATGGCACCAGCACCGGCTCTGTCTCCAGCTCCGGCTGAAGACCATTTTGAGGAGAAAACTTCGTAACTGTAACTTAGTTTTAGGTCGAAGACCGTAGTTATAAACGGGTCGATGCCCAAAAGTGTACCATGCAGAAAGCTATTTACTAAAAATATCTAATTTTTTAAAAATTTCAAAAAAGGTATAATGTGCACATTATAGGCGTGAATTCATCATACTGGGTACACAATGTCAAGTAATGGGTATACATTCAAATATTTTTGGTAATTTACAACATTTTTGGGAATAACTAATTAAAACTAGACACATTTGGAAATTTCCTCGTTATAAAAACCGGCCCTTTTGAAATACAGTTTGCTATGCTAATACTTATATTATTGATGTATTATGTATTTATGTTACTTTTTCTTTCCATGGTTTGTTATTCCTGTGTAAACTACCGTAAGATTTTGTAAATTAGAATCAGCTTGCTCAATTATTTCATTGGTAGAACTCATCCAAATTATGGTCTTTTGTCTCTTTTGAGTCCAACTTTGTGCACCCCTCTAAAACCGGGGTGCACATTCCGGCCATTCTTATTGGATGAATTTTTCCAACAGAAAACCACTTCCGGTATTTTGTTTCCATTTAAACACAAGTTTCCATATAATTAAAAAAAAAGAAATCTCTTTCCATAATATCGTTTTCAAAATGATAACCAGATGTCCAGATCATCTTTATGATACTGCACCATATGTGTTCTGATAATGAAGAAGCTATCCAAGATTTATAAGATGGAGATGAAGGTTTGGATCTCACCAAGGAACATGGACATGGCTAATTTTCTTGTAATTTGGGTAATTATTATCTTTGTTTTGTCATGGATGGATTTTTATAGTGAAAATTACAAAACTTCCTTGCTGTAAATTCAAGGAGTGGTTGACCGTATTTCAGAGGGTATATTATATCTACGTCTGTTTCATATATCTAATTTAAGTAATGAAGGATCTGGAAAAAAAAAAGTGATCCTTGTTCTTAATTGATGGCAAGATTTTTTCGGATAGATACTAGCCCAAGCAGATAATGATCACTGCTACAATCGAATAGTTGAGTTCCAAGATGACCAAGCAGGAAATGTTGTAGCTTAGATAAAACAGAAGCAATAAAGATTTGGTGTTGGTGTTAAGGAATGATGTTTTGAGTCTGACAGTGGAATCAAATGTTGATCATTCACTAATTTATGAGAACCGTTAAGTGTTCATGTGTAGTAGAGTTGAATAGATTAAGAGCCTGAAAATAGACGTCTCTGCAACGAGGTAGTCTCATTTTCTAAGAGTTCTTGTGTATATGTAGTACTTCGATAATCACCAATTTGTAGCTTCAGTTTATGAATAGATCGGTGGATTTATTTTGATGGGAAGTTGGATGAGTTTCTTCGTGATTAATTTTCTCTACTTCGCCCAGTATTCCTAACTTATCATGGGAATGAAAAGATTAATAGAGAATAATCAAAATGAAAGGAACCCAAAATCATAAAAATATCCATAACCATGAAGGCGGCTTCTCGAGCAGATTTGATGAAATCAATCTGTTAGTTTTAGGGATAACGGAAGAGAAGATAGAGAAGAAAAAAAGTTCAGAGATTCACGGAGTAGTTAATTTCGCATATTTTCGATGAACAGAAAAAAATAAAGAGAAAACAAAAATTACAAAACCACTTGCTGTTATTTGACCCAATAAGAGTGGCCGGAATGTGCACCCCAGTTTTAGATGGGTGCACAAAGTTGGACTCGACTCTTTTCTATGTACGTTGCTTTGGGAAACGTTATCAAACTGTTTTTCTTTTAAATTTAATGTTTAATTATTTTATTGACGGTGTTGTTACATCTATTTCCATGGGGTTAACCACGAAATATTGTGTTTTCCATCATTTGATAACAAATCCAATTCCACAGGATTGTGGGCACATTTGGTAAAAAATATGACCTGAAATCTGCTTTTAACTTAATTTCATGGAATTTTGTTAAAAGTCTCTTTACCTTTCCCTGGGAACTGCTTCCACAAAATACATGTTCCGTGCATTTGTTTTCTTTTCCTAGTATTAAACAGAACCTAAAAAAAAATCCAGAAAGAGAATGCTTAGTTAAAGAGAATGCTTAGTTAAATGAGCAAAGATAGAGAAGGTGATTTATCTCATGTCGTGTCGAATATTTGACGAGATCATATGCTAGAAAATTAGTAGCTCGACTTTAGACCGGGTCTTATGGAGCTGCCCAAGCTCTTCCCAAGAGCAAAAACCATGGTTGAAAGTGCCTCTTCTCGCAAGGCTTCCCTAGTGTGCGGGAATACCAGCGGGAAAACTCAGGATACGGCTAACCATTAGCCATTTTGAAAAAGTAGAAAACGGTAAATTATTAACCGTTCTACCTCAAAAACGGCTACTCGTTATCCGTTTTTTCCTTTCTTAGAATGTTTAACGGATACCCGTTCCTTGACCTTTTTTCGTCTACTACACTCATTTTTAGTTTTAGTGTTGTTTTACCAATACTATTTACGCTAGACGGGTAGACACTCCTAAGGTTTATTTTCGCACATTTTTTTTTATTACCGTTGGATCTACTTGTCTTAGGTGCATTGAGCTCAGCTTAACTTAAATTGGCAATTTTTTAAATGGGTTGTAGTGTACACATGGAGTCGCTATGTCGTATTTAGATGGAAATATGTAAATATAAGTGACAAAGATGTGTAAACAAGTTCATTTTGTTCGAATACTTAAACTAAGTAGTATTACTGGAAATTAAACCTAACTCCTTTATCGCAGCATCGCGACCGCACTTAGTCGGTGTAGCAACCCTTTAAACCGTTCGGTGTCCCTAACGGCCGAGTTTAGTCTCGGGAGGGTTTGCAGGAGATGTACCCACAAAACCTATCTTCGTTGGCTCGGTAGAACTAATCTTCATCACCATCTTCACCATCTTCACAGCATAATATCTCGGGATCATACTCTTCAGGCAACCTCTACTTCAGGAGTAAATAACATTCGTATAATTAGAATGCTTTACCGGTTGCGCGGCTTCGTATCTATGTTGCGACTCCATTTCCTATATTAAACAACCAAATATTAAAAATGTGTTATTAAAATAATGTTTAAAAAATTTAGGTGTTTGTCCAAAATTAAAACACTTACACATTCGTTCATGGTCCATCCAGAAGGTAAGTTTCTCAAAACTGGAACCAAAAAACTTAGGTACAGCTTAACCTTTCTCTTAATATTTGGTACCCTGTTTTGTAAAACTATAGATGTTCTCTGGTGTGGGTTTCCGTTCCTGACCTTCAAATGTAGAACCAACAGCTCCCATGAATTGACCCCTGAAACAATATTTCTTGTTTCTCCTTCGGCGACAAAGACATTAATCCAAGACCGGGTAATAGTTGCATCTCCAAGAGGGGTGAATCTGGCGACCATGACTACTAAAATAATAAAAGAATGTGCTTAAAATTAAACAAAAGATATATCCAGTATAAAGAAGATGTTGATAATTTGGTTGTGTTGTTTTGGTATAGAACAACATTATTTATACTACATTTCCTGTCTTATTGGTTTCTCAATTTTCAAATCTTACTACTGATATTTGTGGTCTAGTGTGGTCACTTTGGTTACTGATGCATTATGTCGGTCGAGTTTTCTTATCACCGGTTGTCGGTTTAGTCATATCACTCATAAATTTATTACAGTTATCACCAGTTGTCGGTTTCGTCAGATCACTTATTAATTTATTACACTATTGGGGATTATGTAATTGAGTTGACGTATCAATGTATTTTTCATCTTTTGACATATCACCTCACATCATTTATTTAAAACCACATATGTTCCTTATTTTATTTGTCATTCACTTTTATGCATCACCATCGAGTATTCTAGTCAAGTGCAACTTGAGCATTGTCATAATGTATTTGGATTATTTGAATGTTAGATATGTTTTGTCGTAACATATTTGGTCGACTACTTTTCCAATAAAATACATGTTCTTGTCATTAAAACTCATCAGATCAATGTCTTATTTTGGTGAGTTTTCATATTGATGTGTTTCCTATTGTGTGAATTATATATTATTCTATAATTTACCATGCAGTATGGTAACATTTTATACTTTTCTGTAAAATCCCCTAAATTGTATCCCAAAGAGCATACCCTCATTTCATATGCAATAAGATCTTCCAGTAAGTTTGTAAGAAGATATTCGTGATGCGGTTTAGTAATGAAGAAGATGTCGGTGTTGTGGAAGCATGGATTTTAGAAAGTAACCGAGCCACGATCCCAGGAGAAGAAAATCAATCAACCGAGTTTTGGAACCGTGTTTTTCAAAATTTTGAAGATATTACCGGAAAAGATAATAAAAGAACAAAGAAGTCAGTAACAAACAGATTCAACCTAATTAATACTGAAATCCAAACCTTTGCTACAATTCTGTTTGATGTCAACTTGAAGCATGCATCATTGTCATACGAAGTTCGAGTAAGGATATTATAAAAACTAGTTAATAAGTTGATTATCTATATACTCTAATGTCTAATATTTTATGTTAAGTTATCATGTTAATGTTTTCTTTTTCTTTTTCCGAAAATGAAAGATCGGATCGAGTACCATGAAGACACTAAGAAACCTTTTAAATTTGATGCATTGTATGAGCAATTGAAAGATGTTGTACCTTGTTATAATCTTGAATGAATATATGAGTGTGAACATGTTTTTAAATAAGCAGCAGAGTCTTAAATTCAAACATCAAAAGGGTACAATAGGATTAAAGTAAAAAAAAAACACCCTAATTAAATTAAAGCAACTGGAAATTAAAATCACAACTAATTAAATAATTAACACGACAACTAATTAACTAATAACCAAGACAACTAATTAACCATTAACCAAGACAACTAATTAACTAATTACGAGGATCGTATCCCAACCGGGTACATATTTCCTCCTGCATCTTTGATACTGCATATTTCTTCCAATCAGGGAGCCTTTCCACATCCATTAATAATATTTCCATATCTTTCTGCCTAATGGCTAATTCTTCATTGTGGGCTTTCTTCTCTCTTTCCAAGGTATCCCTTGTCCCATTTTCAACTAACTGGCGCATCATCTCATTTTCAGCTAACTTTTCTTCATGTTTAACTGCATCCTTCTTCTCAAAATAATGAATCATGTTGTTCCAGCCTCGTTCTGTAACTTTAGCCATGGAATTTTCCATCTTAGACTTATCTCTGCTAAGTCCCCTGGGTTTATCTTTTGCAAAAATACGTGTTTGTGTTTGGGTTTCTGTTACTGTATCTGTGCCATCACCATCTTCACTTTATGAAACAACCATAGGAATCGGGGTAGATTGACTAGGTTCACCATGATGGTTCCTTAAATTCTCCGGGTCACAACCTTCAACATGGTGCCTCAGTACTGCAAAAACCGCGTCATGTTTCCAAGGTTTTCCGACCCTTCCTTCAACAAATTTTACTCTTGCTTCTATGTACTGCAGCCATATTTTTGGAAAGTTTCAATGAAATAAACATCTGAATTTATATTATCACATGAAATGAAATTAAAAATAATAACCTTATTTGTATGACGAAACTTACCATTTGTTCATCAGTCCATCCACTCGGCGGGTTCCTGAGATAGGCCGCCACAATTCCTACAAATATTCTGCAATCTGTTTTGAGGGCACTCATTCTGTTTTGAAGAACTTTCCGAGTCCGGTTTGTATGTGTGCCAAAGGTACGGTGGTATTCCGGTTCGATTTTATCCCAGAAAGTTTCGGAATCTTGATACCTCCCGACTATTGAATCAGATGCAAACATAACATAAGCTTTTGTTATTGCCATATCTTCTGCTCGTGTAAAATTAACCATTATGTTTTTCAACAAGTACAATAAATCAAACAAAAAAATAATAATTACAAAGATATATATGATTTTGAAGTGATTTTCAGGTGATTGTAGTAATATGATTGCTAGATTTGGATTGGTGTGCATTTTAGTTACCAAAAATCACATATATATAAGCCGTTTTCAAAAATTTACAGTTGTAGTAAAACGACAGATTATTAGTCGTTTCTAAATTTGGGCCGCAGGATGATTGTAGCCATTGAAGATCTAACGACTGTAAAATAAAACGGCTAACGGTCAACCGTTAAAATGGTTGATGATTACCCGTTCTAGTTTGGGTGATGTTGGATCCTCAACGGTCATTTTAATCTAAAGGTTCATTTGAAAAACGGCTAATTATTAACCGTTTTCCTCTAACGTTCAAATTTTAGACCCAATATATATCTCAGAGGTTAACTTCCCTTCTTCATAAACGATCAAATTATCCAACATAAATTTCAACACACAAGTTTTACATTTTAATTAATCAAATTTGTTGGTTTATATTTTGTTAATTTCTGTTAATTTCTGGAAAAAGTAATGGTTAATTTTGGTGAACAATAAGATATTCAACTCGTGAGAAGCTTTTGCACCGTAGTCGAGCGACCAAATTTTTTGAATATGGCAGCAGAAACTTTTTGGAACGATATGTCGGTCGAGTTTCATTCAAGAGCGGGTGTAAACGAAAGATCCTTGAATGCTCTTCGGTGTCGCCTAGCTTTGCTCAAGAGTAATTGCGGGCTTTTTAGGATTTATCTACGCGAATCAAATAATGACGTAACTTTAGCCAAAATTACATTTACTGTGCGAGGAAGGGGAACATTTCGTCACTCAAGCGTTAACGATATATTTGGAGCGCATTTGATAATCAATCCAGAACATATCTTATAATCTACCAAGTTATTTAAAGAATATAATATGCTTATTTTATAGGTTATCTTAATGTTGTGTGTTTCTATGTTGTGTTATTTATAAAAATGTAATGTTTTTTTTACTACCTGCAGATGTTGTCTTTTTCCTTTGTTGAGTTAAATAAAAAAATTTAGAACCATGTCTCATCGCTTACATAAATAAATAAAAAAACACATAATAAAATCATTCTGAATCGGATGCCAAAAAAACTTGTCCTGGGTCGTAATGGTCTTGATCAACATCAACCTCTTCCGTGTCTTCTCCCGAATCCAACTCGTTTTCTATCGCATCTCCAGGCATGTCTCCATCCCTTAGACCTTGACCATGTCGTTCCCATATATGAGCTGCAAGATCCGTACGAAGTCTCTCCCGAAGAACTGGTTTTGTAATGCCTCACTCGTCTGCCTCAATGTTCCAACTATAGGTGCATGAGGTGGGTCTGACACATATTTTCATTCCGGGTCACGATTTTCATCCTCTACAACGATATTATGCAATATCAGGCAGGTTCTCATGATCGATTTCATATCTTTCTTTTCCCATTAGTTACATCTAGGGTAAAGGATCCTAAATTTACTTTGCACTGTCCCAAATGTCAGCTCCACATCTTTCCTCTTAGCCATTTGATATTTGTTAAATAACTCCAGAATTGGAATACCACTGGGTGCGCCATATGCTTGGACTAACACAAAAGTAACTCTTATAAATTCCATCCACTAAATAATACCCATGTGTACTAGTTCCCATTGATAGTAAAATGACAAGGTGGTGCAACACCATTGAGATTGTCAAAACATTAAGATCATTTTTGATCCACCCACTCCAAAATAACCATGCCAAAACCACCTATCGTATGAAGCAACCGCCTCAAGAACACAGGTGGGATAACTTTTGTGGCTTGTGTGTGTTCCCTCCTCGTCCATTGGACACACCCTCCAACCCCAATGCATACAGTACAGGCTATTAAGCATTCCTGGGAACCCTCGAGCTGCGTTCTCCGTCATCAGCCACTTGGTATCATTCAAAGTGGGACGTCTCATGTATTCCGCATTAAACCCAAACATAATTGCATCACAAACTTCTTAATATAACAGTAAATAGTAGAAGAAGCCATACGGGTATAATCATCAACACTATCAGGTGGTGGGATACCTTTACAAAGAAACTTCATAACGGCATACATTTTCATGTGCGGGCTGTGACCTGGAATTCTTGCAGCATCTTTTCTTTGTCGAAATTTCGGGTCAACCTCACATATTTTGTGCGGAATTCTTAAAAAAAGTGGTCGATATATACCTAAACGGCCATGGAACTTTTTTTGGTCCCCAAGTGCAACTATCATTGAAATAATCATGCATCATCCTTGCATCCGCTTTGGCACGACTTCTATTGATTGATTCTCTCTTCGTCACTTGCGTTGGAACGGGCTGATACAAATTATGAGTATTTTGCAGCATAAATTGATATAGCATGAGAATATTTTGATTTTGTATCTTCTTCATCAGAATCATCGGCAAGACGAACCCCCAATTTGATTGACATATATCTCCTTAAAGACATGCTTCAATTAACAACAACACCGGAGTAGAAATTAAATGGTATCAAAGTGGACATCTAACAAAGTTAACACAAGAATTCAACTATAACAAAGTTTAATACCACCAACATTTGTAATTGAATTCCAACAAAAGTGCAGATTTTTATGACCATGATAATATCTATAACTTGTAAATTACCTAGACAATTAGACATACAATCTAAATTATCTCCTTTTCAATCATAACAATTCATATAACTTGTAAATTACGTAGAGAATTAGACATTCAATCTAAGTCCCTAAAATTAACAATGTCAAATTCAAGTCTTTACAAAGTGGTAACTAATAGTATTTGGATTCAATTTATGTTATTCATCTCAAAATTAATGAAAATATTTTCAATTGAAAAAGAAAGAAAAAAAAAACTAGGGTTTTAAGTTTCATTGGATTACCTTTGATTATTGAGATGATTAATCTCTTCAAAATAACTCCAACTTTCAATTAAGAGCTTCCTCAACAAACCCAGTAACAGAAATTGTGGAGCTGATGTTTATTTGGTTAGTTAGGGTTTTTGTGTGAGAAGAGAGGAAAAAAAATGGGAAGATCAATTGAACTGGAATGAACTGCGTTCGTTGTTCCTGGAAGTTTAGACTAAATTTGGCAACGGACAACCATCAGCCGGTTCAACGGGTGGTTGACTGGTCAAGATAAGAAGAACGGTTAATAAATAACCGTTTTAAGAGAAGGGGTGATGTATGACCGTTATTTGAAGAACGGTTGATTAATTACCATTTTTTTTGCTTAGAACGGCTAACCATTAGTCGTCCTTGGATTTCTCTGGGAAAAACCGCAAAATCCAGGCCCTTCCCAGGCTGAGGTGTAAAGACATTTGGGAAGTGGCTGGGCATCTCCATAAGACCCAGTCTTAACTATCATTACCCTGGCGGTTTAGGACAGACACACAATTCATGGTTGATCATTTTATTCATCTTTTTTGATCGGTTCGTAGTTGGTCATTGAGCACACATCATTCCCATTAGCTGCGATTTTAACATAAATGACATACAAGAATTTCTTGCTAAATTTCCCCCCTTCATTTTCTTCCAACTGAAAAAAATAAAATAAATTACAAACGTCTTCTACCGTAACTGTATTAGCAAAACTTGATGTTGTGAAAATGTACCAGCAGAATGTATAAACTTTTCTTACTACATACATACCATTTATGTGGATATCGTTTATTATTTCCAACAAATCCTGCAGTTTAGAATGTCGATTTACTATTATATGGACACAACTGAACCTCAAAAGTACATCGTTGTAGGGAAAGAATAAGTCTACCGGCGCATTAAAAAAATTTAAAAACAATAAAAATATAGAAAGCTCTTTACTCGCTTTTATAAAATCGGAAATTGTATTAAAATCATATTAAACCGTAACGCAAATCTCTCTTTCTTGCCTCTTTTTTGTAAACCCGAAGAAACCTAAAATATGAATCCTATTAGGGTTGTAAGGGGCTTAGATTTTGGGGGCTTAAAATACTAAATGCAACCAAAACATGGATATGGGGAGACCTAATTTATGTGAAAGTTCAAGAATATCCTCAATCATTTTAACTTATTACCCTTCTAATTTAAAAAAAAAAACTGAAATCATTAACTAATTAAAAAACCGAAAATCATAAAAACAAAAAACGGAAATCATTCTCATTCCCTTCTTCTCTTCTTCTCTCTCTTTCTTTTCTTCTTCTTCTCTTCTTCGTTTAAGACGATTAATCATCGATTAAATTCATTGTATAAAACCATGAAGCCGAAAGAAAATCTAGGTCAATCGTCGTCGAATCCACCTCCTCCTGAAGCAGAAAAATCAATTTCATCAACTGAAGATCAAGAATAAGTGAATGAATGAGATGAGCCGGCCGCTGAGACTCCTGATATGACTTCAATAAGGTATGAATTGACAAACCCACTCTTTATTTAAGCGTTTTATTTATTATTCAGTTAGTTTCGAAAAATTTAGGTCTGGAAAACAGTTTCTGAAACTGCTTACGGCTGGGAGTTCTTGTTTTCCCAGCCGTAAATGGGTCTTACGGTTGGTATCTCTAAGAATAGCCAGTCGTAAATATGTCTTACGGTTAGGATCTCTAAGAACTCCCAGCCGTTAAATAGTCGATGTGTATGAGAGTTCAGAAATCCTAGCCAAGTTGTTTACATTCAGGTTATTCCTAGCCGTATATTCTTCTGTATTCCATTTTTTTTTTCAGCGGTAGTGTTTACGTCGAGGTTATTTTTATCCGTAATTATGTTTCCTAACCGTAACTGTTTTTTCCTAGCCGTGTTTTATGTAACGAGTAGGTTTTTCCTAGCCGTATCTATTATTGTGCTGAAAATTTAACCAATTGTATCTTTCACGTATAGGTTTTCGTATCCGTAATTTTAGTAACCAAGCCGCCAAATTATGTTTCCTACACGTTAAATGTTTTATGTATAGGTCGATTACTAAATATCCCATCCGTAATTGTTTTTGCGTCTAGATTTCCTAACTGTTTTTTCTTATTTGCTTTTGTTTTTTGGTCTTGTTTGTCTTTGAACATAGCAAAAGAAAAGAGGAAGAAAAGATCACAAGAAATAACACCTTGTAATGACCCGACTCCGCAACCTCGTCACACAAAACCATTGGGTCTAAACGCAGGGAATGCAAGTGAAGGTGGACTTGCAATTACCAGAAGAAGTGAAGGTGGACTTGTTGTTACTGGAGGAAGTGAAGGTGGACTAGTTATTACTGGAGGAACTGAAGTTGGAGTTGGCACTTCTATAAAAAATGAGGAAGACCCAAATGAATAAGAAGAATAAGAAAACTTGGACGAAGCAAGTGGTGCTGCTATTGATAAAGGTAAATCTGTATTTTAGGAGGACAAGAGGGAAAATAATAAGTATCCACAAAAAAAAATGGCAAGACAAATCATTGATGCTATGGTGTTTTTACCTCCCAAGAAGAATGGGAGACCTTGAGGTGAGCCAAAAGATAAATCTGTCTTGTTTGGTTACCAGTCATCATGGGCTGCTAGTCTGTGCCGCAAAGGTAATAAGCTAAACTTAATATATGTTATTTTCATTTTATTATGGATATTTAATTATAACAACCAAATTTTTTTATTCTTTGTAGTTTCCCGGTAAAGTGGTCCTTAAACTAAAGCATCAACAAGGAAAGTTTTGGTCGTTGGACAAAGAGCATCCAGATGTGGTGGCTTTGGTAAAATCTCCGGGGTTATGGTCTGGAATCGAGGCTTTGCAGAAGACCTATGATGTTGTGATAGTTTGTGGTTTTAGAGAAAGATTCTATCCCGAAACCATTACTTTTCTACTCCTGTTTGGCGAGATGACTATGACTCCGGATGATGCAAAGCAAATCACCGGTCTTGCTTTGGAAAGAAAGGCTATGTTTGAGGGTTTCAACAATTCTATTCCTTTTGATCAGCTTTGTGTCTTGGCGAAATACAGTCTTGGGTAGGGCAAAGATGAAGCGGAAGAATAGTTTGAGATAGGGTATGAAGTCGTGGCTAGAGCTAAAAGGGAATTTAGTCTACCGAGTGAGCATCGTGAAACAGTTAATATGGCAAGGAAGATTAACATGGTTCGTCTGAGGGAGAAGTTCGAGGATTCTGACCGCAAGACTACTAGTGGAGAGGTGGTGATGGACGCAGAAAGAGTTAGACATACAAATATAGCTTAATTGTTGCACGCTCTTGGGACCGTATTTTTTCCAGATTTCTCAAGAAATAAGGTAAATGCTTGTTATTTGCGGTGGTTGAAGACTCTCAGTCTCGATCCGGAAACAAACGAGGTACCTAGGTACTCGTGGGGCACCTCCCTCCTTGCTAGTGTGATAGACAATCTTTGCAAAGCTTCTAGGTGGAACGAAACACAAATTACGGGATGTTTTGCTCTTATCCAAGTATCCTTTTTTACAAATGTTGGGCATTTTTTTACTTTTATATATTGGTTTGTATGTAATATATTATTTATAATTCTTTTTTTCCCCGTAGTCATGGGATTACGACCATTTTAAATGCTTGAGGCCTTATCGGGATAAGAATTGGGTTCCAGAGAAATATACACGAGGAAGATACCCCTTCGAGGGACCCAACACATGGCTAAAGAGACGGAAATGATCGAAATGAGGAAAATGTTGGATGCTTTGACAATCGATGATGTGTCACATTTGAAACTTGATGAGGATGGAGAAGATAAAGTTGGTGATAAAGTATTTTCTGATGTGGCGACTTATGTGGGACCTTTGTTTCGTTCAACTGGGTTCGTCATTTTAGATCCTCGTGGAACGCTCCGCCAAATTGGTATTGTCCAGAAAATAGTACCTGAAGACTCTCGTTTTAAACTGAAAGTATCCAACTCCCAATTTAAGGACAAAGATGGCAGATTGACCTATGAACCAGCATTATCGATCGATCATTGGAATGCTCGTTCCGAATAAGTAAACCAAATGAGTGGAAGATTACTTGAAGCTTCTCATGGGACTTCCGAAGCGGATGCGAATTATATGGAATGGTACTAAGACGGGTCTCATCCTTATGTGGAAAATTTGGATCCGGAATCGAAGAAACACTTCAAGAAGGAAGAGAGTTCAAAATCAAGGACATCAAGGAATGAAGAAAATGATTGGGAGAAGATGGTGGTACTGTTGATGGTGGTTTTTAGCTTAGGGGTAAAATCATAAAACCCTAGTCAGACAGTGACGTCACAGAAGTTGAGTAATAATGTCCAAACCAAGCACATTTATTGAACCCTTTAATTTGTCTGCAAGAAAATTACCAGGGTACCCTTTTTTTTTAATGCTAATTAGGGTTTCGATAGGACAAAACCCTAATTCTCACACCGCATGTGCCAATGGCAAACAATGCCAACCACACCTACCGCGCCAAGGCATGCCAACCATGCTAGCTACACCCCTGTGCCAATGGCAAACCATGCCAGTCATACCTACCGCGCCAAGGCATGCCAACCATGCTAGACGCACCCCTGTGCCAATGGCAAACCATGCCAGCCACACCTACCGCGCCCAGGCATACCAACCATGCTAGTTGCACCCCTGTGCCAATGGAAAACCATGTCAGTCACGCCTACCGCGCCAAGGCATGCCAACCATGCTAGCCGCACCCCTATGCCAATGGCAAACTATGTCAGCCACACCAACTGCGCCACGCGAAACGCACCTTGCCATGGCCCCATGCCAACCTAGCCGCACCACCTTGTTGGCCTTCCCTACGCGGCTACCAAAACGAAGGCGTGCGACAATCAACGGTCGCCCTTCAATCCCAGGAGCAAATCCTAGCTGTCTAAGATTACCAAACGACCTTTGGCCCAAAGCCCTAGCTTGGTCACGAACCTAGCTTGATCATGCCAAACCGCACCTATCCAAGCTAGCCACGCCATGCACCCATGGCAAACCCTTGGCCCCACATGCCAAGCCAAACCGCACCTAGCCATGCTAGCCGCCCCATATGCCAACGGCTTGCCAAACCCTTGGCCCCAAATGCCAAGCCAAACCGCACCTAGCCAAGCTAGCCACTCCATGCGCCCATGGCAAACCCTTGGCCCCACATGCCAAGCCAAACCGCACCTAGCCATGCTAGCCGCACCATGTGCCAACGGCTTGCCAAACCCTTGGCCCCATATGCCAAGCCAAGCCACACCTTTCCTTGGTACCTAGCCATGCTAGCCGCACCATGTGCCAATGGCTTGCCAAACCCTTGGCCCCACATGCCAAGCCAAACCGCACCTAGCCATGCTTGCCGCACCATGTGCCAACGGCTTGCCAACCCTTGGCCCCACATGCCAAGACAAACCGCACCTAGCCATGCTAGCCGCACCATGTGCCAACGGCTTGCCAAACCCTTGGCCCCACATGCCAAGCCAAGCCACACCTTGCCTTGGCACCTAGCCATGCTAGCCGCACCATGTGCCAACGACTTTCCAAACCCTTGGCACCACATGCCAAGCCAAACCGCACCTAGCCATGCTAGCCGCACCATGTGCCAACGGCTTGCCAAACCCTTGGCCCCACATGCCAAGACAAACCGCACCTATCCATGCTAGCCACACCATGTGCCAACGGCTTGCCAAACCCTAGGCCCTAGCCATGCTAGCCGCACCATGTGCCAACGGCTTGCCAAACCCTTGGCCCCACATGCCAAGCCAAACCGCACCTAGTTATGCTAGCCGCCCCATGTGCCAACGGCTTACCAAACCATTGGCCCCACATGCCAAACGCACCTAGCCGCGCCACCATGTTGGCCTTCCCTACGCGGCTACCAAAACGAAGGCGTGCGACAATCAACGGTCCCCCTTCAATCCCAGGAGCAAATCCTAGCCCTACAAGGTTACCAGACGACACATGGTAACCTTTAGCCCGAAAACCTAAGTTTGGCCACGCCAAACCACGCCATGCCAACCTAGCCGTTCCACCATGCCATGCTAATGGCATGCTAACCTAACTGTGCCACCATGCTGGCCTTCCCTATGCGGCCACCAACGAACGAAAGCGTGTAAAGATCAACAACTACCTTTCCTCTTAAGATATAAAATCTCAACCGTCGAAGGTCACCAAGCTACCAAGTCTCCCGAGCTCGACTTGCCAGGCAACAACACTATGCTACATGTTTTCCACAAAAACATTCGAGACATCAACGCATATCAAACCGGGGATCCTCTTTGGGTATTGGTTTGGCGGTTTACAACGTGCGGCGTACACTACGCCCGTCATAATGAAGTGTCATAAGGGTGAGGCGGTTAGTAAATACAGGGAGTTAAAAGTGAAACGTTCATGGGACATCAATTCCATACGTTAATGTTTTTATGGAACATCAATTCCATGCATTAACGATTTAATGGAACATCAAATTCCATGTATACGGTTACCACCTCCTCCCATTTACTTACCCATTTTTCCATTCCTTAATGAGACCAGGGTACGTTTCACTTCGACTTGTATAAATAGGTCTTACCTATTTCCACGTAACAACAAGTTCATTCGGAATATACAACACTCAGAAAATACTTGCTAGCTTACCATTTGTTAGCCTTCCCACTTTTCTGATACAAGTCGTAGTATCACAACTACTCTTCTAGAATCAACTATTCTGGTCTCATCACTTTCCTTGCTTCCCTCCCCAAAACCAACCCATTCTCCTCCACTTTGTGACCGAAGCAAGTCTAGAACGGCCATTTCTTGGTTTAGGCTGGATTTGTACAGATTGATCTCTCGAATCTAAAGTACTCCCTTGCAGTACATTATTTAGGGTTTAAATTGTTTCTCACCCGTACACCCGAAATTACCGAAATCAGCAGAAACCATTTTCACCCTCAAACAATTGGCGACCACAGTGGGAGATTGATCTTTCGGTTATAATTTCAATTTTCGACCATCGATCTCATGCTTCGACCCAGACATCAAGATGATAGAAGCATGCGACCCGTTCAGGAATCGACGACTCAGTTATCAGACGACCCGACTATCAGTCATGACACGGGAAGGGATGACTGGGGACTTCCTAGAGGATAGAAGCAAATGATCCGCCCAAGAATCGACGTATAGGTTTTCAGGCAACTCAGTAACGATTGGGGACTTTCCACAATCACGACGGTGCTTCCTATAAAACCTGGTCTTACACCCGAAAAGTTTCCTTTTTCATCAGGAGACCTAAAAAACTAAGTAAGTTCTACCCAGACAAAATGCGTGGTTTACCTTTTCAAGTTTTCACGGGAATAAAAAAAAACACAATAGCCATGTTCTGTTCCACCCCATGTCATCTACCAAACACACGGTTCCATGGTTTTCCTGGGATGCCGGCAACACTTTCAACCAAGACAGTATCATTTCAAAAAAAAAAAAAAACAGTTCAATCCTAAATGATTCATTCCAAAAGAATAATCCAAAACCGTCAAGGTAACATTTATCTATCAACCCAAAAAGAAAAAACTAGAAAATCAAAACCATAAACCAGGCGCTTCCATTTGCCTTTCAAAAAAAATTTAAAGAAGTTCAGAAGATAGAAATGTATTCAAGGAAAGTTTTCCAACAACGACTTGCTCCTCTTAGCAAAGGCCTCCCTCGTTCTCTGGAGAGCCGCCCTTTTCAACTTCAGCTGCCTGCACAATCTTTTGAATTCCGCTTCCTGCTTCTTCACCATGTCTGCGGAAGGACCTTCAACTGTTTGGGCCAGCAAATTTTCAACCTCGGAGAAACCGTCGACGAACCAAGGAGCATTGAACTCGAACTTTATGCACATGTCACGGTGGAACCTCCAGCTCGAGATTACGTCCTCAGAAATTGTATGACCAGTCACGTTGTGCATGTTGTCAATCGAAGACAAGGCTTCCTCCACACGCTTGACCAGCGCTTATCGCTAGTAATTTTCTTGGTCGTGGAAATATGACCGTAGCTTTCCAATATCTTGGTATATAACGCCTCATGTTTAGCTGGCACGCTAAATACCCCAATCAAAACGTGATCCGGATAAGGAACCAGGTATTGAGGAACAAAGGTGGCGCCTGTGACTGCATCAGTAACTGACGAAGGATTCCTAACAACAATTGCGCCAACATTCAGGTGAGAAATCTCCGCTGTCTGAGTCACAACAACGCTTCCATCTTGATCGGCCTCTGTTTCAATGCCACCAGGCTTGGCTGACATGGCTAGAGACAAAGCCGTGTCTTCACCAGTTTCCATCTCAAGTTCGTCTTCAGAACCGGCTTCGCTCTGTGATATCATGGCTTAGACACTCTTTTTTTTTTTTTTTTTAAAGGGAGAGGAAGAAGGAAGGAAGAAGAAGAGCATGAAGAAGACTCACTGATTCGCTTCGAGGGCCGACTAGAGGAAGATTCAAAGACTTGCTTATCGGAAGAAATACTCTCGCCATCTCTGGACTCTGAACTTTCATCCTTCTCGGATTCCCCTTCTCCATGGGTAGGCTCAGCATCGCTGCCCTCCGTCTCAAGAGGTGCAGTTTTATGACTATGTGCAAGTTTAGTGAAGGAATTCACGCTGCTAAGACCCTAGGCAAGGCACAAGAACATGCACTCAGAAATGAGACAAAGATATACGCAATCCGATTGAATCAGGAAGAAAATTATACGTACTCGCATATTAGAAGAGCTAAAAGTCGGGAGAGCCATCGGATCCGACTAAAAACCACCAGCACGGCTTTTAGATCTTCGCCCCTTCACTTGGGGACTATCTGCATTCAGGCTAACTGATGTGACTCAATAATATTGTAGAAAGTGGTAGTAAGGTTGTCGTTCACTCGGACTTGACGAGATTGATTTTAAGAATTAGTAAAAGAAAATAAAAGAAAAATATATACAAATATTGTCACAAGATGAAGAGATGGGCTGGGACTCAGGATTCGGCCAAACTCATAACAAAAGGTTCAAATATTAATTCTTTTAACAATTATCGCTCAACAAATAAAAACATTGACTCTTATTTTTGCCAAGGTAGATTCTCAAAATATTAGTTATAAATCGTAAGCATGGGACATCAAACATTTAAGCAAGCATGACCCATCTATTAAAATAATAACTAATTTAATCAAATCATAATTCAATTTTTAATTAGTGCAAAAGTCATAAAAAGAATTAATTAAAATTACCCATGTATGAAATTTGTCTTCCTCCGTCGTCCCAGTAATGTGGTCTAGCTCATCATGTTGGAAACACGCTCAAAAGTCGATTTCATTGCTCAAAAATGGTTTACAAATGATGAACAAAGGAGAAATGATGAAAACCGGGTTTGCAACAGTTATAGTTGTTGCAAACACTGTTACAAAGGATTGTCACAGTTAATATTAAGTCTGCCTTTGTATTACGACCCACGCCTAAGTGTCGTTTTCACTGTAGAAGAACGACAGTTCCCTGTGCGTTGATATTCTTCGTGTTCTTCAATGGCAGCAGCAGAAAAATATTCTGTAACTCGATTTTTATTGCTCCGTGGTTGCTCTAAAACCTCCCAAACTCTCCATTCCCTTCTGTGACTCCCGTAAACTCATTATATAGTCTCAGAAGCACCCAATATATCTTGTTTAATGCGCAAATATTCTCTCTTCACTTCATTATTCTCCACGGTAATATATTCCATTATTATCTCTTTCTCGCGTCTGTTCGTGGTTTGCACACTTCAAACACGCAGAAAACCTTCTTGCATGCTCCATAAAGTCTCCCAAGTCCTCCAAACTCGAGCAATGCACATCACAAACTCTCGGCCAGTCATGCTATCCCGTGAATATTTTCCTCTTTCTTACTTCCCTGTTTTACTTTGAATTGGAGTATTCAGCCCAACTGGATCGAACCAAAGGCCTTTACCAAGCCTGTTTGGCTAATTCAAGTCATCCCAAAGAATATCAGCCATTGAATCTCCCTAAAACCGCTTCAAATTTTCATCCACAATTTTGCCAGTCAAAGAACTTTTTTTTCCCGCCAAAATTATTTTTTCAAACGAAGGAGATGAGGTTGCCCCTTATCCAGCTGCTTGGGTGCGCATATCTTGTGGGTGCCCCTTAGTAATTGAGGTGCCCCTTATCCTATATTGAGAGTCCGAATAACACGTGTCCTCCGGGTGCTTTAGACAACTTTTCGAGTCGATTTTTCCAAAAATGTTTATTGCCCAAAAAATACCTACAAACACATAAAACACTAAAATTAGTACAAAATCGAGTGCCAACAATATAAAGCATTGAGATCAATTTAGACACAAAGATGTGTCTATCACTAACGTATTTTCGCTTGGGATCCATCAGCAATGGATGTTCTACTAAAATCGCAGGAGAAGGCTTACCGCGATGATTTTATACCACATCATTCACGAATACATGGATAGCAAGAAACTTATCCTTCCAAAATATGTTATATTTGGAGGTTGTTGATCGATTTCATTCCGCAAGCAGAAAAGGGAGACTTTGACCCGACGCAAGAGCACTAGCATCGAGAACAGTGGACAAAGGGATTTCTGGAACAACCAGCTGACGAACGAGTGGGACCCCTTGGTCAAAACCCATATGCCGAGCCTACCTATCAATATTGTAAGAGATCGCTTTGCAAGATCCTCGAAAGAAAGACGGTACGTGACCGGGCGTGCAGCTTCACATGAACACCATCTCTCCAACACCCAGATCCTCTTTATCAGAAGACAAAGACATGTTCGGAACATGAGCAAAGGTACTGATCTGAGTTATAGACGCATGCACCGGAGCCCATGGACGAAAATTAACCGTGTACGAGTGGTCAAGAAATCCAACCAGGTTCGAGCCAATCTTTGGACGCCTATTCAACCAGCGCAGTATCCTGGAGCCACCCCAAGACTCGGGAAGTACAGCCAACGGTTTTGGGGCGTACTTCTCGAAGTGCTCCCACAGCCACACCTAAAGAAAGGCGGCATGAATGTACAAATCTACTTTCATATAGCCGTTTCAAGCACACATATCCGAGACCAGCTGATTCAAGTGTGCGTACAGAGAACCAAGAAACAAACCGCAAATAGGGAGAACGACGCCTTTTGCCAGTTTTATAGCAAACTTGATAAGTTCCTGCCTTATCTCCTTCTTTGGAGCCGTCATCAAAAATATCTCTGGATAACCAAAGAGCCAAGAACGCCGCAACATGAAGTATGCTATTCTTCTGGTTCGATTCCAACTTGTCAGGAAACCACTGATACACCCACCAGTCATAGAAGCACTTCGTCTCGTTTTCTTTCCTAAACGAATCCATTTGACTTCACAACCAGGTTGGCGCGTATTTCTTCTTCTTCATCTGCAGATAACCTAACGTCGAGGTTTCCAATTACGAGAAGATTTAACAACATAGCCACGCTCTCCAAGGAGATGGTCCTTTCACCCCACCTGAATACGGCTGTGTGGGTGTCCAGACACCATTTGGAAACAAAAGCAACTAGGCCTAGAATATCTTTCCTAATCTGGAGCACTGCGGAAGCCGTAACAACACCAACGATCTGCGCCTTGGTCAAATTGGGGTTTACATGCTCCTGGCTCATCATAAACCGCATCCATTTCTCGAAGGGACGCAACGGACTCACAGAGATTTTAAAGTCAATAGGAGAGGCATGATATTCTTTCCTCTGAAGGCAAAACCTTATTACGCCTCCTGGCCGAACCGATCGGTCCTCTCCCTCACTTTACGAATCAGTCATAAGAATCGACACATACTTGGGGTGATTTCTCTTAACCGTGGCCGATGTCGTGAAGAACTCATCATCTACGTTTGGCTTGGAATTTCCAACATCTTTCGGTACGGCAGAACTTTCTCAAGTGACATCATAATGAAGACTCTCCCACGCTACTTTCACCTTCCAAACAACTACAATGGAACAATATGAATAGAAATTATTACGGAAAGTGCACAGAAATTATTTTCCCACCCAAGACGCAAGCCAGTTTGTTTCAAAGCCGTACCATGCAGCATAAAATTCTTGTCCGACCGAGGAGGTGCGCCCCACCATGGGAACCATGCACACGGCCGCACCAAAACAAGGAGTAAACCCTAAAAACTAGGTTTTCGTGGGGAAGGGATGGCGATTACTATCGCGTGCTTACTTTGCACAGTGAGTTGAGGCGGTCAATATACTATGGTATTCATGCCTAAGTACTACTACAAGCTCGTGCAAAACATACCTACGGCTAGGATTCACACCAACATTTTCCACAAGGTCATGAAAAGGTACGCCTACAACTAAGGTTTATACCAACACAAAAGAAAAGAGAAAACAAGTTAAAGAAGAAGTATTGGAAGGCATACCTGGGATTTGCTTGTACGCTTTGCTTTACTGCTACCACACGGCTGGGATAAAAAAAATAGGCGTGAAACGAAAGAGAAGCCGACCCTCCTTTTATATATACATGGTAGTGGGAGTTTGAACAAGGAAAGGATTTCCTATTTTGATCCAAGAAAGGAAAAGAGGAAACCGGTCCCGCAAAGACCAATTTCCACGCCCAAGACCGCTCACGCCGTGCCTTGGCCCCATACGCCAAGCCATCCGCTATGCTTTGCCTCCCCAAGCTGTGCACACCTCGCCTCACCGGACCACGCCTTGCCATGGATGCACCATGCCAAGCCGTTCACTCCACTATCGCAGGCCCTATCATGCAAGGCTGTCCATGCCATGGCTTGCCACGCCGACACCAACAACTCGTCAAGCCAACATTATGATGTTCCTTAAGCACGCCTCTCACCTCACCGCTTCACGGTCTACATGAATAAGATCTATGCAAGGCTACCAAACGTGAGATCATGAACTCTCCTTGCCACAAATGGAAACCGTGTCAAGCCATCCACCATGCTTGCCTTCCTAAGACCACGCCACATCTTGGGCCCACGTGCTAATCCATCCGTTACGCTTTTTCTTCCAAGACTGCGCCCGCTTTGCCTCGGCGATGTACGGCCATACCAAGCCAGCAACTTTTGTCTCACCACTCCACGGTCTGCATCCCCAGTACAACTTATGCAGGGCCGCCAACACGGGAAGCAAAAACTCTCTTCACCTCTCAAAAAGGTTAGTCGGATTTTCCTGACCATCTTTGCAATGATTTACGTCTTGATTCCATCCTTTGTCTGTCACCATCATATGCTTACCTCGCAACAAGGCACTGTTCGAACTAAGCGGGGACTTAATGTTGATGGTGGTTTTTAGCTTAGGGGGTAAAATCGTAAAACCCTAGTCGGATAAGGTGACGTCACAGAACTTGTGTAATAATGTCCAAACCAAGCACATTTATTGAACCCTTTAATTTGTCTGTAAGAAAAATACCAGGGTACCTTTTTTTTAATGCTAATTAGAGTTTCGACATGCCAAAACCCTAATTCTCACACCGTATGTGCCAATGGAAAACCATGCCAGCCACACCTACCGCGCCAAGGCATGCCAACCATGCTAGCTGCACCCCTGTGCCAATGGAAAACCATGCCAGCCACACCTACCGTGCCAAGGCATGCCAACCATGCTAGCCGCACCCCTGTGCCAATGGAAAACCATGCCAGCCACACCTACCGCGCCTAGGCATGCCAACCATGCTAGCTGCACCCCTGTGCCAATGGAAAACCATGCCAGTCACACCATCGTTCTCTTGCTAAAGAAACTCCATTGGCCGGTTCTCCTATGGATCGGTTATCTAGCATCTTCTCAGACTCTTTCCAAGGAATGGGAGATGCTCCCCTAGCTTCTCTTTGCGGGACTCTCGCAAATGTGTGTAATCTTTGCTTTACTAGAAGGCAACGATTCTTTCAATGGAGCCTCTAGAATCGTATCTCCGACTTCTTGAATGCACTTGGATCTTTGGTACGCATGCGGTCATATTTCCCTCGTTAACTTTAAATTTTTAAATGTATATATATTAATGACTTTTCTATCTTCTTTCATAGGTTGGAAGAACTTCTTTTGTAGTTGCCTCAGATCTCGAGAGAAGACGCAACAATCTTGAAAAGAAGAACTCGCAGTTGAGCAAGAAGATTCGAGAACTAGAAATTGAAGCTGCGTCGTCTCGCGATAAAGATGAGAGAATTCAAAAGTTGAATACCGAACTTGACTCCCAAAAAGTTAGGGTGTCCACTCTTCAGAACGCTAATCAGCAACTTTATGGTATAAAATTTTTCCTCCTTTTACTATTTTTGTTTCATCGGTCGCATATTGCCCCCTAACTTATTACTTTCGCAGATGTATATAATCTCTCCGATGAGGCTATTCTTCTCCATACATTTCCCGAACCTATGGATAATAACCTTCTTCTTGCTCACCTCAACAACTCTTTAAGTAGTTCATCGAACAAAATTAACTCCCTTTCATTAAATGAACTCCAGACCAAATATCGCCTTTTAGAAATTGAACATAGATCTGGGTTTAAGTACAGCCAACCAATTTAAACAAATGTTTCTTGAGTCTCATAAAGAAATCAAAATTTTGAGGAAGAAAATTAGTGACCATATAGATGACAAAGATCGCATTGCTAATAATGGTGCACAGGCATTAGCAACATTTCAAAAATCTCTTCTTGAGCTACAAATTGAGCGAGATGGATTGCTTCGCCAGAATTCCTTACTTAGTGAGCGAGAAGATCAAATTCGTTCACTCCTTGTTATAAATAATGATGATGAATTCGCCTGGGCTGCGAAAGTTTTAGATAATGCCAGAAATAACCTAGGTGTTGATGTTAGTCTTCATGCCGAGCATACTTCCTTGGTTAAAGATATGATATCTGACAGAGAAGGTTGCTTATTATACCTTACTGTTTCTTATTCCTGTTGTACCGTTTATAAATCATTAATTTGTTGTTACTTCTTTGTAGAATCGAGAAAAGACTTCAAGCTAGGATTGCAGAGCTTGAATCGAGAAAGAACAACTCGCAAGGAATTTCCCAATGAGAATTGAAGAACTTGAATCGAAAAACAACATTTCATAAAGAGTCTCTCCTTCGTAATAATAAGTATTCCAAGTTTAAGAAACAATTTGAAACGACAGTGGCGAATTTTAATAATGATGCCGTTCGTTATCGCAATAGAGCCATGGAGTATGTTTGTAAGGACCAGAATATCCCTCTGCATACATATCCCTGGCTTCTTGAAAAGGTTCCTGAGAATCTACCCGTCTCCGATGTTTCGATAGTGAAGTCGGCGAAGAAGAAAATTCAGCGATGAGAATAATAAAGCGAAGAATCGGATGAAGAAGAAGAATCACCAAAGATATAACTCTTTTTGTTTTCTTTATTTGCTGTAATATCTCGTACATTCTTTGTATCTTTGTTATGGTGAACTTCTTGGATTTTTTCCCCATGAATTCAATCTTCACTCCCTTTTTTTTTTTTTTTTTTTTTTTTTTTTTTTTTTTTTTTTTTGGTAGTTCTTCCTTGTAATATAATTGGCTAACATCATTGATGTATAACTCTTGCATCAGAAGATGAATAACAATATTTCATCCTCTCCATTCCCATACTTGCCTCTGTTATTTATCTTCAGATGGAAGATTTCAGTTGTCATCATGTATTTTGTTGGATAATAATTTTATTGTTGGCGAAATGTATCGTCGCGACGAGGTCGCGAGTGTCTTCATAAGTTAAGAATCCCACTTGTTATTTCGGTAATCTTTATTCTCTCTTTTTTTGTGGCGACAAGATCGCAGGCCGCCTTTACATTTTCATGCAATGGCCCATTGACCTTATCTTATCATGTTTGTGTGGTCTTCCGAGTTAGACCTCCCTAATTAGAGGTCTTCCCCTGCCACCTTTCATTGCGACAAAATCGCAGGACGTCTTTACACTTGCATGTAAAGACCCATTGATCTTGCCTTATCATTCTCCAAGTATTTTTGCCTCTGCAGGATGTTTAAGTTGCGACAATATGACAGGCCTATATATCCTTGCGAACACGTAGCCCCATGACATTGCCGTCGTGCGACGAAATCGCAGGACGTCCGTACACTTTCGTGTAAAGACCCATTGATCTCGCCTTACCCTCGCGTTAGTATTATTGCCTCTGCAGGATCATTGCACAAATATGACGAGCCTAAATTCTCTTGCGAAAACATAGCCTTATGACATTTGCGTCTGTTTTGACACCCCCCCTAATGGAGAGCGTCGCCCTTATCATCTCCCCGGTTGCCCCTTCAAGGAGGCGAAACATCGGCCATACAAGACTAGCTCCTCCCATCCGGTCTTAACAACAACTGGTTGTTTTCGTGACCTCTTATCCCTTATACCTATAGGGTTTATGGTTACAAGGCTGCACCCTAAGTGGAGTTTTCTTCAAGCGAGTGCAACATATGCCAAGACTTACCAAGAATGGCTGGGGTAGGTTCATCCATCCCGGGCACTCGCTCAACCGTGTACCTCGGCGCCTTGAGCATACATCGACTCCTAAGAAGAGACCCTCGGTCGCCCAACCAGGGTATAACCTACATATATAGTTGGGAATCCAAGGTACCTCTTAGGATAGGCTTTCATGGGCCCCAAATTTTCATGGTTCAGGCTTCGGGAGCGGTGTAACCTTCCCCCCCGAACCATGGCGAGAGATACCCCTTATATGACGCACTTTAGGTCTTACGTTTGCCTCTTACGAAATGTTATTCGCGAACTAGGGTGTACGCCATAAAGGTTCGTCCCATTCTTTTGCGCATTCATATTTGTTAAATCATTCAATCATTCATATTTCATCATTTGTTGATATTTGTTTACGAAGTATTCGCGTAGTTCTGTTTCATTTGTTGTATTTCACTTTTCTTTCTTAGTCGAATTCTCATTTTACTCTTGGTCTGCGAGATTCTCGCACATCATTACTTCAATTGCTACTTTGCATTTTGCTTTTATTGATTATTCACTTCTTATGCCTTTTGTTCCTCATATCTTTTGCTTCTTTATTGTCATAATATTGGTCTGTCTCCAGGATTCACCTCGCGAGATATGTTCACCCTCACTTCTATAGCATCTACCATCGTTTCTCCTTTCTCTGTTCATTTCTCACATGTTGCTTCCAATCCTTTCTTTTGGCATTTCTTTCTTCATGACTTTCTATATCGACCTCATGACACCGTTGCGACTCCTTCCAGTCTCCCGTATGATACCAATGCCGTTTGGATGTGGAAATTTTATACACTGATGATATGTTGATGCGACTCCCAAGATTTCATGAAGCCATGGCCTCCCAATCAGCGCATTATATGGAGATTCCACGTCAACCACACGTAATAAGATATCGGTTGATAATCCTTGTAGAGGTATTCTCATGTGAACCTCTCCCTTTGGTTTGTTTGCGGTGCCATTAAAGCCATATATCTTGTATGTAGAGGGGATCAAATCCTCATCTTTTCCTCCCATCGTCTTGTAAGTATGGTAGAAGAGAATATTCTTGAACTTAGGTGTCGATTAAAATTCGGTTGATCGCCAAACAAGCTTTCGCCTCATCATCTTCTCCATCAATTGGTTTGGGTTAATCTCTGGTTTCACAACCAACGGGCTATCATGTGTTTCTCTTCCTTTTGGCACTTCATCTGCAGAGAAAGAAATAGTCTTCACTGCCACTTTTCTAATCTGCGTCGTTCTCGCTTGAGGCTCATTATTTCTTTATCATTAGCATCTCTCGCAAAGACTCTATTGAGCACGTTATCATGGAAATCTTCGATTGTGCGGTAGGAGTGGACGATAGAGTTAGTTCAAATTTCTAGCTTTTGTTCCAACTTCTATAACAAATGTTTCTTTTCCTTTCGCCGACACGTTCGTGCACCTCCGGTGGTGGTGGTAATGTCCGGCCCGCTTCTCCTCCCTTTAGAAAGTGATTGACTTCCCCCGATCAATCATCCCGAGAATAATTCTCTTTATGTTTCTACAATCGTTTGTTTGATGCCCATGGAAACGATGGTAAGAACAAAACTCATGACTTCGTCGCTCGGTGGTGGTTCCATCCCGCGTTCCAAGGTCTTGGTACATCTTCCATCACAAGTATAGCCTCCCGGATCTTTTCCACACTAGCATTCGGTGGAGGCATCTTAATTGGTTCCCATGCTATTCTACGACTTCTCCGCCCTCCATGGTTATATTGCCTTCGTCCACCATAAGTTTCTTGCGCATGATCTAGCCTCCGAATCTTATTATTCTCACATTACGGTTGTAATAGTTCCTTTCTTGTTCAAACTCCTCCCGGTCATGGCTTCCCATGGCTACTATCTTCTCTTGCCCCTCACGCTTTCCTTACTTGCTTGTCCTTGCGAAGTGCTCGCCACCGTATTTATGAATTGGGGTAGCAAGCTTGCGTTGTGAGCATTAGAGTTTGTGTTCGCGATTTGGATCGTAATTCATTTCATTCGTCTTTCTTCTAAGGCAATATATTCTTCCCGTAATTCTCAGATTACGCCATTGTGATTGTATTTTTGATTCTAAAAATTTGAACGTATAACAAGTTGTTCGCGAAGAGAGCATTTACAAATGAGAGTATGAGATATCTTTCCTCAACCCGTCCCCGCCATTTCGCTACACATGGTCCTCCATCTTATTGTCAATCGCCTTAAGCTTTCGCCAACCCTTTGTTTCAACCCGAATACATCTTCAATACACGGTCGCGAAGAGTTGTTACTTATGTATGCTCCCGTGAACGTGGCTTGTAAATGGTTAAATGATGTGATTGTGTTCCTTGGCAGACCTTCAAACCATTTTAATGCTTCTCCTATCAAGCTTGACGCGAAATACTTGCATAGTATAGCATCATGATTCTCCCATTGTAACATACATCTCATATAAGCCTTGATATGTTGTACCGCATGAGTTGTTCCATCAAAGATGTTGGTTAACGCAGTAGATTGCATTTAGGAGGTATTCCTCCCATCTGTACTTCTAGCGTGAAGGGATTCTTCGCGGCTTCTGCGATGGCTTCGTCTAATTGTTTCCTTCCTCCTTCCCTTCTATTGTTCAGTAATCCTCTCATTTCAGCTAGTTCTCTTAAGATTTGTTCATTTGCCTCAGAGTTTGATTCTACTGGTCTTTTTAGCTCGCTTCTCTCCTTCTTCGCTCGCGCCTATTTTCACCTTCCCCGCTCGTTATTTTCCCCTCTTCTTTCCCTCGCGACGCTCTTCTTCGTTTCTTTCGCCAATTCGCACGCCATTATATTGGTTGTTCTCTCTTCTTGGCTGTCTCTCAATTCCCATCTGCACCCTCTCATATTCTTCATTAATATTTCTATTGGTACAATTTTGTTCCCTCCTTCTTTCGCGGTTGTCGTGGTTATTCTCAGGATTGCCTCCTCTATCTCTTGATTTTCCATTTCTCGCTCTTATTCTTTCTCTCTCGCGAGCTAGCCGCGCTTGTTCAATGTAATGTCTCTCAATGTCATTCTCGATCTCTCGGTTTCTTCTCAATTCTTCTCTCCTGCAAGATTATTCTCCCTTCAAAGAATTTGGGTCATTCGGCTCTTGAAGTTGCATGTTTCCTTGATTTTCCCTATTCCGCTCATTTTGAAGATTTTGGCCGAGGAATATAACGATCTTCTATTTCCCCTCTTCTCTCGCCATGCTCGTATTCGGATTTTGTGTTTCTTCCTCGGTACTTTCGTTGGTAAAACTCTCCTTCTTTCTTCCCTATTCGATCTTGAACTTGATCTCACGCTACTTCTAGATCTCCTATTTTGCAACCTCATATTTTCCATCCTCAATTCATGATTCTGTCTTGTCAAGTTTGCTCGTTCTTTTGCCTCTAACCGTCTTTCTTCGTGTATTGTTTGTCTCAATCTTTCTAATGCTGCGATTTCTTCGTTTTCTCCATTCATTCCTTGCTCTCCTTGTCCATTGTTCACCGTTCTCTTTGTTCCTCTTCTCTTTCGTCTTCAGAATCAGATCTCCAAGTATGTACACTTACTCTATCATAATCCACAGCCGCGTTTGCTACTGGGGAGATTGGTGGTTGGTTTTGATCTTCTCCTTCGTTTCTCATATTCATCCTTGACAATTCTCCTGTTTCATTCCTTCTTTCTCCAGCAAGTCTCCCACTTCTTCTTACAATCGTTGGTTGCCCTTGTACATTTCTTCTTCTAGCCATTTTTCTTTTCCAATGAATTCTTGAGTACCTTCTCCAAATCTTTTCTCTGTTAATCCAAATTCCTTCCGTTTTCTACGTCAATCATCGTCGTCCCTGTTTCTAGCGCATATGTAGTAGCAGGTTTTCCCACACTACACCCCTTACTCGATTTTGCTTAATTAGTCCATTGAAAGATGTAAGATCAAGAATATTTATTGATTGAATCCATGAATTGTTTACACAAGAAAATAGAATTACACTTAGAAATTAAAGCACTCTTAAACTTTCTCTCTCCTAATGACTTGCCCAACCATTCCAAAAAGATCTCCCCTCCTCACGAGACTCACTCAACCCTTTATATAGGGTGATACATAGTGGATGACAGACTAAGCTACCCTTTATTTTCGGGAATGTCCCGCGAAGTGTCGCAGAGATGCACAAACATTCGCTCTCGCGACACTTCTTAACCCTCGCCAGGTCTCACGTCTTCTTTATGTTTTGCCTGTCGTTATTCATTGCGTCGTTTATTCTAGCTTCCTGCGACTCCCTCGCGACGCCGTCGTTCATTAATCCCGCGAACCTTGTACGTTGCGATATTATGATCCTACAATCAGGATAAGGGGTTTTATGGATTACTATTTCATGACCCTATACAACCCAAAAAATCCAGCCGTTTAAATCCCCAATAATAGGATTCTAAAATATTATCGAGAATTCCAAATCTACCTGGCATTTTTAGGGGCGACCCCAAAAGAATTAGGGGCGACACAAAAAGACAAAAAATGTCACTCAATCGTAAATCTAAGCTACCCCTTATCTTCCATTTTTTTTAATGGCCAAACTACCTTTTACATCGGTAGATAACTTTACAATCGAGAAGTTAATCCACAATCGGGAGTCAATTTAGTTCATCTAACTTCCGATTATAAAGCATCCCCAAAATAAAATCCTCTATCTTTTGAATTTTGATTATCCTATAATCGGTAGCAAAAAAAGTTATCTTGACTCCCGATTAAACTAGACCTTTGCCTAAAATGCTACCATAATCGGTAGTGAAGTTAGGTTATTTTACTACCGAATATAGAGTAGCCCCAAAATAATATTTTGCAAAAATTCTCAATTTTTTGAATTTTGGTTGAGCCTATAATCGGTAGTAAATGAAGTTATCCTGACTTGTGATTATACAGTGGCTCTCTTTGCAAATTTCCTACCATAATCGGTAGTCATATAACTACCGAATATAGAGTAGCCCCAAAATGAGATTTTGCAAAAATTCTCATTTTTTTAAATTTTGGTTGAGCCTATAATCGGTAGTAAATAAAGTTATCTTGACTTCCGATTATATAGTGGCCTCTTTGCAAATATCCTACCATAATCGGTAATCAAGATAGGTCATATAGCTACCGAGTATAGAGTAGCCCCAAAATGAGATTTTGCAGAAATTCTCAATTTTTTTAATTTTGGTTGAGCCTATAATCGGTAGTAAATAAAGTTATCCTGACTTCCGATTATACAGTGGCCTCTTTGCAAATATCCTACCATAATCGGTAGTCATATAACTACCGAATATAAAGTAGCCCCAAAATGAGATTTTGAAAACATTCTCAATTTTTTGAATTTTGGTTGAGCCTATAATCGGTAATAAATAAAGTTATCATGACTTCCGATTATATAGTGGATCTTCTTGCAAATATCCTACCATAATCGGTAGTCAAGATAAATCATATAACTAACGAATATGGAGTTGCCCCAAAATGAGATTTTGCCAAAATCATCTATTTTTAAAATTTTGGTTGAGCCTATAATCGGTAGTAAATGAGGTAAAATCCCGATGTCCGATTATACAGTGGCTCTCTTTGCAAATATCCTACAATAATCGGTAGTCAAGATAGTTCATATAACTACCGAATACAGAGTTGCCCCAAAATGAGATTTTGAAAAATTCTCAATTTTTGAATTTTGGTTGAGCCTATAATCGGTAGTAAATGAATATATCATTAACTTCCGATTAATAGTAGCCCCAAATACGCATTTAGCACAAATTTCATATCAATCGGTAATATCTTTCCGTTACTTAACTCCCGATTTAGTACTAACAATCGGACACAAAATGGCTTCCGATTATGTAGGGGCATTAACGTATTCTCCCCATTTTTGGACATCCCTTAACGTTGTATATGGGTTGGGAATAAAAAAGTCTCCCCTAATTCTTTTGGGGTCGCCCCTAAAAATGCCAGGCAAATCTATAGTGACCGAAATAATGAAAGTTTTTGGGGTACTTGCTGTTAAATTTTTTTCTTCAGTTCCTTCTTCTCTTCGTTTTTCAACTTTCACCACAACCAAGGACAAGATACGTCTAGATCACTGGACCTACATTTTTCTTTCAGGACTAATACTAATACTAATGATATCCAATCTAAATTCTCTTGTTATAATCACGTAATAATCAGTAATAAGAGCAACTGCAGTGGTGCGACCATAACCAAAGAGCAAAGAGCAAAAAAAAAACTAAAATTTGGGTTTAGTCCGTGTTGGAACGCAGTGGAGGGAGACTAAAATTTGGTCAGGCGCAACTTTGAGTTACGCCCCAATCAGGCGCAGTTCCAAATCTCGTCCCATTTTTTTTTTTTTTTCTATTATTGTTCATACCATTGGGCGCAATTCCAAATTGCGCCCCATTTTTTCTAGGATCCAAATATCGCAACAACAACACACTTGCGGAATCTTCATTAACAACGTCGCGAAACCGTCGCAAAGTGATTTCAGAAATAACATAACAAATGACGATAACGTAAACATGAAGAAAGTGCGAAGATCTTGCGAAAACTATAATGTCTCATGAGATTTAACATTTATACTCTCGCGAGGATGTCGCAAGGTAAATCCGAAATTAAGGGAAATATTAGTTGTACATGAGAATTTTGTCATCCACTATGTAAATACTATATAAAGAGGAGAGCAGGAGAGAGAAAAGGAGGATAATTTTGGTAGGAGAGAGAGAGATATTTTGGAGAGAGATATTTTTAGGGAGAGATTTATCATCTTCTTCCCCAAATAATTAGATCTAGAGCTCTACAAAATATCCATTAATGGAGATTGTAAATGTAATTCTTATGTAACCTCAAAAATCATAGTGAAGAACCATGGATGTAGATCATATTGATCGAACCATGTAAAAAATCCTTGTGTCAATTTATATTTCTAGCACTTATATTTGAAATTTAGGTGATTAATAAGATTTAGATCTACAAAATATTATGAGGGGTGTAGTGTAGGATTTCTGCAACTACATATGCGATTGAAACAGGGACCTAATCTTGTTGGTTCAAGAAAGTTTAGAAAAATTGACTACCGTTGGTGACGAATTCAATTGGATCTATAAACTTTAAGGAGAAAACACCGTCAACAATTCAAAGACATGAAAAGAGAAAAAAAAATATATATATATATATATATATAGGTTGCTGTGATGAAATTCAAGGAAGAAAGCTAATTTTTTAATGGAAGATTTCATATTCAGGAGAAAAAGAAAAAGGCAAATTGTTGAAGGAAATAAAGGAAGAATGAAGAAAAGGATAAGAACAAAACGCCGTGATTTTTATCACAAAAGAAACTCGCACAGATGGTTTGAGTTGGAGCGAAGAAGCTTGATGTTGCAAGATCAAATCTCGCCACGAGTCATATTTTTTCACATTTTTTCTACTGCCTAGAGAGGAGAAAAGAATAAGAGGTGGTTACATGCGAATCTTCGCAAATGAAATCGGCACAAGATGGTCGTGGGATTAGGAGTATGGGTTAGAGCTCGCGTGATCAATTCTTGCAAAGCACAATATTTTTCACACTTTTTTGGAACTCGCTGAAAAGAAAGGAAGAATAATAGAGTGGCAATATGGTCTTCTATCGCAAAAAAAAGACCCAAGACAGATGGTTGTGCGCGAGGTATACTAGGTGGATGTCGTGAGTTCAACCTCACATCACTCATATTTTCCATATATTTTTTCCGAACGGTAAAGGGTGGATGAACTCAAGTACGGAGATTATGTGTTTCTTTCGCAAACAATGACTAGCACAATTGGTCACCGGCGAAGAGTATAAACATAAGGTCGCGGGTTCGAGTCTTCCCCTTCGCATAGAATTTTTGTCAATTTTTTCCTTGAGTATCAAAGGGTGAATATAAGTCATGTATTAGCATTCTCGCGATCCTTTCGCACAAGAGGGATAGCACAATTGGTCACGAGCGAACATGAGGAGCTTAAGGTCGTGGTTCGAATCCCACCTTCTGCATATTTTGAACTTATAAGAGCGAAGAAATGGAGTAAAGTTATAGTATTGTATGTTTCTTTCGCAAGCAGCAAATATCCCAGATGGTCAGCAGTGAAGAGAAGGAGTTTGATTTCTAGAGTTCGAATCTCCCCATTCGCAAAGAATTTTTGCACTTCGCAAATGTTTACCTTGCGAACGTTCGCAGCATAAACACTTCGCAGACGTTCGTTTACTTCATGCAAATGTTTACTTCGCACAGTCTTTGAAAATATCGCAAGGATATCTCGCAAGAAGAAAGTAGGTGATTATTTCGCAGGAACACTTCGCAGAGGCAAGGCTAGCACAGTTGGTTAGGAGGCATGAATGCAAGCAGAAGGTCGCGGGATCAATTCTTGCTTCTCGCATATTTATTTTTGTTATGCGAAATTTCGCAAGGACTTTGCTTATTTCTCAAAGAAGAAAGTTGATGACTATCTCGCAAATTAATTTCGCAAGAGAGGGTTAGAACAGTTGGTATGGTGCGAGAATATGCAAGAGGCAAAGTCAAGGGTTCAAATCTCATTTCTCACACTTCTTTTTGTCATGAGATAATTATATTTGTGCGACATTTATACATTTCAAGGATGCTAGCTTTGCAAGCAAATCATATACTTCGCAAGAGACAACAACAACAGCAAACCACAAAAGCTAAGTACCACTTTCTTTGAACATTTTACTTTTACAGAAAATAAAAGATTAAAAAAAAAAAAAAATTACAAAGATTTCAAGATCTCAAAGATTTCAAATATTTCAAAATTATAAAGAATTACAAAGATTTCAAAGATTTCTAAATTACAAAGATCTTAAAGATTTCAAAGATTCGAGAAAAATCTCGCAGATTAATTTATATATTTCTCTTGAATATTTACTTTACTTCAAATGATATGATATTATGAGAATAAATGAAAGAAAATGACAGAATTGAATGAAAGGATGAATGAAAGAATGAAGACATGCGATAATTTCGCAGAGATAATGGAAATGCGATAATTTCGCAAAGATAATGAGAAGAGATAATCAAAAATGAATGATTGAGACAAAAATGAATGAGTGAGTGAATGGGACGAACCTTTATGGCGTACACCCTAGTTCGCGAATGATATTTCGTAAGAGGCAAATGTAAGACCTAAAGTGCGTCATATAAGGGGGTATCTCTTGACATGGCTCAGGGGAAAGGTTACACCGCCCCTGGAACCTGAGTCATGGAGATTTGGGGCCCATGAAAGCCTATCCGGGAGAGATACCTTGGATTTCCAACTATATATATAAGGTTATACCCTGGTTGGACGCCCGAGGATCTCTTCTTAGGAGTCAGTGTATGCTCAAGGCGCCGGGGTACACGGTTGAGCCAAGAGTGCCTGGGGAATTTGAAGTGTCTCGGCCATTCTTGGCAAGTCTTGGTATATGCTGCACTCGGCCCGAAGAAAACTCTACTTAGGGTGCGTCTCGTAACCATAAGCCATATAGGTATAAGGGATAAGAGGCTGCGAAAACAACTGGTTGTTGTTAAGACCGGATGGGAGGAGCTAGTCTTGTATGGCCGATGTACGCCTCCTTGAAGGGGAAACCAGGGAGAAGATAAGGGCGGCACCCTCCATTAGGGAGCTGATAAGTGTCAAAAGACGCAAATGTCATGAGGCTTAATTTTCGCAAGGAAATTTAGGCTTGTCATATTTGTGCAATGATCCTGAAGAGGCAATAATACAAAAGACAAAGATAAGGCGAGATCAATGGGTCTTTACATGAAAGTGTAAAGACGTCCTGCGATTTCGTCGCAAGACGGCAATGTCATGGGGCTTTATGTTCGCAAGAATATTTAGGCATGTCATATTGTCGCAATAATGAGGGTGGCAAAATAAGACCTTTAACTAGGAAGGCAAAATAAGACCACACAGAATAAATGATAAGGCAAGATCAATGGGTCATTACATGAAAATGTAAAGACGTCCTGCGATCTTGTCGCAATGACAAAATTCAACATAAACAATTTGGATGAATGTAATACAGTTCTTTTATCGCAAAAAAGATTACATGATAAGCTTGCGAGCTTGAGAAAATGATTAAATGATAAGCTTGCGAACATATACATGATAATGAGGCAATGCAAATGCCGCACACTTGATATTATGATCATATTATTATGCGATACTAATAGTGCAGGAATAAGAAGAGATGAAGCACAAGTAAGAACTTGCGAGAAACAATAAATACACAAAGAGGAATGCATATACTAGACACAAAATCAGAGAAATGAAGAATGGAAGCGATTTAAAGCTACATCAATTTTAGAACGGCAAAATGAGCTAAGTAACACAAACATTAGCTATACATAAGCATTCTCATCATACAAGCATTATACTCGCATCATGAAAGCATCGCATAAGCATTTCATGGCATAAACATCGCATACACATTTCATAACATAATCATTACATAAGCATTATATTCGCACAAGTATTTTACAAAAATTCGCAAAGTTATTCGTAGTTTCGCACTATTATTCAGAATTTCGCAGAATGTGATTATTTCGCCAAATTATTTCTCACAATTATAAGCAACTTGAAGAGATTATACTATCGCATGAGAAAAAAGTATGAGACAGAGGCAAGATAAGAATGAAGAAATAACTCGCTCATTCAACACTTTTTCAATGATTATACCCTCATAGATAAAGAACAGAGGCAATTATGGATAACCAAGAAAACATTTTATGTTCTTTATCTTCTCGGCAAGAATCACTTCCAAAGAAGATATTCACCAATGAACAACAAGAATCCTCACCAAAAATGGAATAATAACTTCGCATGAACAGAGGCAATACTTCTTATACTTCAATGATTAATACTTCTTATTCATTTCGCAAAGTTTCGGAACTTCGCAAAAGAATAGAGCATTGCACGAGGCAGAGAGCATGGAGTAATAATTTCGCAATACTTCTTATTCGCAATCAAGGATGGATACTTCTTATATTTCTTCAAGGATACTTCATACTTCATATACCTCTTCAAAGATACTTTATACTTCGCATACTTCAAGAGATAATACTTCTTATTTTTGCAAAGCTTCGGAACTTCGCAAAAGAATAGAGGCAAATACGTACTTTTCAAGTCCAGTATTCTTTCGCTCGTTCATTCATCAACAAAGATCAAAGACTACTACAACAACAGATTTTTTCTTAAAGATCGCTCTTCAAGCAATATTCAAGAAAAAAGAGGCAAGATGTAGGATCCAAATATCGCAACAACAACACACTTGCGGAATCTTCATTAACAACGTCGCGAAACCGTCGCAAAGTGATTTTAAATAACATAACAAATGACGATAACGTAAACATGAAGAAAGTGCGAAGATCTTGCGAAAACTATAATGTCTGCGAGATTTAACATTTATACTCTCGCGAGGATGTCGCAAGGTAAATCCGAAATTAAGGGAAATATTAGTTGTACATGAGCTGTCATCCACTATGTAAATACTATATAAAGAGGAGAGCATGAGAGAGAAAAGGAGGATAATTTTGGTAGGAGAGAGAGAGATATTTTGGAGAGAGATATTTTTAGGGAGAGATTTATCATCTTCTTCCCCAAATAATTAGATCTAGAGCTCTACAAAATAACCATTAATGGAGATTGTAAATGTAATTCTTATGTAACCTCAAAAATCATAGTGAAGAACCATGGATGTAGATCATATTGATCGAACCATGTAAAAAATCCTTGTGTCAATTTATATTTCTAGCACTTATATTTGAAATTTAGGTGATTAATAAGATTTAGATCTACAAAATATTCTGAGGGGTGTAGTGTAGGATTTCCTGCAACTACAATTTTTTTTTTAATTGTTGTTAATTGTTGGGGCGCAACTTTGAGTTACGCCCCAATCAGTCTCTTTTTTTTTATTTTTATTGTTGGGGCGTAACTTTGAGTTACGCCCCAATCAGGCGCAATTCTAAATTGCGTCTCATTTTTTATTTTATTTATTTTTTAATTCGGGCGTAACTTTGAGTTACGCCCCATCATCAGGCGCAATCCCAACACCCCGCTCCATCAGGCGTAACTTTAAATTACACCCGATTAAAGACCAGACTGAAGACTAAATATGGTATGGGTTTTGGTTATAGTCCGGTCTTTGCTCTTTAGTCCGTCTCCACTGCGTCTGATTTTTACCAAAAAATTTGGTTATACTCCACGAATGTGGATGCTCTAAAAGGAGAATAAATCCCAAAGCAGCACTTGAAGGTGAAAATTCCAAGGAAATTTATGGAAAAGATGAAGAAGGAGTTGATATGAATACCCAAGAACTAAAAGCGAAATCTAACAGCAAAGGAAATTTATGGGATCAACTAGTAAATTGAATTAAAGGATCCACATGGTCAAGGATATCAAGGACTGCTTGGATAATTATAGGTGTTCTCATTGGATTAATTTACTGTTATATTATTATGGTGGCTACTGTAACCTTTATTTTTGTTGCGTTATTTCGATTTCATTTTAGTTTTTCTTTTGGCTCTAGCAATAAACTACCATAAGATTTTTAGGCTTGATTAGTTTTACTGTTTTATCTTTAAAAGTCTGAAACATTTCTAAAAGTTTAGAGCCAGTTTGCTATTTGAGTCAATTATTTTTGTTGGAATTTTCTCATCCAAATTATGGCCATTTTGTAGAATGCATTATAATTACTCTCTAATTTATTCGGCTATTGGGATTAGATTTATGTCATTGGTTTGTAATTTGTTTTGTTTTCTTTTGTTTTGTTTTTTTTTTTTTTTTGTACCTAATAATGTCCAACACATTAGTTTGGTATCCAATATTTCAGATATTAAGAGTTGGTACCTAGACTCGTTAAAGACCGTCAAATCAAACCATTGACCTAACTAAGTTGTAACTTGTGTCATGAAATTTATGTTATTACCTTATTATCCATAACAATGACTATAGTTGTCCTAAATGCCAGTTAAATATATGACACGTGTTTGAATCTAGACGGGTGACGGTGACTACTGGTGATGTCGTAATGATGGCAAATAACTGTGACTATTTTACTTAACTTTTACAAAACTAGTGACAAAACCCCTAGGTGAACAAACTAGGGATAAGAAAAAACCGGTCATATTATTTCTAATAAATAAAAACCGTTTCAAATAAAACTGGGACAAAAACCCCCAATTCAAATAAAATTTTTAAAATTCAGTTTTTATTTAATTTCTATATTCCAAAATTGACCTTCCGTATATAAAAACAATTTCAAATGCAAGTTTGGCAGAAAGAAGAAAGTAAAAACGAATCCGAACAAATCAGATTCAGAAAAATTGTATTTCTTCTTTTCTAGTTTTCTTCGTTTTTTTGAGTTCTAGATCTCGTTTCTACACAGATTCATCGTCTTCTCCCAATTTCTACACAGATTCAGAGAGCAATTCAAGTTAGGTTTATCGTTCAGTGGCACAACCAGAGAACCGGAAGAGAAGCTATAAGTTTTGAGATTCGTAGAAGAAGAATCCAATTCAGTTGTTCGAAGAAGAGAAGATAAACGTAGCTGTTTGAAGAAGAGAAGAATCCGATTCAGTTATTCGAGATCTGGTTGCAATTCAGTTTAGCTGAATCATATTTCCTCTTTTCAAGTTGAAATTGAATCTCGAATTGAAGAATCCAGCTGAACAATCAATCAACTTCGTCTTCGTATTAATCTGTGTGTAGTATTCGGATTACTCATCAAGGAATTAATCAACTTTTCAGGTATTTAATTCGATTTTTTGTGTTGATTTTTGATTTGTTTTTGTGAATTTGCTAGTCACTCTTTGTCGAATAAACTGATTTGATGTTAGCATATGATTTTTTATGTTTGTGTTGATGTTATTATGAAGGATTCCATCTCTTTGGAACTGCTTTTTTCAATTTATTGTTGTTGTTGATATTCACATCCGGTGAAACTGCTTTTGGTTGCATCATACATTGCTCAGTAGATTATGGATTCTGTTCTCGCAGAGTTGTTTGTCACAAAGAAGATTGTTTGAATTTTCGTATTGGCCTCCAAGAGTCTTTTGCTAATTTGAAGACTAGTATATGCTCAAGTTGGTGTGATTTCTCTCCTCCTTCTATGGAAATTTTTCATACGGTTGATGATCAGCAAAAGTTCATTGATTCTGATTTTGATCTTCAAGCATTGGCTCTTAGGAATTATGGAATTACATGTACGTCACAAAGCTGAGTGTTCTGGTTCAATAAGTTCAGGAATTATAGCTTTTGATGACCAGCCACGAGTTCGGAATTATACCTTTTGAGAAGCCACGAATTGATTATGATGTTCCGAGATAAAATTAAGGAACCATTGAAGTCCGCTCACTTTGGTTACATCTTTTTCAAGGAGTTGAACAGCTTGTTTAGGGAGGTGTTCGACAAGTTCGTTGTGATTTACGTGAAGTATCACGCAAAGAGCCGATTATGCATTCAAGGTCTACGGGAATGAGAAGTTGAGGATTGGTGCATGTTGTGCTAATAAGAAAGAGGAGAAGTGTAATCGGCATTTATATGTCGTGGTCTCGTTGATGGTGTTGTAGGAAGTCCTTTTATTATCAAGGAACTAAATAATGAGCATACATGTGTTGGTGGATTTGTTAACAATCCACGGATATCGAAGAAACTAGTTAGTAGCTTGATTATTGATGAAATTAAACAGGATCCTAATAAGAAAACTAAGCATATTATGGAATCTTTCACGAGAGACTACGGCTTTGACATTAGTCGTTATTATGCATACTCAGGGAAGAAGCATGTGCTGAATACTACATGGGGAGAGAACGAGAAATCTTTTATGTTCTTTAACTGGTATAAAAACAAGTTGATTGAAACCAATCCTGGATCTCACGTGGTTTTGGAAGTCGAAGAAGGGACTCAAAAATTTCAGAGAATGTTTATCTGTTTTGAAGCTTGTAGTCGTGGATTCAACTTCTGTCGTCCTGTGTTATTCGTTGATGCGACCCACTTGAAAAGCAAGTACCTTGGTCATATGATGGCAGCAACGGGTCTAACTGGAAATGATGGTAAGGTTTTCATCATTTTTTTTATGTTGGTTTCATCATTTTCTATTTTTGGTTTCATCATTTTCTATTTTTGGTTTTCATCCCATCTTATGTTTGTGTTATGTTTTTTTTCCATCTTACAGAAATCTACCCTCTTGCTTATGCTGTGGTATCATCGGAGAATGAAGCGAACTGGAAATGGTTTTTGGAAAATTTGAAGCAAGTCCTTTCTCCTTTGCGACCAAAGCTTACTTTTGTGAGTGATCGAGGTATTGGATTGGTAACTCAAATTCCTGTTGTATTTCCTGAGGCTTTTCATGGTTGGTGCTACTGGCATATGGAATGCAATATGAACACATGATTACCAAAGAACTGCAAGGTTTATAACAAATATGTATCGGGACTGTTTAAGAAATGTGCGTATGCTTCTACTCATAAATATTTTACAGAGAGTTGGGATAAGTTGAGGAAGGTTGAAAATCAGAAGTTACAAGACTATCTAAGTAGAGCTCATGTTGATAAATGGGCAAGTTTTTTCTTCAAGGGTCGACGATATGGTAGGTTGTGTTCAAATATTCTTTGAGAGTTTCAATGGTTCGGTCGTTGAAGAGAGAGAGAAGCATATAGCCGTCATGGTTGATGAAATCAGGGTGAAGCTTATGGACCAAATGTGTACACGTCGCGAGGACTGTGCTAACTTAATGAATTGGCGTCAAACTCTATGTCCACAATATGAAGTTCTGCTCCACGACAACAAGATTCATGGTCAGAACTACCCGGTCACCAAGTCGTCGGAATATGTGTTTGAAATTCATGCTTCGTTAACACGCATAGTCGATTTGAAAAGAAAAACATGTTCTTGCAATCGTTGGCGTATTGACGGTTTCCCTTGTGCTCATGCTGTCCGTTGTATCATGGTGAACGGAGAAGATCCTTACAAGTATGTTGAACACTACTTTATAGTAAAGTTCTATCGAGAATCATATAAACATGCAATCAATCCTGTTCCCACAGTTGAAAAGCCCGTGACAGTGTCGCCGAAATCAATGGTTTTTGGTCCAAATAATGGACCACAGTCAAGACGTCCATCGAAGAAGAAGAGGATTCCTAATACAGGTTCAGTTCCCAATAAGATGATGAGAACCTGTGGTTTCTGTAAGGTTTTGACCACCCATAATAGAAGGACATGCCCTTCTCGTCGGATTTCATGAGAACTTGTAGTCATTTCGACTACAAGTCATCGAATTTCGCTCTTAGTTTCGTTTTTAGACAACAATATGTGTTTCATCTACTATTTCAGATTTTTGTTTTTAGAAGTTAATGTGCTGCAGGTGTTTTCTATTTATAATTTGTCTAAGAATAAATAAGTTTGATTAAGTTTTTCAGATTTTTTGTTTGATTAAGTTTGTCAGAATTTTTGCAGGCCTTTATAGTTTGGTGTAACCGAATTAGGTTTCATCATTTTTTGATGAAACCAGAATAGGTTCCATCATTTGTTTGATGAAACCCTTTTTGGTTTCACCATTGTTTTACTGTCACTTTTTTTACTATATTTTTTAACAACACAGTAGATGTTGTTTTGTCTACCGTTTATTGGTGCCACAAATATATGATACATAATTTATGGAAACTGTTTTATAGAAATGAGACATCATATTTCTGTAGACATAAGCTTTTAAGGGAACACAACTGAAATCGCACGAAATTGTTTTTTTATATAAACTATAACCATTTCACAAGTACTTTAACTTCAACTAAAACTTGAATCTGCAAGAAGAACTGTATGTGAAGGAGTATCATCATTACAATAACCATTTCAAAAGTAATTTAAACTTCAACTAAACTGAATGTTAAAGAGGACGAGCACGACATGAGTATTATTCTATATTGTCAAGGAGTATCTTCAACGCCAACTTTGGTCTCATGTTATGCACCTTTTCTCGTATATCATCTTCACGAGACATGTTTCCTTTCAAGAGGCTCTTCATATAATAGCAAACATGCAGGCCACAATCGTTCCTGAAAAACCAAAATAATGTTTCAACTGTTATAAAGTGACTAGTTGAGAGTGTTCTGATATTAGTAGCTATATGTAAAGCATTCGGTTTCTAACTTTTTACAAGTGATGTAATGATTTCAAGCATATTCATATGTGAACTAATAAACTTCAAAACGTAGCTTACCCCATTTGTTGACAACATGAAGGGGTGTGCAGAGTGTACGGTGTTGGTTGACTAGTCTGCTCGTCACGGGGGAGCTTTGCGTCGTGCTGTGCAAATGCTGATATTATTCGTTGTCTCATGCTTTCAGCACTTTTTCCGCATTCTTCTTCGGTGGAATCCAAGGAGTTGTAGTGATAAAATTCTCCGGTTTCAAAATCAAAAGAAAGCAGCGTCCAATGGTTTACATCTCCAATTGGTGTCAGCAACGGAACGAACAAAAACCGCACGCTATAATCCATTTTATCGATGAAACCTTCTATTACAGCACCACATTTCTTTCCTAATGAGTGACATGTCTGAAACCAAATATCAGATAACAACTCCTTGATGAGTTACAAACACGCAAGTTTGATGAAACCAAACTTGGTTCCATCAAAATTAACCATATAGAAAACAACATTTTTTGTTTTCCATAACTATTTTTTCTGCCAAAAAAATTACATTAAAGAATTTCAGAATAAACTTACATAGGCAAATGTGCTTAGAAACACAGCTCTCTGGTACTTTGGAGAACCATCTTGTTTCAACTCTTTTTTTTTTTTTTGATGTTGTTTTGCAGCTTCAAAATATAGAACTCAATGATGTCTCCTGCGACGTCACCTTTTCTCATCAAACTATCCATATTCTTTCCCGATATATGTAAGTGAAGATGTAAATGCTCCCACGCCGTTGACCTATTAATTTTATTTTTTTTAAAAGCTAGTCAATGATACATCATAAAAGGAGAAACAATGCATAACTTGGAACAAATTTTTGATGAAACCAGTCTTGGTTTCATCAGTTATTTCCCACTTACCTTTCATTGTTCTTTCTGAAAAAAGTGGTCACGAGGGGTTTCTCATTTCTGTTGAGTACATTCAAGATCTTCAAGTTATCAACTGGTTTCAACTTCACCCCCTGTACTTCCTGAACCTCCTTCTTCTCCTTGCACTTACTAGCTATAACCTTTCTTCTTTTTTTCACACTGGTGTTGTAATCTTGCATTCTCATAGGTGGTCCCAAATTCCTTCTGTCTTCCCTCATTCTTGTAACCATGTTACTCATCCTCTGTTCAGCACTGCGTTCTCCCTGTCCTTGCTCTTGACTGTCACACTGCGACAGCTGGTTTTTCATTTTCTAACTCGAGTAAATCATTTGCCATTTTTACGGCTCAGTAGTAGTATACGCTTCCAACATTTGGCTTTGACGATGAACAAATTCTCTTATTGTATTCGGATTCCATTTTCCGAATTTCATCTTCATCAATTACAAATTGAGTTTCATTGTCTTCTTGCTCAATATTTATCTTCGGCGAAGTAGCTTTCTCAATTTCAGATTCGACCCGCTCTGCCGCCTTGATATCCTCAATAGTATTCGGAGTTAACTCAGTACCATCTCCTTCTTGTTCTTCCTCGGTCACTGGCTTCGACGAAGTAGCTTTCTCCATTTCAGATTCCACCCGCTCGCCGCCTTGATATCCTCAATAGTATTCTCGGAGTCAACTCGTAGCATCTCCTTCTTGTTCTTCCTCGGTCACTGGCTTCGAAGAAGAAGCTTTCTCCATTTCAGATTCCACCTGCTCTGCCGCCTTGATCTCCTCGATAGTATTTGGAGTCAACTCAGTACCATCTCCTTCTTGTTCTTCGTCGGTCACTGGCTTCGACGAAGAAGATATGACCTGCTCTTTTGCTACTCCTTCTTTTATTTGGTTTAACAAATTTGTAAGGTCAACATCTGAAAAGACACTATCTAGTGTAACGGGATCTTCACCTTTTGCAGATTCGTGTTTATGTTCCGCATCTTGTGGTGTTTCTCCATGGGTTGAATCCTTTTCTATTAAATCCTTTTCTGGTTGCATCAGAAAATCTTCAAGATTTTCAGCAGCATCTTCCCATGTTTCAAAACTTGAAACCTTTTCTCCAGGCAGCAAAACCCCACCTTGTTCCATCACAACATTGTCATCATGTGGTAGCCTTTCTCCAGACGGCAAAACTGTTTCTTGTTGTATCACGCAATCCACCATCGCTGCATCTATCATGTTAACATCCCTTGTTACCTGTAATATTAAGATATCTAAGTCATTTTCACTACAAAAACAGGTGCTATTAGTGAGGGTTCATAAACCGTCACAAATAGGAAAAAACCGTCACTAATAGCAAATACACCGTCACAAATACTCATTCGTGACGGACGGCCAACCGTCTAGACTAGTGGCGTCACAAATGTTATTGGTGACGGTTTTTCACTTTTTGTGACGGGTTGGTCAACCGTCACTAATATATTTTCTATCTGTTTGGCCGTCACCAACTCTACTACCACCGCCGGCTAAACTTTTCCGGCAACGGCTACCAAGTCCGGTTTCTGTATTTGTGACGGTTTACAGACCCTCACTAATATTTTCCGGCCGCCGTCCGTTAACGTTAACCGGTCACCGGAGCTGGATTTTAGAGTGGAAGAATTCTCAATTCTTAGATTTTTCAGAACATAAATCTTAGATAGAAACTTGCATTCATATATAACAAAGTTTTATAGTTCTCCATTGAACTTGTATCACTGTTATAAAAAAAGGTGGTGTTTGACTCTTAGATTTGAGAGTCATTAGACGGACAGGATTTGACGGGGACCCTGATCCTGTGATCGGAATCATCCGGATCGAGCTATGACTTGGACGGCTGGGAAATAAGTTCCTGGACCCGATCCCTCTCACATAAAACCTACTGTATTTTTCTTACCCTCTTCATCTTTTCCGATCCGTCTTCTCTTCTCAACCTCTACAAACACGGAAGAAATAATTTAACCTTCCACAGATTCAATTCTCTAGAACATCTTTTCATACATTACACGGTCCCACCGCCACAGTGAGAATCTACACCTTCATCTACTTCTCCTTATCCATGCAGTATCTTAATCTTCTTTTTGTTGATTTCAGTTGAGCTTGAAGGAATTTGCTAGGTAAGAAGAGATTTTAGTGATATTAGTAGATTTTTATAGGTTCTTAATATCAATTTGAGTTGGTGATTTTCTGTTTAGGGTTTTGCTTTCTTTTGATTAATTGATTTGGTGTTTGTTCTTTTTATCTTGCGAGTGAGGATTTGATGAGAATGCTAACCTAGCTTACACAGTACCTCCGTTTACACAAGTAACCTAGCTTCTTCGGTAAAAAATCTAATATACGGAACCCTAATCTTTTTCTCCCGAAGAAACCAATCTGCCCCAACAAGTATGAACGAGTGCCTTATTTTCATTTTTATTTTTTGGATTAATTATGATTTATTAGGTTCATGTACTTAATTATGAATTTCCGCAGCAACCACACTTATTAAACCATGCAGTACATGCAATTTTTATCATCTCATTATGGTTTATTAAGATCTAAGCAGCGAGAATCCACTATCAAATTGTGATACAGTTCCCTGTTCTAATTAGTATTTATTTGTTGTTGCTCATTTGGACTGATTTCTGTCTAATTTGCACACAAATGATTTTTCATGGTTCAATAAATGGGTCCAGTTGAAGATGCAATTGGCTTATAGATGTCCAGAAGTGCAATTGCACACAAACATGTTTTTTTTCTTTTTTTTGGGTTGTTCGATAGCTCTGTTTGTCAGATAATTTCAGTCTTGCTTTGGCTTCTTTGCTTTGGGTCAACCTCTCGTATCTAATAGTTGTTCCAAGACTTTATGTTATTAGTTGACGTTGTCGGCCCGTGTTGCAGCCTACGAGTTAACCGATGCGGCACGAAGGGAAAGATGCGGCGCATAGTCGAATTTAGTTGGTATTTATCCTGTTTAATCTTTTGCTGCCCCAATAGACTGAGTGATTAGACATATATATACCAACTAAATTCGGTTATATAACTTCACAAGTATTTTCCTGTCCGCAACTGCGCAACCAATCAAGGCATCTACTCATCACTGGAAACTACACAGCTGAACTTCGCTTTGTTTTGTTATGCAAAAAAAAATGTTGCCAGCTATGGTAGTACCCTTTCAGAGAATATTGACAGGTATGACATACTGCATTTTATTGTGAAATAAGTGTTTGTATGTGGGGTAAATTTTCATCAGCAATATTGGGTATTATATATTTTTGTGTAATCATTAGTTGTTTGCATCAAGCTGCGGAAATTTAATTCGAACTAATTTTTTTTTTCTTCGCATGAAGATCTTTTCTGTTGTCGGATAAGTTTAGTGTGTTAGGAAAGTAGGATTAAAGGGAGCCTTCTTGGTGGAATGAAGAGTGTGATATTAATAGTTGTCGTTGACTTATAGTTTATTTCTTAATTAATGAATGTTCTAAGCGGGGTACATGATTAAAAAAAATTACCAAGTTATCGATGCATTTGGTGGATTATATGGTTTGTTAATATTCCCACATTCCCACAGTGATTCAGTATGATTCATGTTGCTTTGCAAGCTATATTGTACACTGCATAATAATTTTTTGTGAAAAGGAAGGATCTGTTTGATCTTAATTTGCTGCCATTTTATTGCTTAGGAATCGTGCATGTGTATTTGCTGTGTATTTCTTCTTTTTTTTTGTATGCGCTTGCGAGTTAAAGTTTTGGTTCTAAACTTATTGAATTGGGTTTTGTAGTTCTCAGGGATGCCCCAAGGGTGTTGATCCTCAGTGTTGCTCATCCGACGATGAATACATATATGGTACGCATATACCACAATACCACAATCTCTTAATTAGGATCCTGAATTATCTTTGTTGGTGGAGAAGAAGATGTATATAGAAATATCGTTGCCGGATTAGTCTCAGTCTTTGTTTATTTTTCTTAGTTCGATTAACGTTTTTGATTGATTGATGCCCAGGAAGGAAGTGACAAAAAATTGATTCTTTAATTCTTCTTTAAATTGAAATTTTGGTTTACACGGAAATTAGGGTTCTTACATGTCAAATTTGTGGCTTTGTTTATAATGTTTAGATTCATGAATATTGCTTGAATATGTGTACAGTAATTTCCATTGAATTTGTTGGTTTAGAGTTTAACTTCTGATCTCTTTCTTTCTTATCCTATGTTGTGATCAATGTCCTGATTTTATGGGTTATAATGAGTTCATGTTTCATGTTATCCACAAGAGCTTGGTTCAGAAATACCTGGATTAGATTTTCAATGTTTGAAATTGTTGATAAATTCTGTGCAATTCATTGTTGTTCTTCATATCCTAAACAGTTTTAGAGACAAAAGCAGGTATTTGCATCAACCAAAGAAGAAAATGTGAAGCCGTAGACTCGGAGAAGCACTGATGAGATGGTAAACCTTTGCAGCTTGCACCACCAGCTAGCTACTCCCACTGGGTAATATAGCTCATGTCGAGGGTAATGGGTATGCACTGATCAAAGTTGTGGTTGTGGTTTAAATTGAATTAGCTAGCTTTATTTCAAAAAGAAGAAGAATATTTTCTAGCGTGTTTTTAAGCACCCTCACCTGTCTGCATTAACAGCTTGCGCAAGCTTCAAGTGATTTAGTACTTTTAGTGAATGTATTTTTAATGGGCAGTAGTTGTGTCTTGGTTTAGTACTTTTAGGCCATCTATATTCATCCGAGCTTCCTACTCATTATAATTTAGTATCGATTACATAAGTCATGGTTACAATTTGTTAATGGATGCTAGACCATGTTCTTATGTTGACTATGAAAGGTGACTTCATGTAGGAGCCAGGAGGCATGGTAAGAACTACAACAATCAAAAGGAATTCCACATGTAATGATGTTGATTTGACCTCAACAGGTAAGTTAAACAAATTACAAGATGAAGCTGCTTTGGATTATGATATTTTGGTTGTTTGTAACTGATCTATATACTACACATGATGTATCTCTGCATACCAAACATTAGCGCAAGGAGAAAAACAACAGTCAGAAATTCAGACAGACAAGACGGAACGAAAATTAATTTACTGTGTCAGCGGGGCTGTTTGTCATAAACTGTGTTGGCGGTAATGTCTTATAAATTTATACAACATGCCATGATCGCTGCACGGCGAAGACGACGAGAAAAAGAGAAAGAAGAACAGTTGGCCAAAAAAGGACTACAAAATACGCAAGCGCAACAAACAAGTTGTACTTGGACCTCAACAAAGTTAGTTAAAAAAATTACAAGATGAAGTCGCTTTGGATTATATTTTGGTTGTTTATAACTGATCTATATACTACACAGGATGTATCGTCGCATAGCAAACACTAGCGCAAGGAGAAAGACAAGAAAAAAAAAGACGAAAAAGAGAGGAAGAAGGATTACAATATAGGCAACCTCAAAGCAAATATCACCGTAAACTAATCAATTCGCTATAGAAAGAGCTAACGTATTATTGCATTCAACTACATTTTCATATCACTTTATCTAATTTTTAATAACATAGTTATTGGTCACTCACCTTCTTAAATTCACAGGAAAGGATGCAACTATCCCAAAGAAAGAACGCCTGAGCAGAGAAAAGGCTGAAACTCCAAGTAAAGAAGTCGAAAAAACGATATCTTCGGTAAATTAAAATTCACAAGTGCAACAATATATCTGTCTGAGACAAATATTTATCAAAGAACAACATCTAATTTTACGCTAATGATTTATAGGCAAGATCCTTGGGACAAAGAAAACACCAAGCAAAGAGAAAAAAAAAATGAAAATGAAAAAGTACAAGAACAAGATAATGCTGTTGTCCATGTTGTAAGTCTAACCTTCATCATCGTTTACACAAGTAACCTAGCTTCTTCGGTAAAAAATCTAATATACGGAACCCTAATCTTTTTCTCCCGAAGAAACCAATCTGCCCCAACAAGTATGAACGAGTGCTTTATTTTCATTTTTATTTTTTGGATTAATTATGATTTATTAGGTTCATGTACTTAATTATGAATTTCTGCAGCAACCACACTCGGTTAGGAGTCACATTGCCCTGGATACGCAGAAGCAACATTGCAATAGAGATGTATTGCAAAACGTGCACGACTCACAGGTTGTTTCTTAACTGGGTAGTCCAATGTATTGGAATTGGAGCTTGATTATTTCCCTTTCCGGCTAACAATTATTTTTTTTTTATTTTTTTATTTTTTTATATTATATTATGGTAGAAAGAGTTTCCTATGAACTAATTATAACAAAGGCTATTTGTGTTGCCCGTAAAACGAGTGACTGGCACCATGTGTTGGTTATAATTGCCAGTGACCGGTAACTTTTGACTTTCCTCAAGATTTTACTTTCGGGTCTTTATTTTTCGCTCATATAAGTACAATAAAGAATCATTTCGGCATATCTGGAGTTGTGTTGGTCAGAGCATGCAAATACCTGTTTCATTTATACCTTATAAGGTTAGACTTAGACAAAAACATAAGAACAAAGTTTCTCTCCCTGGTATTTTTTAAGCAATGGCAATAATATTCAAATACTTATATTGGACACCAGTGGTGGTCACAGGTGTCAAGGAGTCCTGATACCAAGCGTGGAAGTCTAAGTGATGACGAGCAAAAGACTGTTGATGCAATTGTGATCGCCAGGTTTGTTTTTTTGGGATACAAAATTTCGACGTCCAGTGTTCTTTTTTTAAGCACGTACCAGCAACTGCGTATCTTCATCTTCAATTTTTACTCCGATCAAGCCATTTTCTTATGGGCATTTTCATTGCAGAATTACCGATTGTCAATTGTTTTGGTGAGCGTCTGGGAGACTAGAGAGAATATGATGAAGGAATTGAAACCAAGGATCTCTCATTCGGACAATGTCACGGTATGCATCCATTTTAAGTTGGCCTTAGAGTTTGAGGTCCATATAATAAACACATACCATTTTATGGCATGCAAAATTTTGCAGCCCTTTTCTCTTTAGTTGTGACCAAGCTACAAACTATTACGAAAATCTAAGTAGAATAACCATTTTCCACGTTCACATTTATAGTAACTAGACCAAGTGCAGTCCAAGCCATAATTCTTAATTTTATCAATTGCAGTTCGTGGATTACACACGAATCATGATGACAGATAAGCCCTTTCAGACAAGACAGAAAGAGTTTTGTCTTGCCTTTTTTGAAAATCTTCCTAGGGAGATTACCGAGAGATACAATGCATCCACGTAATAACTAACTGTACCTGTTTTTCTGTCTTAATTTACCATCTCCTACTTTGAGAATTTTGAACACCATATATTGAATGATATCCTTTATCTTTTGATGGGGCTCAACCAGCAATCCAACCATCGAAGTGCCTCTTTCCCTTCATCCACCTATACCGCCTACATTAGTGCTATCCTGGTCTGGCTCTATTCTGAATATTTATAGGTATGCTTAAAAATTATGCATCATAGACACCATAAAAAAAAAAGATCATCTCGTAGCCTTATTTTGTTACATGTCCTACTGCGAACGTTTGTTTTTTATTGCTTAGAAGGTCGTATAATGATTTTGATGGATTCTTTAGATTATTGACAGGAAAACTTATCTTTTTCTCAACAAAAACTGCAGTTCCCTAATACTGCAATACATCCAGCATAAATTAGTTTCACTTCATTCAGTAATTGGGTGATGATTTATTTGTGAGCGGGGAGAAAAAAAAGAGCCGTAATCTGAAAGAAGGACGAAAATCATGGATAGTTAATTTGTTGAGCTTGATAATTGCTTCAGGTGTTGATGTGGTTGGAACAACAATGAAACTCTATGGTCCGAGACTCCTCAATGCTGATTGCTTCGCAGCTTCATATTAGTTAGAAACCTCCATCAAGTTGTACTTGGCTTTGAGTTTGTGCTAAAAGCTCTGTTTGGTGCTTTCTTTATGCTTTAGTGCTGTGTGCACGCAAGGAAGTATTTTCGGTTTTCCTAGCCATTTTATTAGGAAAAAAAATTTGAAGGTTTTTCTAACCATGTATTGGAATAGTACGTGAGTTAAGGAACCATAGTGATGGTGCAGTTAGCCAAGGTGATTGTATGTGTACGTGAAGAGAAGACCAAGTCATGTTTCTAACTATCAAGGACTCCAATCAAGAAAAGTGTAGAATGAGTCAGAGGATATTGTGCAATCTAACTAGATATGTTTATCATGCACTTAGTCTAGAAATTGATTTGGTGTTTGTTCATTCCATATAATTTCTAATAAAACTTTCACTATCAGATTTTTTTTTTCAATTATTTTGATCCGCCGACTCTATTCTAAGAAGAAATTGGGCTAATGCATGAGTCAGTTGTGACAAAATTCTAAATTCAGTGATTCAAAGTTTTTTACACAAGACAAATTCATATCAGCCTTGGAATACATTGTTGATCTTTGGATAGGTTAACTTTTGGTGGTTGAATGAGAGGCTGGGTTGTGAAGTATAGGGAATAGCTTTTAGAAAAATGGTGCAACATCTCAATACAGGCTTGGGTCAGTGCATTTAAAAGGTATTAATTGTTTGTTTGTGTGATTTTTTGTACTGGCAATGGATATGTCTGGGTTATATAATGTACTTTTTAGTAGTCTGCACATTACTTTTTTTTGTTTTTTTTTTCTGTCCGGGGCGGTGTTAGCTTGGATCAAGATTAATCTGCGACAGTTTTTTGTATTGTAAGGCTGATTATTTTTATTTATTTTGTAGTATTCATGAGACTTTGATGTACTCGAATGATTACTAAATAATAATTCTGCTCCTAGCTAACATGGTACCAGACAGAAAAAAAAAAAAGGGTTGACAATGCATCAACCAGAGCGATGGCATACTGTTACTGGGAAGGGCATGTGTGCTCTCATGTGGTAACTTCCCTTATAGATTTTTGGTTCTTCTAGAGACCTTATCTATTTTGTGATTTGTTTTTGTAATTTCAGCGATGTGTAAGTTGTATTAGAGAAGAGCGCAACTATGGATGAACTTATGTCGCGATGGTTAGGTGGTCTACGTGGTGCTCGATTCGTGTGCATTCAACTCCTTTATCAGACTTATATCTATTTTATCAGGTCTACTATTATGCACTCAACTCCTTTTTGATACATGTGCTCTGCGTTGTCCTATGATTACTAGATAGGAAATTCGCCTGATATGTGTGCTCTACGTGGTTCTCTAATCGGATTAGTTATCCAAATGGTAGAGCTTTGAAAGAAGTGCTTTCGGTGTTTATTAATATCCCATTGCCCGGTGATTGTTGAAACATGGGCAATTCGCAAGTGTAAACTTTTGGTTCATCTGTTTGTAAATCTTATTGATGTTTTATTATTCGGCAAAGCGGTCATATTAAATTCGCTATTTCATTTTTTCAAGTCAAGTCCATTTCACAAAGTTAACGTTCCATGGTGGTTAGCTGTTTGAATTTCAGTTTCTCATTGTGGAATGCACATGTACATGTTGTGGTTTTGTATGGTTAATGCAAGTCAGGATTGGTGTAGGTGAAGCTGTTTCACCTTTCCCTAGCTTTATAAGGTGAATTAATGGGAAGAGCAGATGTATCATTTGATTACAATTGACTGTAAGGACACCTACGACCTAATATTAAATACCTAATCTTTTTTTGCAACCGTGATAATCTATTTCCTCTTTTCCTCTCCTTACTCTTTTGTTTGATTCCCTTTCTTAGCTGTTTTATCTTACTCATCGTAGGGGTTAATATTCGTGCTCACAGAGCTTCCAGAAAGATGAGTGGTAACCTGTGCGCACTCTCATCGCGATAGTAGTAGTCATGGACATGGACTTCTTCAATTCGGGGGTTGAGGAAGATTGATACATTAAGTGTTTGAGTAACCTTCTTCAATTTGTGCATTTAATTTTACTTTTGAGGTCTTTGTTGCTCTATGGGATAAATAAGATTGTTAGACCACATTAGAAACTTTTGTCAAAGGTTTGGGTGCGTATAGGTAAATTACTATTATTTTTGGACAGGGATTTGAAACTGGGAACCTTTAACAATTTTTGTTTTCCATAATTGAGGCTACGTCTTATAAAGACTGAAAATTAATGAATGGGATTTTATGATGGATATTCAGTTTGGTTAAGTAATTCTCATTAAACCAAGAATTTTGATGCAATTCCTGGCCTTTACTTTTCTTAACTAGCATTATTCAACGGCATTAATTATGGTTTTTGATGTCGTCCAATTCTTATCATTTTGATGGCAGGACCATCAAATGGTATTAGCGCTGAGACTGCACGCGTACTTGCAATACATGGAGTTCAAGTAGTTATCGCAAAGTTCTGTTGTCGCTCCTTGATTGCTGTCAATGACATTGGAGATTCAATCCGTGCAGTTGGTTAGTAATTTAGAATAGGCATAGTTGAACATATTTTACAAATCGGTAATTTCTGAGGTGAGTAGTACATTATTCATCTTCTTCTTGAAATACTATTCAGTTTATCAATTTGTTCACCATTGATTATAAAACCATGGTAAGTGACAAGATAAACATATTGCTTACATTAGACAAACAAAGCAATGTTGGACAAAATGTCTACAATTGTCACCTGACGAGTCCGATTTGGGTTCATCTCCTAATTACTTTTTCTTCTGTAGTAAAGGTGGATAAGGTCTATTTTGAATAGATGTTAGTATATATGAAGAAAAATCTTCTCTTAACCTATAATTATACCTCCATACTTAATTTTGCACCCATCTTTAGCCTGCAACAACAAGATATGTTTCACCTATAAATTGTTCTACTGGGGGAATTGATCAAATCTTTTCTATGGAGGGTAAACTGGAGCATACTTGAACAAAGCACAGTTCATATCCCTTTCCCATTCAAAGATAAATAAAGTTTATAAGACAGTTCAAAATCATTAATTGCAATATTATTGTCTTCTTATTTACTTTTATAAATTTTGTTCTAAAGATTCTGATTTGCTCTGTTTTCACTTTTTGTATGCATGGAAATCCGCAAGGGGAATCCAAATACTACCTACATTTAGGGAGTCGTTTAATTTTTGTTCTGCATGGTCGTAGGAATCATCCTAGATTCTGCAGGATGTCATGCCTCATCAGATCGGGACCATGTAGATAGGTATTAATTATGTCAGTTGATTATTTGGTTTTCATTAACATGGTTTCATTCGAAAAAGGCTATTTCTATTCACGTTTTTCCTTGACTAATTGATTTGGGCCAGTTGGCCCTATACACATTTCATTCTTTATGATGTTTTTCATGCTAATGTCATCGTTCTTTGACATGTTCTTTCATCAAAGGACATCAACTCTGTCTGCCACACGTATAAAAAAACTTAAAAATTGTTAATGATCTTCAAGTACGTGGACTCTGTAAGCAGCGTCTGCAGGAATCAAACCATTTCCAATTATTATGCATATATTTTGATTGACAAATAGTTGCTTACGTTGGCTCATTTTACTAGATCTGAAAGTCTATATTAATGGCAGAATGGTTGGAAATGTATGAAGTTAATGGTTTGTGCAAAATAATTGTCTATGACCAAAGAGTGAGGGTAACAAACACGAGAATGAGATATAGGATTTTCATTCCTACCTAACTTTGATGGAAGTTATATGTGCATTTTTTAGAGGCATGTCAACATATCCATATGCTTATGTTTCACGACTATAGTGTTAGCACCATTTTTTCCTGATTAGTACAGTAGTGGTTCGTTAGTTTGGTTATACATAATAACATGAATTGTGATGACTTAGAATAGAAAACCCTCCCTTATTTCATAACTCCCCATACCATTGATTGTCGTCTTAGCTCAGTTGGTAGAGCGCCTGGCATTCTGCCACGAGGGTGTGGGTTCGATTCCCACAAACAAAAATATTGGGGCAATAATGACAAGTAAATGGAATCATCAAGAAAATAAGTAAGGGAGAATGATGATTTAGGATTACAATGGGGTTTTTAATAGTAAATGGGTTACTAGATAAAGTAGAATGTTATTGTAGCACTTGATTACTCACAGTGTGGCCTGTTGATGAAAAATAGGACTTAAGATTGTAGAGTGGAAAGTGTACTGGAATGGGTGACATGGCCTTTCAGATTTTGAAATAATGGGCATTATACGACTAAAAATTTATAAAAAATGTGCAACGGGCACCAGCATTGGGAAAAATAAGGGGAAATTTTGTAAGAAAGTCTAATTAAACTATTCATATTTACCCAAGAAAACATGCGATTCGTCCAAGGTCTGAATGGTTCTCTGCCAGAAAGGTTGGTTTTTGTTTTTATTAGGGTTTGCCTTTTTTCTTCATTTTCCTATTTAAATTTAGGGGATTTTCTTGGGGGATTGATTGGAACTGGACTTGAGTTGATTATACTGGAAAAACATCTTCCAAATCTTTTTCTACCATGATTAGAAAGAAAATTTTGTAAAAGTACAACTCTTTGTGGTTATGACAAAACTCAACAATGAGCATCCAAGCATCTATTTTGAACATGAGTTGTTATTCATCTTTTACGTTTTTTGGGTCCAACATTTTTTTTTTGACAGTTTAAACAGCAGTGCACCTCATGAATGCAGAATGGAGACTTAGTCTGTTTCTTGATGAGATGGGCATGTAATTAATCATTGATGAAGGCTTCCTGATTAACTATTACCTCTATTTTGGCATTCAGTTTTTGGTTGATGCTGAATTAGCTATGTTGTTCGATGATCTATGAATATTGTGTTTTTAATTTCAGTTTTGTTGAGTCTGATTAGTTTGAATTTATGATTTTTGAATTAAGTCTTGGACGAGGTGCTCATGGAATTAGTTTGATCTCACAAAACTTAAACTCAAGGCTGTCATGAATGGTGCTACTTCTCTTTCTCCTGATCTAATTTCTTCCTTTGAAGCCAAATTTGAAATTTCATGATGTACAACTCAAAGAGGTGTGTGCACAGGGATGGACCCAGAAATCCTCAAAGGATAGGGCTAGAATATCACAAGTTGTCAATGCGGCCGAAGAACGCGGCAAATTTTTTGAAACGGGTTACACAAACAGTGATTTACTGAACTTTGCCTATAAAATACTAGATATATGGACAAGTATAAGATTAAAATCCGCCAATTTAAATTACGAAAATTGATTAGAGAAAGGAATTTATGGTTTATAGAAGAAAAATAGGAAAATAAATGGATGTGACAAAGAAAATTTTATGTTTCAAACAAGATCTTGGCTAAAAACTAATTGTGTTACGACTATAAGGATTAATCATAAACAAATGAGGGTTAATTACTAATAGGGGAGGGCTAATTACTAATAATGAAAAAATTACTAGCACAAATTTTTTATCAAGCTAAAACTAGGGACGGGCTATAGCCTGGATTAGCCCCTTGCTAGGCCCGTCCCTGTGTGTGCAGTAATATCATCCCTCATGGATTAACTTCCACGTCAATAGGTTTCCCATCATTATCTTCATGGGATTAAAATTAGATAGCGAACTTGAGGGAAATTAATCTTTTGGTGGTTTGTCGTAACCGATTTCCAAATTTCTCGCTTTTGAGATTTTATTATTATATTTTCGAGATTATTTTTATTGAATGTTATTATATGAATAAAAGGTACTTTGGCGAGGATTCTAAACTGGGATTGGTCTCCAGAATCATTCTTTTAGTCATGTTCTGTTGACAGCTATGACAAAGAGGTGAGTTATTCTCCTATTATGTATGATTTTTTTTCTTTTCTTTGAGACATATTTACAAACTGTAATGATTGTGTTGTAGGTGTAATTATCAAAAGAGAGTCAAGTGATGCAGGTCCCGATGAGAAAAAACCTTGAAAAATAAATAAGAACGAAGAACCCTTAAAGCAAGAAAATACTAGGTTGTACTGAATTCCTGATGGCAGTGGATAAAGGCTTGCTCTGGATATTATTCCCTACTATGTTGAAAACTATTAAAACTTGCTCAAAGCAAGCACCCACAATAGGCAATAGGTTACATCTTAGCCTTACATTGTTGGTATTTTGTGTAGATTGTTCAGCTGACGATTATACTGAATTTTGATTGGATAGACTGCTTAATGACACTGAATATGTTGATATACGAGTACATGTATTTTCATATGTGCCAGGTAGAACATTGAAAGAATGCATGAATATGGTATATTTTATTTCTTTCAAATGTTGAATGGTTAGAACCAAGTTTTTTAGACATATTGGAACCGGAAAAGAATAATTGAAGTGGTGTGTCCTATGAAGGAACTCCATCTTGATGATTTAACGACTCATGAACTTCAACTAGATGATACATATGAAACATATGAGATGCTTGGTCATGCAGCTTCTGCCTTCATCTAACTGAGCTTCGATTCGTCTTGATATCACGACTAATGGGTCTCCTATACTTAATGTATGTATCTTCTGTGATATGTTTGAGGAAGATACAAATCTTCGTACAATGCTCCTCTACTTGCTCCATTTGGCCTTACTTTAGGAATGTTGCCAGAAAGATGAACGTAGTTTCTAATTCTTTCATAGGTTTACTCTCAATTTGGAATACTGCAGGTCTATCCACTTTGACTGCATTGTGGAAGATGTTGTCATTGTGGTCTCTCATGTTGTTAAATATGAATGAGACGGACATTAATCAACAGACTCTATATAACATGCATAATCGAATCTTATGTACAAGCATTAATTATCTGGCAAGGCTTGGCAAAGGGACTACAGAAAGCAATCCATTTTGAGAGAAATGACTCTGTTTAACTAACTTAGAAGTAAGTTATTATACTTCATACTTCATACTTCGGATTTTTATTTTTATTTGTTGTACGTCCTAGCTCGAGTCTGTGTTTGCACCCCAACAAATATGTCTTCAGTTTCATGTATATTTCCTAAGTTTTATATTTTACCATAAGTATGTAACCATCTAAGTTAGTTGGATCCCGTGGATGGGCCTTCTGGGCACCCCTCACTATTTAAACTAACCCAGTGATTTATGTGCACGCGTATGAATCTGGGGCGCAAGGGTGGCGCATCCGACTCTATGTCAGAAGGTTGCGTGTTCGAATCATGTCAGGTTCACTGCCTGGCTTTAACAAAGTGTTTGAATCACGTCAGGTTCAGTGTCTTACTTTTACTGAAATTAGATACCGGAGTCTGGAGTTGGGACAAATTTGAACTATTTGGTTATATCGAGTTATAATAATATTCTCAAAATATACAGTAAAGCTTAAATATAACTGGAAGAGGAAACAAGGTACTTTTCGTCATCAATCGATTCTTTTGAAAATACTAAATTAGCTATACCAGGTATTAAACTACTTTGTACCTATTTTTGGCAAGTCTTGAGTTGTTATTACAACCGACAATTATGTTGTTTTCTAAAGTTGGAATGTTTTAGAGTGTTTGGCATTTTCTGTACTTCTAAAAGATGAGAAATTAGACTGTTCAGGCATATTGGTTATTTTGTCCCATCTTATAATATCTTTATGTATTCTATATTTCTTTATGTGAAATTTTATTAATCTTATCCTTTTTGTGTAGACCAGATCAACCACCTTTATGGTTTCTTTACCCATGGTGACAAATTTTAATATCATTGTTAGAGATAGCACTGAGTAGGGTGAAGGTTTTCTGCAATTGATACAATTTTAATGGTAATGCTGGAAAGTTTTTATACTTCAACCTTTTTTTTATATATTATACATTATTGTTTACAGCTAAACTCCAAAACAATGAGCGAGTAATAATGATAAATTGAATGGAAAGTTTAGGTGGAAAGATGAATTTACTGATCAGAATGCAATATTTGAAGAAGAGGAAAATACGTAGATCAGTAATCATTCAAGAAATTACCATGTTTGACTTTAAGACCTGTCCTATTTTATGCAAGACACGTACACATGATATATATATATTTTATATAATTTCCTTACAAGATCTGTCTAAGCGAGCCGACTTTGAAAACATGCATTCTAAGATGCCTTCGTCTTTTATGGAAAATCATGCAGAACATCTTTCTCAAATGAAGCTATTCAATTGTCTTCTTTGAGTTTGATGATACTCATTGATTTGTATTTTAGGATACAGAGTAATTATTTCTCTTTATAGTTCAGGGTATATGATTTGTTGTTCCATCAACATGGAAAATGAAGTACTAATTGACTGATTATGAAGGAAAAAAAAATTGGTTGTATTTCGATTAGTCAGTGTCACTATTTATGGAAGATGAGTTAGATACAAGTGTTTGTAATTTGATTAGTCACTACATCAGATACCCATGCTCAATTACAGTTTTACTCGAACAAAATTCTCACTAATGTGTTGGACTATTTATGCTTTTCTGACTGAACTCTGTTTCCACATTTTCGGCTTAGTGGATTTTGAGATACTTTCTTCCATTCTTTGATACGACTATGTTTATTAAGCTGATCTGTAGTGTACATTGCAAGAATTTCTTAATAAGGTTGTGGAGATATGGAACCATGAAGGTTTTTTTGAAAGTAAGGAAACGTGTAGGTGGAATGCACGAATGAAAATTCACCAGTTAACATGTGATTCATCATGGAACTGTATGTGCATACATTCTGCTCCCAACTACAAGATACTTTTTCATAAGGTTATGGTATGTTAAACTGCCAGACCAATTTGCTTCTTTTACGGGTAACTTTTACGTTGACGCTTCTTCGAGTATTGTGATTTGTTTATCCTTACCTCTAATGGATATGCTAGACAACAAAAAGATAGCACTTAATCAGTGCGGTAGATGCAATCCCGGATTATGGGCAGTAGATGCAATCCCTTCATGAATTGAAGATATAGTTTATAAGTCTTAGTGCTCAACATATTCTTCGACACATTCAGTGCCTTCTTGATGCAATGCTCTCGAAATTATGTGAATGATTACTCTCAAAATTTACAGGTTACTTTTGTATGAGTACGTAGTATTAAATGGTATTAGATGGTACCTCTATAATTTATACGAATTTAACTCTTTTCTAAGATGCCTTATTTTATGAGTAAGTACAAAAATAGGAATGTAGCAAGTTAGTTGGATATATTGCTAAGAAAGCCAGAATTCATAATTTAAACTTTAGTAATTTGTGATGAATTAGATGGGACCATGCTCAATATTATGCTATAATATTGGGCATCATATAACTTCTTTGATCAAAGACATGAATAGCTTAATATAGTCTTACTTTTAACGTGAATACGTTGCACTGGGTTGTCAACACTTCTCATTCGAAACCACACAATTTATCAATGACGAGAAAGAAAAATTCTCTGTAGATCTTTGTCTGGGGAATTTACATTTATCAATAGAAAGGATAAGCTCAATGAAAAATAAAAAATAAAAAAGCCACACCAGAAATCATTTACAAAGTTTTGTCTATCAAATTGGCGTTTTACAATTGAGTTAACATAAACTGTTGAGATAAAAAAACTTTTTAATACACTTTATTTTTGTTTTGTAAGATGCGATAATAAACATAGCATCCATTTGAAGTATTAATAAAATCAGGTTAAACAATACGATATCTAATTAAGAGATAAAGAAGAAAGAAGTAGATATTGAATTTTAATAATTATATGGATTTCAAGCATTATATGCAGGTTGTGATTACAAAGATATTGTACGTAATATAGCGACACAATATTTAATTCCACTAAAGCAACATAAACATATAAGGAGAACAGATCACACAAGAGTGGAATGAGAATGCAAATTATAAATACAATATTATAAATATACACTAAAAGGAAAGAAAATGTAAAAAAAAACACACCACGGTAATGCCCAAATCAAATTCCCATCCACACCCCCACCCCTCACACCCAGTAATAGCATTTTTACAACGTAGATAACATAATCAAATATAGTGTTCCGTCCATGGTTTTACAAAAAAGAAAAAAAAAGTACTCAAGAAATTGGACTAGAAAATGATGATGCATAATTTCTAAGATTAAGGGTATAGGTATATAATATACCGAAGGTTGAAAGAGAGCTAGGATTATTCTTATTATTTTTACATTAACTTAAAAACGATCTGGGAAAAAAATCAAGGAACATAGGGAAATAGTTATTCAAGAGATGGAGAAGGTACAGGAAAGGAAGTATATGAACGAAAATATTTAGAGTTAAAAATGGAATTCAATTATACAAGTATAGAGCGATTCTTTTATATAAAAGTTTCGGACCAACAATAATGTTAGGAAAGCTAACAAGGTAGTTGATATTAATTACGCATTTGGGCGACAGTTTTTCATTAAATTGGGTGCGAGATATGGATCATAGAGGTATTGATGAGAGTAAGAGATTACAAAGACAATGTGAAATGCAACTCAAAGATCTGATTTTTTTTTTCTTCCAGAAATCATGGCTTTAGATTTGTAACTTAATTTCATTAAATGTAGCAACCACAGTCATACTCACCTATATTATTAATTTGTTTATAAATTACAATTGAAATTATTTGTAACTCAAGATTGTTATAAAGATAACAAATAGTGCAGATTAAAATTTATGGTTTCCTGTTTTCTCGACTAGCAAAAGAGTATTTTCCTATTTTTGGAGTACACAAACTTTTTCCGGAATTTTTGGTGACATAAGTTTAAGATCTATCATGAATTTATGGTCATTACAAACTTTAATAATCAATCATAAAATCTTTCTAATGATCAACACAAATCCACATCAACCAGAAAAAGATCGTTTAACGAAAGAAATCATGGAAAGATTTCTATAGTTAAATTGTTGCATTGGATTTGTGTGCATGATTCGATTCCTAAAATGTTGAAACCAACATATGATTTTTTCTTTTTAAATCTTGAATAATTTTAAATAATCTGAATGGTGGAAGAACTTCACAATTTTGTTTGGGCCAAACTTATAAATGAAAATACCGATACATTTATCTTTTAAACACTAAAGAAAATGTACGGCACATGGTCCATGTTGTCGGAGGAAACCAAACCTCCCTATATGAGAGAAAAATGTATTAAAGAATATCCAAAGTCACGTGATGATATTATGATTTTGGATAAAGGTCGATATCTAATTGATCACCGTCATGATGATGGAAAGGAACAACAACCTGTAATTGACATAAAATAAACAAGATATATGTTACTCATTACAACTGAAATTGTCATGAATGCTTAATTTCCACAATAATGTGGATGTTTCCTTTTATTGTCACATGTTAATGACTATTCCGCATCCAGTTACAGTTACTATAAGTCAAGCATAACACAATATTTATACGATGTTTAAAAGAAAATATCAAGATGCGGGAAAGACGATGTCTGTGATATACTAAGATGTACCAAGTATCAAGAATTACATCAGTTAACAAGTAATTGTATTGTTGGTGGATACACATATGGCATAATTGGCTATTAAGGAATCCAACATTATTCTGATTGGAAAATTTCTCCTAATATGCGGGCAGTTTAAGGTTCCATTTCTCCTGGGTTCTTAGACATGTAATAAAAAGGCAACACGCGGTAATGGTTGCATTATAATTTTGGATTGATAAATGTCAGCGTACCTGGAGGTATAATTTTGATAGATACAATGATATTTTAATATCTTAAACTATCTATGATTGCTTCTTTGAAATAATATTTATATTTATATTACGACATTTTCTTAAATGTTCGTCAAATATATTTTAGAAATTAATACATGATTGGATAATTGATTATGGTGATTTTCAATTCTTAAATAAAATTCTACACGCTTTTGCAATTTATGAGCTTTTTTTTATCCAAACGTAAAAGGAAACATGTAAAGGTGAGAGGTTTATATTACTTGCAATTTATAAAATATATTTATATTACTTACTTTCACTAGATTCGATTTTATCTTTTTCCAAGGAAGAGAGAACCATGTCATATTGTTGATCATGTTTCTCATGATTTTATTGATCGACGTGGGTGGATGAAAGTGGTGACATAGATTATGTTTTTGGTGATTTTGTGAATGTGTATAGTTACCAGTTTAGTAAAAATATAACAACTCAAAATGGGGATGAACATCTCATTTTTATGTGTTAGTTAATGAACGATTTTATGGATTCTTATGATCATGTAATCCAAACATGTACATTGTTTTACATTGTTACCGCTATTGGTAGATACACAAATGAATTCTAGAAGCTTCATTAAACATTAGAAACTTGATACAATTTCAAGAAAATTTATCAACGTCCAACTGCTCGGAAAATTTGTAGCAATCAAATTGGTTACATATATTAAATTAGATGATTAAAAAAAACAAGTAACAACGTATTAAAATCTTATATGCTAAAAAATACTGTTTACCAAATTGTGCAGGCTTATACCATTTTTTTTTACCAAATTGATTCTTTAGTATTACATTGTTTACATTTGTTAAGTAAAAGACTAGCCTACTATACTTTCAAAGTAAATTACCAGAAATTTAATATTTCATGGAGTTGACCTAATTTGAGCATTTCTGTTCTATATCATTCTCTAAATAAAGTGAAATATGTTTGGTAGAGAAAAATGAAATCTCATTTGTTGCTCATCGTTATCATCATTACATTCTAAACTAAACTAAGTTGCTTCCTGAATACTATTCCTATTTTCACTGGGATCATCCGATTATGACGTGCCGGTCACTGTGACTCCGTTATCCCAGGATTTGGGCATGTTTAAATTTATGTCGTGGTTTTAGCAGTCAAAAAAATATATGCTACTACTTTATTTTCTGGACACTTACTTCTTCTTGAATTCATTGACTCATACCTCCAGATTGATCAATACTCTAGAGGCATTGGTAGTTGCCGATGCAAGTGCACCTGTTGCAAGATATAATGGTCTGTTAGGTAACAAAAATATAAAATTGTCGGCACATGTCTTCGTTAACTAGAAACGGACCACTAACCTCTAAACTCGCTTGCAAACGTTCCAGTAATGATAACAACTATTGGAGTATTAATAAAATTAAATCAAGTGATTGGTTTTTTTTTTTTTTTAACTGACATTAACATGGGAGGTTGATCCGGGGCCGTAAGGCCCCGGTGATACCTAGTTCATATATAACAAAGTCTTACAAAGCTTTCAAACTTACATATATGCATTTTACTGTTTTAGAAACATCAGAAGTACGCATGTGTAAAGTTTGGGACAAACTGCGAACACAACTGATAGCATGAAAAAAAAAAAAGATCATCCAATTCCCTTATATTCAAAAGAAGTAGCACCTATATATATCAGTCACCCATCCATATGGCATGAAAACAAAAAAATACCATTCCCTTATATTCAAAAAAATGAGCACCTATGTATCAGTCACCCATCCATACACCAACATCTTTCATTCATGGACTATTCTCGATCTCCGTCGGTCGATGGGGTAACGATCTTGTATGTCCCTGTAACATACAAACCATTTCAATCATTATCATAGCAGAAAATTAAGGCTGCCAAATGTAAATTGGGTGGTATAATGAGACAACGGGCTTACCAATTAAGGCTGCCGAAAAGTATTCTTTTCTTGTCCCGGAATCTCTGTCGCCTTGCCTGAATGATCACATGTAAAATTTTGCAGAGTACCAACTAATGAATTCATTGCTCTAGTTTTCAGAATCGGCTTTTTTTTCTTGTTCGACGTGCCTATGGAAATTTTGATGCTTAGATGACCAAATGGGTGATTTAAAATTGTGATCAGGACTATAAAAACACTTGTACTTAAGGTCTTACCTTCAAAATGTCAAGTATATCTTCATTGTTCTGTTTAGCAAGACTTTTTGCAAGAAATCCGTGTTTGAATCAATCTCAACAAGCATGTTGATTATTGCTATCGAGGCATTCCCGCAAAAAGAAAAAAAAATAGTAAACTAAAGTTGGGAAAATCGAACCGGACAAAGGTTGTAGACAAGAAGAACAATGTGAAAATTCAAAATTCATGTTTTCTTTAACTCGATAATGTACTACCACAATGTGCCGACTTATTTCCTACAAGAGAGGTCTGTTACGAAAAATAATCGTAAGAAGAAGAGATTGACTGTTGTGTATTTCAAAATATGAGCATGGATGGAAAACAAATGTGTGGGTCACCGAGTCGGAGGACATCTTGGTAATCATCCTCGAATCATGAACTAAGAAGGAAAGAGGTATAGTAAACATCAAGAGATCATGAATCCAACTAACCTAGTATATAACTCAATGCTTTGAAACATGTTTACCTCCCATCCCGTTCGCAGATCGTGCATCTATCTGTTGGTGCTCCCAAGCGCCTTCCGCAATACTTGAAGGGTAACAATCTGTAAAAACAAAAGATCGTGTTATTGACAAAGCAAGGAAGAGAAATAACAGCCCGCCCATGATAGTAATATATAAATAAAATTACTAAAGGACCCAACCTTTGTTGATGAAGCAAGTCCATGCAACATTGCTTTGCAAAGCAGATAAAATAAGCATCATCCTTAGAATTGTTTTATCCACAAATTCCTTATTCCCAACAGTACTATGTCTCCTAATCAGTACAAGAATTCTACATTAAGAAAGTACACCACATAAGTCACGCGCGCTGTTCTAATTTGGAACAGAAGCATCACGAGCATAAGGAGAATTGAAAGCTTGAATGCGGGACTCACAGGATTATCCCGTTATCCACTGTGTGTTATATGGGCTTAAACAAATTATCAACTGTCTCAACCTCTCGGCAACCTGTGTCCTCACATATGCTCTATAACGGGAAAAATTGATGGGTCGTGCTTTGAGCCGACTACCCGAGTATTCACCAAATGAATCAACCAACTAAACTTGAATAACTAGGTTCGTCTCGTAATATAGCACACGTGTGCAACACTAAAAAAAAAGAACAATAAGAATTTTACCTCAATTACGGATGGAATATCATATTCATGTGATACATCCATCCTAAAGTTAATAGTGGGAACTTTAGACACAACATGAGTGCTCAAAGGCCAACACCGAATTCAAATCACCAAGTCGCACTGGTAGAAACATAAACAAGATCAAATCCAAGCCACCGACGAAAGGAAACAATGTAATTTAAGATATAGATGCCTCAAATTAAGAGTCTTTAGAGAGACCAAAGCTAATGTTTCATCTTCCATTCGAAGAGTGAAGTCATCTACCTTCCAGCTTTGATTTCTATATACGAAAATGAAAGAACTAGAGAAAAACATGATGATATCTATCGTTTAGGAAAGCAATGCTAATGGCGTAATGAAAGTAGCAACAATAGCAAGTGGTCTCCTATGAAATTTCATCCCCGCAAGAAAGGAAAGCGATGCTACTGTCCGTCATATGCAAGTTTAACTTTTTCAAATAAAGCTCGATCAAGAAAAAAAAAGAGAAGCTCAACTGCTCCAAACGCAGAAAAAAACACAATTATCCAAGTTATAAATGTTATCAAGTAATTGAGTGAAAATGTAATGCTAATGACTTATACAAGCACCTTGAACATGTGTTTCCTAGCCTACAAATACATGTGTGCTCGGGGCACTTAGTAACGACATACATCTTACTTCACACCATTCATGGCTCAATAAAATTAACAACTCCATCCCCGTCATGCAACACATCCCTAGCCACAACTACGATTCACTACATATCGACCATATCGGCTTCACTCCTCTTTATATATCTTTCAAACTCAAAAACACCTGGTCTAAGTTTATAACCAAAAACCTAATTTTGGATGAACCCTAATTCACAATTGATTCATTATAGAAACTGAAATTAAATCATATACGTTATCCAAACTTCAATTAAAAACAAACCCATCACTAATTGATCAATCTATAAACTCAATTTCACACAAAAACAAAGTTAATTAGAGAAACCCTAAATTCAACTTACCTCTCTCGTTGAGTTTGAATCAACACACGGATTGACACCATGACCATCAACTATCCCCGATTCCATTCCATTTTTTGTAAATCTCAGACTCATGAGTTTTATCTCCATCATCGATCCTCATTGAAACTTTAATCGTATCCGTAAAAACATCACCTTTTTCTTCTCTTCGTGTTCAATCAAAGTTTCCTCTTTTAGTTCCTACGAAAAGATAAACAAGTAATTAAACTTAATAATTATCAAAATAAAAAAAACCCATTAACAGAGAAGAGATGGAGAAGATAGTAACAGAGAAGAGATGAAGATGGTAGCAGAGATGGAGGAGATGTAAGAGAAGAGGCGGAGCAAACCTCAGCTCTTCATGAGCGGAGAAAAAATGGAAAAGATAAGAAACCAGATCTTCTTCTCTCTAATAGATAAGGTTGAGTAAAAAAGAAAAAAATTAAAAAAATCTCGAACCATTTACGACTTACTGAAAAAATCGCAGCGTACTCACGGATTTTTTTTTACTCGTCGGAAACATGGAACCGACCAAAGAAAATGCTCCTTTGACTGAACGTACTATTTCCTACTGTTGGTCAAAACACCCTCACGAATAGTGACTATTTGTGACGCCCCAAAGAAAAAACCCTCACTAATAGGACCTGTTTTTTTTGTAGTGTTTTTTTAATCTTCCTGTGTTTGAAAACCTAATGCTGTAAAATCTAAAACTTCTGAAAGAATAGAAACAATGGGCCAATTCATCATTAACTTTAAATGATGAAACCAAATTTGGTTTCATCAAAAAATGATGAAACCAAAATTGGTTACATCAACAAAATAATGAAACCAAAATTGGTTGCATCAAAAAAATGAGTTGAAACAAACATCAACTTGAACTGATGAAACCAAATCTGGCGCCAATAAAACAAATATGGCAGAAACCATATATAATACCACACAAGTTTATGAAAGACTACCAATAAACTGAAATTTAAGAAAGAAGTTAGAAATTTAAATTGTCTCCTCAATTTAACTCATCCAAGTTTCTTAAATTTAAAAGTCAACAATATTATTCATAGGCAATGAAACCATTTTTGTTTCCATCAAAAAAGAATTTTCATAGCAAACAACGCACAAAGCAACCTAATAAAACTAGATCTAACATATTACCTCATTCGAAACCGCTTCAGGTACTATTGGAACATCTGTTTGTTTTCTTTTACGTCTCAAATAAGTGCTCTCTACTGGTTGTTGTTCCCTGTCCTCAGCATCATATTTTGCCAGCAGTGATTCTTCTTCTTCGGAAATAACATTTGTAGCATTGGTCCTAAGCTTTTCAATCAAGGCTCGCACAAATTGGTATTTGGCTTTGTAGGAGTTAGCTTCACTGCTAGAACCAATATTTTCTTCAACTGGCACTTCATTTTCTTCATCTGGCACTTGAACCGGCACTTGATTTTCATTATCACCAACCGACACTTCAGGTTGAACATTGTCTTCAGCAATAATTTCCACTTCATCTACAGGCTCAGCCAAGCGCATTTCGGTTTCGTCATACTGAAGCAAGAATGATCCCTTTCGGTGACCAATATTCTCCGCAAAGACACAAGAAAAATTGGTTTCAGCTAAAAATTTTGATGAATCCAAAACTAGTTTCATCAAAAAAGTAAATCCAAAACTAGTTTCATCAGTGGAAATTTTGTAGGTTGAGTGGTGGATGATTGGCTGAGTCATAATATATGCTGCGCTACATTGCAAACATCATTGACTATACTAACCAAATTTTGTTTCATCAGAAAAGTAAATCTTCCAAGTAAATATTTACCTCAGACAAAAGTTCTTTTTTATCGACAAGATCCTCGAAGTTAGCCAATACTTGTTGGCAGATGTTGCTAAGGTTCCATCTAGCAAACCTCGGATACTTGTGGAACACATCCTTTCTTTGTGCTATTTTTGTCATCTCTGCCAACCAATACTGAAAAAAGAAACAACAACCAATATTCAAATTAATCATCAAAAACATTTTAAAAATACTTTAACTTACGAATCAAAAAGAAGAAATCTTAACTTACCAGCGGGTAAATGACGCAACCAACTACGTTTTCTACGTCTTTTCTGTTTTTCATTATCGAATCAAGTAGATAGTCATGAAAGACTTCGGTCCAACACACCTTATTCATATCAAACACCATGTACAAGCACTTTGCTGCTAGAGTTTGCCCACATTTGTTAGGGACAAATACCGAAACCAAAAGAAACATTACGAAAAGCTTGACAAAGTCATCCACTTTGGTTTCATCCTTTGCGGCTTCCAACATACAACGTTTAATATCGCCTTTCTTCGTCTTCTTATTTCCCTTAAAGTACGTAGCCATGAAGACGTTCACCTTTTTGAGCAGCTCTTCATCAATGTCGTCTGCTTTTACATAATTCACCATTTGCAGACCAAAAGTCACAGCAAAATGTTCGGGAATGGTTCGCAGAGTCATTTCCCTTGATCTTGTTACTTTTGAAACAATACGGACGCTTACCGTCATGTCTGTTTTCAATTGCACTTAAAATCATAACTATTGCTTTTGTTTTTTTGATGAGCTCTTCTTCGTTCATTACGCCATCATAGAACGGCTCAAAGAAGCGCCAGAACGGACATGATTTAAAAGCTTCCAAATGCAGTTGCTTGTTTTGTATCAACGCCTTAATTTCCACTGCAAACTCGCACAAATGATGCAATGAACACCTGAACGGTTCTGTCTCTCTTTTTTTACCTATTGTGAAACCAAAAGTAAACCATAAGAGAATAATAAACAAATAACAATGATGAAACCATAAGATTGCACTTGAAAAATTATAAAACCATAAGCACGAACAAAGTGATGAAACTATGCATAATTGAAAAGTGATGAAACCATAAGAAATACACTCGTAATGATGAAACCATAAGCACGAACAAAGTGATGAAACTGTGCATAATTGAAAAGTGGTGAAACCATAAGATATACACTTGAAAAATGATGAAACTATAATCATTTATAGGTGATGAAACCATAAGCATAATTAGGTCCACAAACAATAACTCTAGAAGTAAACCAACAACTAAAAAATGATGAAACCTAATTCGGTTTCATCAAGAAATAGAAAATGAAATGTGGTTTCATCAAACATCTGTTTACTCCAACAACAATAGAAAACTGATTTTCGCCAGTAACTGAAGATGATGTAACTCGAATTTGGTTTCATCAAAAAAAAAGAAGAAATAAACAAGGCCGACAGCATACACAAGAAATAAACACACCCAAAATTGAAATTAGTTTTCAATTGAAACCTAAACCTAACAAATGAAACCTAAAATCAAACTGAAAACCCAAAAAAATGACGAAACCTAAAATTAAACTGAAAACCCAAAAAAAAACAAATGAAACCTAAACCAAAAAAATATGGTTACATCAAATAATTGAAGAATAATGATGAGATTTCTTACCTTTTGTTGCTAGTTTCGCAATTTTCCTAAGCTTATCATCTTTCTTTTCCTCCTGTTGATTTTTTTTCTTCGCCATTTTTGTTGTTTTAGGTCAGAAAAATGAATCTAGTTAGGTCAGATTTTGCTTCAATAGTTGAAATGCGTAACCATTGAAGAAGAGATGAAGGTGAAATCGACAATCAGATATGAGTTTCGCTACGGGATGAAACTTTTTTTTTTAGATCTGATAATTTTCTGGGTTCGTTTTGAAGGAAATACTGATGAGAGCGGAGGTTTTTGTGTTTTTTGTCCGTTATGAAACGTTATAAGCAATAATGAATGGAGGTGGTTTTTGTCAGTTTTTTTTTTTTGGTTTGGGTAGTTTTGACAGTTTATGATATTTGGGGTTTTTGTGCCATATTTGTTTGGACGGGTTTTTTGTGGATGGGTTATAACCCCTTTGGGGTTATAACCCGCGCGCCGTAACTTTTATAAAACAAAGAAGAGGTCAATGATGGCTGCTGCCATTGATAGAGTTGTTTTTAATGGCAGTGATAATCTATTAATCTGTCACTGATGGTGAAGATTCCAAATGTTTTGGTAGGTTGCCGAGCTAAGGAGATATGGGTTCTTTCTTATTTTTAAATTCAATTCAGGTCTTGAAAACCATTGTGTTGTCTAATTTGATTTGGATAAAAATATGCAAATAATATATTGAGACGTTTTATGGAACAACTAATGTGTAACACTGTTGTTAGGCGAGAAATTTCTATATGCGGCTGATTTTTCCCGTTTTTTATTGCTCCTTCCCTACAGTAAACTCGAATTCGAGTGCAGCCCAAAGTTTTAAATATTCACACAACAATTGCACAGAAAATACGTAATGAGAATATGAGTAGTCATATGGGGATGAAAGCAAAAACTATAAAGAAAGCACAGATTCACTTCCTTTTAAGTAAATTTTTTGAAATATTTGAATGAATCCAAACAATAATAAGGTGAGTTTTCAATAATTTAAACGAACCCTAAAAAATTTGTCTTCAAAGTTCACACCATTCCCGAAATTGTATCCGCGATCAAGGTGGCGATTTAGGGAAACAAATGAGTGACGGAGCCAAGGCTTAATGCTTTCAGGGTCAATATCAGGGAAACCTAAAATTTTAATTTCCTCTTACCTATTCTGTTCCCACAAATGGTTAAATTTACAACAAAACCAAGCTTTTTTACATTGAGGTTTGAAAATAAGTACGGTCCGTAGACCCCATTTTTCTCTGTGTGCGTCCGTCCCTGAAATGAACGTAGTAAGGATATACTTATACTTATATGATTCTTATCGATGAATGAATTACATATCCCCTGATATGGAGTGTACAATTCATGTCCTTATCTAACATGTGAGAATCGGACTAAATTCATTTGTAGAGACGGTAATTCCTAAAAATACAATTGGTCCAACATGTCAACGAGGTTTACTACGAAATCCCTTTATATCATGTGTTTTTTGTTTTTCCGAGAAGAATGAAAAAGTTAAACTAAAAAAAAATTGAATCCGGAGATGCAAAAGAAGAAGGAAGAAGATAAAGAAAATGGTGTTAAGGTGCGACAGGGTGGAGAGGTATATGTACAAGCACATCAAATGAGCCGTTGGATCAGTCCATTTCTGATCACATAATTAAATTAGTAAGGTCACGTGCTAACTGTCCATTAACGACGTTAACTAATTGTTATTTATTATTAATTTTAATTATTTAGTTAACGGATGGTTAAGTCAACAGTTTGACGTGACGGTCTATAACGGATCAAAGTACCAAACCTTAATATTTAAAATGTTGGGTACCAAACCAATGTGTAGCCCTTTTTTTTGGATAAGAAGTAAATTGCAAAAGCCAAAGGTAAGGTACAGGGGTTGTCATTAGTAAAATTGCCCAAGTCCGTGATGCTTCGCACCGACTTCCTTCCCTTGTTTCAGTAGATTGAAACTACTTTGTAGCATATGGAGGCTTCTTCGAAAAGAAATACACAAATCCAACGGCCGGTGTTGGAGTAATCATAGAGTCTAATCGCACAATTAGTAGTAACTCAACACATGCCACTTAGACTGCAATGCGGTCACAGAATTCATCATCTTTCCAAACTAGCTAGACAATCTTTGGGCGAGTGTTGTACATTCAGAATTTTTTTCTCCCTAACCAATCAAAACGAACCTCCGTTGCATGTATTATGTAGGTTTAACTATTATTTGTTTGTGTTCATAGAAATTTGTACAGTCACATATTTGTGTCATGTCCCACCTGGCGGCCCGTAGCAAGTTCTGTGTGTAGAAGGGAAATACCAATAATTATGTCGTAGGCCCTAATTAATACTATTTTTGAGATTAATTAACTGTTAGTTGGACGTGGGAGATGTAACCACGTGTAGGGCTGTTATCTGTTAGGGTTTAGATTTTAGTTTTCAGTTGCGTTAAAGTCTGAACTTTGTTGTAGAAGAAGGACAGTGAATGAGAAAATTGAATCTGAGGCTGCGCTCTGTTGAGTGTAAAGGTTACCAAGATATTCGTGTCTCCCTGTTACTCTATCTTCTTCCTCATGTGTAGTCAGGATCAAGCATGTTCTTGACAGTTGGTATCACCCACAGTTGATTCTGTCCTTCAACAATGACTGGTACTTTGAGAGATGTGGATCCTGGAACAGTAGAGATCTCTCACATGCTGCACCAACTCACAGATCTACATGATAAATAAGCTGAAGCTCGTCAGGAAGCAGCAAAGGCACAACAAGAATCACTAAATGCTTTGATTGCTTTATCTCATAAATCTAAAGTGCAGTTTAAAAAAAAAAATCGACCTGACCAAAGCTTTACCTATCCCACCTTCACCTGAAACAACACCATCTTCAGGTCGTTCTTCTCACTCCGAAAATAACAATTAAGCTGGTACCAGTCATGATAACTTCCTAAAACACCCCAAAATAGATTTCCCTAAATTTGGTGGTGACAACTGTTAGAGAACTGCTCGGTCGAACTCGCATGCGTTGCTATCTCAAGCATGTTTGTCAATGTTAGTGATCAAAACTATAATTTTTTATTTCTATCCTATTTATAGATGTCTCGTACTAGGACATAGATTGTGTAGTTGAGCTTAGACTTCACAGCGTTCATCATTTGAAGACGAAGAACTACTAAGGGGGTGGAACTTCATCGACAAAAGGTATGTGGAGACTTAAACTCATCTATCACTTGGAAAGTCTATTTCTACTCTATCTCCTATATTGAGACATAAGTCGTATTACGGTATAGTTTTCTATATACACATTTGAGATTTAGAGCTGAGTTTATCTCGCTTACATATTTCTCGAAATATGTGTTGGCAAGCTTTCGCTTCGACCAAGTTCATCTTATATCATGTAAAAATTTCCGAGTAACATCTTACATGGTTTGTGTGATTCAATCATTTGGTGTAGTCTTGGAATGTTTCGTTATGATTATTTCAATAACTTGAAAATTTCTTTGATGCTAATAGTGTGTGAAAACGGCTATTGTCATCCTCTAAGAAATTTTCAATGATTGAAATAAGAGTTTAGAACACTTAACCATTATTGGATATGTCATGTTGTGCACTCTTGCACATATGTAATCCATGTCCGGGAACCATAGTATGCGCACCCGTTTGCGTACTAGTTGGTTTGAGAAATCCGGGAACCTAAGTATGTGTTCCCATTTATGTACTGGCGTACAGGTTCATGTCCGAGAATTTCTGCTGGGATTTAAAGTTCGCGTACCCGTTTGCGTACTGGTGTAACTCATTCTCAGTCCGGGTATTTCAAGTATGTGTACCCGTTTGCATACTTGAAGGTTAAAGTTCTAAAATAGGTTATGATCATGAACATAAACATTTATATAATAAGGAATGCAATCTTTGCAAACCGTGGCTATGATGTTCATGATTGATTCGAGTGAATCAACCCGATTTGGCTTCAATTGTGTTCTTATATAATTCTATGAGAATTCAACAATTGAACAACTCTTTAACTAGTTTCTTTGAGTCATTTGAACAAGTTATGGTTAAGATGAATAAGGTTGATATGAGAGTAATCATATGGCTAACCTCGGTTAACTATTTGTGAAATAACATGGTGTACACGTTTGGGTACGGTTACATAAACCCAAATGAGAGTACATTTCATTTGTGTGTGACAAGCTAAGTTCGATCAAACGTTTGAACGATATTAGCATGGTTGAATCAGGTTTTTCATCTAACGGTGAATATTGAATGCTTTGTTACCAAGATAACTTAGATTGCAAGCCCTGATTTGAAACTATATAAAGGAGATTTCTAGCAACTGGAAAAACTAATCCCCACACCTCTTGTGTGTTACAAGTTGCATAACTAGAGTCGATTATCCTTTAACCTTAGGTTTCTATCGAGACCCTATAGGTTAACGACTTCAAATACTTCATTGGGATTGTGAAGCCAGACCCAACTATTTTCTTTGTAGTTGCGTGTTCTGATCTTTCCCAATTCTATCGTATTGAGTATAATTGAAATAATTGACTCGAGATTAATTTCTCCGATAGGCAAGATAAAAGTAATCACAAACATCTTCGTCTCATCGTTTGTGATTCCACAATATCTTGTTTCGATAGTCGATTAACATTATTGTGAGGTGATTGATAATACTAGGTTGTTCTTCGGGAATATAAGTCTGGATTATCAATTGGTTCCTGTTCACCTTGATTTATCAAAATATGGAACAAAAACTCTTGGGTATTTCTGTGAGAGACAGATTAATTCAATTTATAAACTTTTCTGTGTGAGTCAGATTTGTTTATCAAGTCTTCGACTTTGGGTCGTAGCAAATCTTGGTTTTGGGTGAGATCAACTAAGGGAATCAAGTGCATAGTATCATGCTGGGATCAGAGACGTAAGGAACGCAACTGTACCTTGAATCAGTGTGAGATTGATTAGGGTTCAACTACAGTCCAGTACGAAGTTAATTGGTGGTAGGCTAGAGTCTGTAGCGTCTTAATACAGTGTGGTGTTCAATCTGGACTAGGTCCCGGGGTTTTTCTGCATTTGCGGTTTCCTCGTTAAAAAAATTCTGGTGTCCGTGTTATTTCTTTTTCGCATTATATTTTGTTATATAATTGAAATATCACAGGTTGTGCGTTAAGTTCAATCAATTAGAATATCCAACCTTTGGTTGTTGATTTACATTGATTGACACTTGAACATTGGTCTTTGGTACCGTTCAAGTTACTCCTCTTATATTCAATCGGGCATGCAGATTTCTATTTGCTGATTGCGGATTGAATTAAGAGTTAGAGATTAAACTCTTTGATATACTTTACTCTAGATTGAGTCTGACTGTCTAGTTGATTCTATAGAAAGTATATTGGATTAAGTCCTCTCAGATTGCCAAACGAATTGTTGGGTATGGTTGTTAGACCCCCGTATTTTCAATTGGTATAAGAGCAGGCAAACACATTTGTAGGATCAGAATATCACAGCATCAATATCTCGCGAGATTAATAAACGACAGTATTGCGAAGATGTCGCAAGGAAGTATAATTAATGACGCAATGGATAACGACAACTAGAACATGAGAAAAATGTGAAGATTTGGCGAGATTTAGGAGTGTCGCGAAGACGAACATTCATACACTTGCGATACTTCGCGAGTCATTCCCGAAAATAAAGGATAGCTTAGCTGTCATCCACTATGTAATGCCCTATATAAAGGGTTGAGTAAGTCTGTTGGAGGAGAGTTCTTTTTGAATTGTTAAGCAAGTCATTAGGAGAGAGAAAATTGAGAGTGATTGTAATTTCTTAGCTCTGTTTTATCTTCTTTTGTAAAACATTTCTAGAACATAATCAATAAAATCTATAGTTATTCATCTTCAAATGGATTAGTTGAGTAAATTCTAGTGAGGGGTGTAGTGTGGGATTTCCCGCAACTACATATGCGCTAGAAACAGGGACTGAAAGAGGATTGAAGATAAAAGATTGCAATCGAAATTATTCGAATCAAGAAAATGAGAGAGAAAAATGTTAAATCAGATGAGGGAGAGAAGTTAAAAAACAAGGAATATGATGAAAATACGGAGTACAATATAATTACAAAAGCAATGATTAATGAATTTCATGAAAACATCAGAGGAAGAATACATAAACGAGATTTTGAAGGAAAGAAGATTATAGATGGGGAGAAGACATCGTCTTTGAAAGAGTGGGAAAACAGAAAATAACATTCACAGCAGCGGAGGTACCTAAAGAGGGTTTGAGCCATACATCCCCATTAGTGATCACAATAAATGCATGCAAAAATGGAGAAGGACCAGCAAAAGCAACGGAAGAATGGGCAATAAATAGAACTTTGGTGGATACAGGGAGTTTGACGAGCATCATGTTTTACCATACTTACAAAAAATTAGGATATAAAGATGAAGAAATGATTCCCAACAGTATTATATCCATGGTTTTGGTAAATCTATAACGAAACCTAAAGGAGAGGTAAAATTACGAATTCTGCTTGGAGAAATTGAAACACAAGTGACATTGAGTGTAGTGGATATGGAATCACCATACAACGTGTTGCTAGGGAGGCCATGGGTACATGCAATTAAGGCTGTAGCGTCAACATTTCATCAGCGTATCAAGTTTCCTATGCCAACTGGAATTGGTGAAATCATAGGAGATATTGATAAAGGGATAATATATCATCAAGACGAAGTAAAGCATTATGAAGAACGAGTGAAGAAGCGAAGAGATCGTAAGAAGATGGTAAAAGCAGCTAAAAAGAAGAAGAATTTAAAATTTACATGGTAAGAGCAAAAGAAGGAAAAGGAATACCTAGCGCAATCTCGCAGGATAAGGAAATGAAAGGACCAACCCCTATGGGAGAACCGAAAGCTATCTATATCGCAGCAGAACAAACAAAATAAGTGAATGTTGGAACTGAAGAAGAACCCAAGATGTTAAAAATTGGGACTAAAATGGAAGTAGATGAAGAAAGAAGAACTATTGATTTGCTGCGAGATTATAAAGATATTTTCGCGTGGGATATGGATGAAATGCCTGGTATAGATCCATCTGTGGCTTGTCATAAATTGGAAATTGACAGAAATGTAAGACCATTCAAACAAAGAATTAGAAAAATCGCAACAACATATCATCCTCAAATAGAAGAAGAATTGCAAAAAATGCTAGATGCAGGAATCATTAGACAAGCAAAATATCCCGAATGGATAGCAAATATGGTTATAGTCCCAAAGAAGAAAAAAGGGATAAGAATTTGTATAGATTTTACCGATTTAAACAAAGCTTGTCCTAAAGATAGTTTCCCGTTACGGATATTCCGCAATTGGTTGAAGTCTGGCGGTAGAAACGAAAGGATATCATCTCTTGATGGATATAAAGGTTACAATCAAATTCCTCTCGCCAAGAAGATCAAGAACATACTGCTTTCTTTGCTCCAAGAGGATTATACTGTTATACAAAAATGCCGTTTGGTTTGCGAAATGCCGGAGCAACATACCAAAGAATGGTGGAAAAGGTGTTCGCGAGATGGATACACAAAACATTAGAGGTGTATGTAGATGATATGTTAATAAAAAGTAAGAAAACAAAAGACCACATACAAGATCTGAAAGAAATTTTTGAAGAAATGAGACATTTCAACATCAAAGTAAATCCAGAAAAATGCACCTTTGGAGTTGCATCGGGAAAATTTTTAGGTTACATCGTATCAAAAGAGGGAATCCAAGTCGACCCGGAGAAAGTACAAGCGATTCGCGATATGCCAACACCGCGACAAGAAAAGATGTTCGAAGTTAAATGGGTTACTAGCTTTGCTAGGAAGGTTTATCTCGCGATCATCTGATAAATGCAAGCACTTTTTCAACATTCTCAAAAAGGGATCGAAGTTTAGATGGACAGACGAGTGTGAGAAAGCCTTACAAGGAATAAAGGAACATTTAATGGATATATTAATTTTACAAAAAGCAGAACCAGGAGAAGAATTATTGATCTATCTTGCGACGACCTCGCTTGCATTAAGTGCGGTATTGATTGCGAGTGGACGCAGTGGGTAGAGAAACCAATCTATTACATCAAGCAAAACTTTCAATGCCGCAGAAAGGAATTACTCAAAAATTGAAAAACTAATCTTGGCATTAGTTTACGCAACATTTAAACTTCGCATATACTTTCAAGCGCACATTGTTAAGGTAGTGACAAAAATACCAATCGAATCAGTAATGAAAAATTCAAAAAGATCGGGAAGAGTTGAAAGATGGAATGCTCAAATAAGTCATTGCAAACTCAAATACGAAATATTGTCTTCACCAAAATCACAATTTGTCGCAGACTTTCTAGCAGAATTTCCTTTGGAAGAGGATGAACCAGTAGAAGAAATGATGGACGTAGAAGAAGAACATGGAGATCCAAAAGACTTGTTAACTGAGCCAAATAGATGGGAAATATTAGTAGATGGGTCATCTAATGGAGAAGGTAATGAGATTGGAATTGTTGTGATATCGCCAGAAGGCAATAAAATAGCTTTTTCTTTCAGGTTAGAGTTTGCATCAACCAATAATGAAACATAATATGAAGCTATAATACATGCTTTGCGATTCGCAATAGAAATGAAATTGGAAAATGTGAGGATTACCAGTGATTCGCAATTGGCTATTCGCCAAATAAAAGAGGAATATACTACAAATGAACTATCTTTGCAAAAGTACAAGAAACTTGTTGACGAGATGTCGGTGCAGATACCGAAAATAAAATGGAGACATATATCAAGGAGAAACAATAGACTCGCAGATGCTTTTGCCTTTATATCAAGTATGATGACAGATCCGACTGCGAGAAATATAAAAATACAAACACTTTTAACACCATCAATTAATAAAGAAGAAGAGCAGGAAACAGATGTAATGCTAATAGAAGATGGAACACAAACACTTTGCGAAGAAGATTGGAGAGCAGAACTTCATGCATACCTGATGAAAGGGGAAACACCAAGAAATAGATTAGAGGCACACAAATTAAAAAGCCGTGCAACAAATTATGAATTAAGAGATGGAGTACTATACCGACGATCTTTTAATGGACCTTCATTCAGATGTGTAACAAGGAAGGAAGGAGAAACCATATTGAAGATGTTGCATAGCGGGGATGCTGGTAATCATAGTGGTGGAAGATCATTAGCATATAAAGCAAAAATGCGGGGCTACATCGGCCGTATATGCATGAGGACGCGAAACAAATATCAAGGCGTTGCGAAGATTTCCAAAGACATGGGAAGAAGATACATGCACCGGGAGCGCCATTAAATTCTTCAACAAGTGTGTGGCCTTTTGGAAAATGGGGCTTAGATATTGTGATACCATTCTTACCAGGAACAGGACAGAGAAGATATCTAATTGTCGCTACTGATTATTTCACAAAATGGGCAGAGGTGAAAGCGGTACAACACATTCGCGATAAAGATGTTTTTACTTTCATATTTGAGAACATTATATGCAGATTTGGGATTCCAAAGACAGTTGGTATCCGACAATGGGAAACATTTGAAGGAAAAAATATAGAATTGTCGCTTAATGCATTTCGGATACGATGTGGAAAATCAACTCCTCTATACCCGCAAGCTAATGGCCAGCGAAGCGACAAATAAAACAATCGCAGAGACATATTGAAGAAGAAGTTAGAAGGATACAATAAAGGATGGTGCGAACAAGTGCCCAATGCAAAGTATGGGCTTATAATACAACTAGAAGAGAAGCTACATGCATGTCACCTTTTTGTTTAACATATGAGGTTGAAGCTGTACTCCCGACAGAAGTTATGATTCCAACAACAAAGAAAGAAGCTTGGGAGAAAAATATTAGTGCGGATAACATTTTAATCAAATTAGATGAATTAGAAGAAAAAAGAGAGAGAGCACTACAACATATGGAGAATTATCAGCAAAGATTGGCCAGAGAATATAACAAACGTGTCAAGATACGTGAATTTCAACCAGGAGATCTGGTGCTGCGAGAGACACCAATATATCAGCGTGAAAATGGTGGTAAATTGGAAAGAAAGTAGGATGAACCTTATATCATTAAGGAAATAGTTGGCACAGGGGCATATAGATTAATGGATCCTGAAGGGAAAGATGTGGGACAAAGATTGGATAGACCATGGAATAGGTTGTATCTCAAGAAGTATTACCCATAAAGGATGGAGGAAATGAAATAAATTTGGATTAAATGTTTTTGCGACAGAATGATTGCGAAGTTGAATAAAATAGAGAAAGATTGTGCGAACGTTTCGCAAACAATACATTATCGAAAATGGATGATTGAATGAAATGACAAAATGAATGAGTAAGTGAATGGGACGAACCTTTATGGCGTACACCCTAGTTCGCGAATGATATTTCGCAAGAGGCAAATGTAAGACCTAAAGTGCGTCATATAAGGGGCTATCTCTTGACATGGCTCAGGGGAAAGGTTACACCGCTCCTGGAACCTGAGTCATGGAGATTTGGGGCCCATGAAAGCCTATCCGGGAGAGATACCTTGGATTTCCAACTATATATATATGGTTATACCCCGGTTGGACGCCCGAGGGTCTCTTCCAAGGAGTCGATGTATGCTCAAGGCGCCGGGTACACGGTTGAGCCAAGAGTGCCTGGGGCATTTGAAGTGTCTCGGCCATTCTTGGCAAGTCTTGGTATATGCTGCACTCGGCCCGAAGAAAACTCCACTTAGGGTGCAGTCTCGTAACCATAAACCATATAGGTATAAGGGATAAGAGGCTGCGAAAACAACGGTTGTTGTTAAGACTGGATGGGAGGAGCTAGTCTTGTATGGCCGATGTACGCCTCCTTGAAGGGGCAACCGGGGAGAAGATAAGGGCGGCACCCTCCATTAGGGAGTTGATAAGTGTCAAAAGACGCAAATTTCATGAGGCTTTATTTTCGCAAGGAAATTCAGGCTTGTCATATTTGTGCGATGATCCTGTAGAGGCAATAATACTAACGCAAGGATAAGGCGAGATCAATGGGTTTTTGCGTGAAAATGTAAAGACGTCCTGCGATTTCGTCGCGAAGACGGCAATGTCATAGGATTTTACATTCGCAAGAATATTTAAACCCGTCATATTGTCGCGAATAAAATATCCTGCAGAGGCAAAAATACTTAAGAAATGATAAGACAAGGTCAATGGGTCATTACATGAAAATGTAAAGACGTCCTGCGATTTTGTCGCAACGAGGGGTGGCGAAATAAGACCTTTAATTAGGAAGGCAAAATAAGACCACACAATCAATGATAAGACAAGATCAATAGATTTCTTCATTTGTGAAGATATCCTGCGATCTTGTCGCAATGATAAATTTCAACATAAAGGTAAGCGAACACGCTGGCGAGATTAAAATTGCAAATCTAAAATGAGATACAAAGAGAAGATAAGGGATTATTCATCAAGGGACTTGGTCTTTCCAATCAAAAAGAGTACTTCAACAGAAATTGAAAGGCATCTCATGCAAAAAGTATTCAAAAAAGAAAAAAAAAAAAGAAAAAAAAAGACTGGAAGATATAAAATTGTTGGAGTAGCTTAATTTTCTACATCTACATCGGCATTCTCGGCAACAGAGATGATAAATGTTCTTCAACAATTTTATCAGCTTCACCTTCGCTAGTTGGAACATTTCCATCAGAAGTTTTTTCAGTTGGATTCTCAGCTTCATCTTCGCCAATTGGAGGATTTTCATTAGAAGATTTTTCATGAAGATTCTTATCGACAATTTCATTGTTCGCGATATCTTCGCAGCTTTCATAATCATAATCACTATCAGGAGAATTAGGAACTTCATCATTCTTCAACTTCCAAAGGTTCAATAGAGACAAGTTCAAGGGATTTAGAAAGTAAGATCTCATTCACAAAAACTTCAGCTTTGGGATGAAATTGATGAAGAAGTGCCTTCTGTTGATTCCTACTTTGGATATCTTTAAGATGGCTAAGATAATTAAGCCTTCTTGCGGCACGATCACGAGAATGGGCAAGAGTAGCGACAAGTGTTGTATTTTCCTTGCAATCTTGGCATGGGAGGATTCCAAGGTAGACAGAGAAGTGCGAAGATCTTTCTCAGATTCTGCGAAAATATAGAAGAACAGCAGAGTTAAAAAAAAAGTAATGTAAGAAATTAGAAAAGGAAAACGGCGGATGAGGCAGTCAAATTTTATGACTACCTTCCTTTTGCGAGATAAGATGTTGGGTCAGGGACAAGCAACTGTTCTCCAAATGATCCATGGCATTATCAAAACCATCACCGACAAGACCTCCAACTGTTCTCCAACTGTTCTCCAACTGAATGTGATGATCTTCGTCGAAATATCCTTGTGTTGAAAGAAAGTCTTGCAGAAACCAAAGCAAGATATGTCTCTCAACAATATTGTTTTAATGTCACAGAGAAAAAGCTTTTCTCACCCGATAAAAACTATTGGAGACTGATCTTAGTGCTGCTCTCGAAAAGGTCACAACTTTAGAAGAGAATTTGAAAAAATTCAATTTTATCTCTACAAAACTATCTTCAATGCTTGAGGCATGTAAAGAACATAGTGATACACGTGGTCTGGGATATAAAGGTATAGAGGCTCCAAGAAATGGCAAGGTGAATTTTGTTAAAGCAAGAGACCTCCTTCAATCTACAGCTACAGATGTATATGTAAATAATGTATGTCAGCCTACAAGGACAACTCGGTTGAGAATGGATAAAACCCTTCATGTCAACTGCTTCTATTGCGGAACGAAATGTCACATTGAAAGTAGATGTCATCTTCTCCTACGGAATGAAAACCTTCACAACATTATCGTGTGGATGTCTAAAGAAGTTATCAAACTTGTTCCTCAATGTTCAGTTAGAAATTCATTCCATAGTCAAGAAAAGCGCTCCAATGGGCCATTTCCTGATTATGAACATAACATCTCTTCCACTAACAATGGTAAAAGGAACAATGTTATATGGATGACTGATAACTCTGAAAGACCAGTATGGAGAAAAAGATATCGAAGAAAGAAAAATTCTTCAAAACTTTCTCCTTCCTTAAGCAATGATCTTAATTCTAAGATAAGTGTTTCTGATTACATTCACATCAATAATCGTGTTTCGGAACTCAAGACTAGTATCAACGGTCTCAAGCGCAAGATCAAGAAGGCGAGGAAAGCAACTGATCTAGGTAACCCTTGTCCTCCTGATAATCCTTTTGAAAAGGTGTATAAAAATTCAGTTATAGACCAGGAGAGTACAAAGGAGTGTGTCAACACTACTGATGAACTTCATGTTCATCAACATACAACTTGACCAATGAGAAGATACACATAACCCTCAAACAAGATACCTTCTTCTTGACAAATGGTATGTGTTGTATTGTGATGACATTGGTATCTTTTCTTGTTTTTTTTCTATGAACAATTTTGTTTTAAATTTTTTATCTAATGCCTTCTTAATATACACTAGTTTTTCTTCCTAGAATGACAGTCGAGTCACTTTGTATCAAAGATTCCTGTCATTAACTCAAAACTTGTTTGCTCCATCGGTTAACTGACCTTGCCTTGGGTCTTAACCATTAATTTGTGCACCCGGTCCGTTACCAAATACAAGAAACCTGTAGTAGCAGGTTTTCCCACACTACACCCCTCACTATATTTCGATTAATTAGTCCATTGAAAGTTGCATAATTGAGAATGTTTATTGATTAATTTCATGAGTTCTACACAAGAGAAGTAGAATTACACTTAGCAAATAAAACACTCTTAAACTTTCTCTCTCCTAATGACTTGCCTAACAATTCTAAGAAGATCCCCCCTTTACAACAGACTCACTCGACCCTTTATATAGGGTAATACATAGTGGATGACAAACTAAGCTATCCTTTATTTTCGGGAATGTCTCGCGAAGTGTCGCCAGTGTACAACTTATTCAATCTCGCGACACTTCTTAACCCTCGCCAGGTTCCATGTCTTTCAGTTGTTTTGTGTGTCGTTTCTCATCGCGTCGTTCATTTTAGTTTCCTGCGACTTCCTCGCGGTACCGTCGTTTATTGATCCCGCGAGCCCTATGCATTGCGATATTATGATCCTACATCTTGCCTCTTTTTCCTTGAATATTGCTTGAAGAGCGATCTTAAAGGAAAAATCCGTTGTTGTAGTAATCTTCGATCTTTGTTGATGAAGGAACGAGCAGAAGAATACTGTGCTTGAAAAGTACGTACTTGCCTCTATTCTTGTGCGAAGTTCCGGAGTTTCTTTGAGATATATATGAAATATCGTCTCTTATCTCTCCTCATACTTCTCCCGCGAGGGGAAGAGTACCATGAGATTTTTACAATATCGTTGCCTTGATCGCTTATCTTTAGAATCTTGATTTTATACTTTTACACGGATTTTGATTATTAATGTCTTCTCTTGACACGTCTCTTTCAACCACTTTTTCTTTGACCGTTCATGTCTCTTCTCGCATTAAATGACCTCGTTTTCTCGAGGATCTTTTTCCTATATATAGTTTTCTTTTCCCCTCCTTTTCACTCTTTAGTTTCTCTCTCGCAACTTCTTTTATTTTCTCCTTCCGCAATTTGCGCTCCCGTTTATCGCCAATTTTTTCTTCGTCTTTTTCTAGCATCGATCTTAACCTTTAACTTCTCATCCATTCCCATACTGATAATGGCTGCCATTAGTCGTGCATACAAAGCTTCTTTTGATGAAGTTCAACAGAAGTTGCTCGAGAAGGGTTTTACTCTCTCGACCATTCCCGATCAAGAACCCTCATCCATTCTTTCCATGAGTTATTTTCTCGATCATCAATGTGATGATCAAAGGATTATAGTCTCGCTAGGTCAGCTTCTCGCGGGACTTCCCATTCCCTTATACGATCCGAGTTGCCTCTGTTTTATGAAATCTTGGCCCATGAAGAATTCTCTCTCGGCCGTTTATCGATTGAGTGGCGATTGCATTCGCCTAATGCTTGAATTCGCGTATCGTGGCGCTGGCAAAGGATCTTTATACTCTACTACTGTTAGACACCCCGATTTCAAAGACTTGGAAATAGTTGCAGAGAAGTACACTGTAGAAAACTTTTTTTGAAAATTATTCAAATTGATAAAGATGGTTAATGCGAAGTCTCGCCTGGGGCATTCGCATCAAAAGAAGGCTAATGTCCCTGAGGATAAATTGCTCATGCAGGATATTGATTGGCACCCGGGTAATAATACTACTCCTCGCCACTCCAAAGATGAGAAATGGTGGGTTGTACCCTTGTTTTTAAATGGTCCTTATATCGCGGGCCCGAACGTTCTTCCCGCGAATCTCGCAGGTATCATCCTTGGGAATTCAAATGGCCTGATAAAGCAACTGAGGTATGTTTCCCATTTTAAATCTTGCTTTTGCAACTTTCTGTTTACATATGTTGAGTTTGTATAATTTTTCAGATCGCCAAATTGAGAAGAAAGTACAAGGATAATCCATTGGAGAGTACTCTGTCCATACTTCGATCGCTTACTAGTGAAGTAAGAAACACTTCCTTTGTTATTTGAAACAATATTGTTGCCTCTGTTTCTTATCTTTAACTGTATGCGAAGGTTGGAGTTGAAGAAGCTTTAGCCGCGAAGACTAAAAGCAAGGGTAAAACTGTCGCTCGCAAGGGTAAATCCTCTGCCCCCTTAACTAAGAAGCGGAAGGTCCAATCCTCTTCTCGCCTTAGCTCAAGCTCTGAATCTTCTGACGAGGATAACCATGAATCGAATCTTTCTCTCGCCAAGAAGATTCCATCGACCAGTTCTTCCATGGATCGCTTATCCAAAGATTTTCTCAGATCAAGTTTCCAAGGAATGGGAGATGCTCCCCTAGCTTCTCTTTGCGGGGCTCTCGCAAACGTGTGTAATGCTGCTTTATTGGAAGGCAATAATTCATTCAATGGAGTCTCTAGAGTTGTGTCTCCTGATCTTTTGAATGCACTTGGGTCTCTGGTATGTGTACGGTCATATTTCCCTGCTAACTTTAAATTGTTTAAGTATATATATATTTTAATGATTTTTCTATCATCTTCTATAGGTTGGAAGATCTTCCTTTGTAGTTGCCTCAGACCTTGAGAGAAGACGCAATAATCTTGAAAAGAAGAATTTGCGGTTGAGCGAGAAGATTCAAGGGTTAGAGACCGAAGCTGCGTCATCTCGTGAGAAAGACGAGAGAATTCTAAAGTTAAACACCGAACTTGATTCCCAAAAGGATAAGGTGTCCTCTCTTCAAAATGCCAATCAAGAACTTTATGGTATAAAATTTTACCTCCTTTTATTATTTTTATTTTAATGGTCGCCTATTGCTACCTGACTTATTACTTTCGCAGATGTATATAATCTCTCCGATGAGGCTATTCTTCTCCATACATTTCCTGATCCTATGGATAATAACCTTCTTCTCGCTCACCTCAACAACTCTTTAAGTAGTTCATCAAACAAAATTAACTCCCTTTCATTAAATGAACTTGGACCAAATATCGTCTTTTAGAAATTGAACATAGATCCGGTTTAAGTGCTGCCAACCAATTTAAACGAATGTTTCTCGAGTCCAATAAAGAAATCAAAATTTTGAGGAAGAAAATTAGTGACCATATAGATGATAAAGATCGCATTGCTAACAATGGTGCACAGGCATTAGCAACCTTTCAAAAATCTCTCCTTGAATTACAAATTGAGCGGGATGAATTGCTTCGCCAGAATTCTTTGCTTAGTGAGCGAGAAGATCAAATTCGCTCCCCTCCTTGTTATAAATAATGATGATGAATTCGCACAGGCAGCGAAAGTTTTAGATAATGCCGGAAATAATCTAGGTGTTGATGTTAGTCTTCACGCCGAGCATACTTCCTTGGTTAAAGATATGATATCTGATAGAGAAGGTTATTTATTACACCTTACTACTTCTTACTTCTGTAGTATTGCTTGTAAATTATTAACTTGTTGTTACTTATTTGCAGAGTCTGAGAAGAGGCTTCGTGTTAGAATTAGAGAGCTTGAATCGAGAAAGAACAACTCACGGGAATTTTCCAAATGAGAATTGAAGAACTTGAATCTGAAAAACAACAGCTCGCGAAGAGTCTCTCCCTCCGTAATAACAAGTATTCCAAGTTGAAGGAACAATTTGAAACGACAGTGAAAAACTTTAATAATGATGCCGTTCGTTTTCGCAATGGAGCCATGGAGTATGTTTGTAAACACCAGAACATTCCTCTGCATACATATCCCTGGCTTCTTGAAAAGGTTCCTGAGAGTCTACCTGTCTCTGAAGTTTCTGATAGTGAAGCTGGCGAAGAAGAAAATTCTGGCGATGAGAATAATAAAACTGATGAATCAGATGAAGAAGAAGAATCACCCAAGATGTAATTCTTTTTGTTTTCTTTTGCTGCGTGTAATATCTGTACATTGCTGTATCTTTGTTATAGTGAACTCTTTTTTCATGAATTCAATCTTCATTCCCCTTTTTTGTTAGTTCTTCCTTGTAATATAATTGGCCATCTTGATGTACAATTCTTTCATCTAAGATGAATAACAATATTCCATCTTTTCCATTCCCATACTTGCCTCTGTTATTTATCTTCAGATGGAAGATTTTAGCTGTCTTCTTGTATTTGATAATAATCTTATTGTTAATTGAAATGGATCATCGCGACGGAGTCGCGGGTATCTTTATGAATTGAGAATTCTATCTCTTTATGTTGCGACAAGGTCGCAGGTATCTTTATGAATTGAGAATTCTATCTCTTTTTGTTGCGACAAGGTCGCAGGCCGCCTCTACATTTTCATGCAAAGGCCCATTGACCTTGCCTTATCATTTTGTGTGGTCTTCCAAGTCAGACCTCCCTAATTAGAGGTCCTCCTCGCCATCAGTTCATTGCGACAAAATCGCAGGACGTCCTTACACTTGCATGTAAAGACCCATTGATCTTGTCTTATCATTTTCCAAGTATTTTTGCCTCTGCAGGATGTTTTAGTTGCGACAATATGACAGGCCTAAATATCCTTTCGAACATAAAGCCCCATGACATTGCCGTCGTGCGACGAAATCGCAGGACGTCCGTACACTTTCGTGTAAAGACCCATTGATCTCGCCTTACCCTCGTGTTAGTATTATTGCCTCTGCAGGATCATTGCACAAATATGACAAGCCTAAGTCTCCTTGCGAAAACAAAGCCTCATGACATTTGCGTCTGTTTTGACACCCCCCCTAATGGAGAGCGTCGCCCTTATCATCTCCCGGTTGCCCCTTCAAGGAGGCGAAACATCGGCCATACAAGACTAGCTCCTCCCATCCGGTCTTAACAACAACTCAGTTGTTTTCGCAGTCTCTTATCCCTTATACCTATAGGGTTTATGGTTACGAGACTGCACCCTAAGTGGAGTTTTCTTCGGGCGAGTGCAACGCATGCCAAGACTTGCCAAGAATGGCCAGGGTAGGTTCATCCATCCCGGCACTGGCTCAACCGTGTACCTCGGCGCCTTGTGCATACACTGACTCCTAGGAAGAGACCCTCGGTCGCCCAACCAGGGTATAACCTACATATATAGTTGGGAATCCAAGGTACCTCTTCCGGATAGGCTTTCATGGGCCCCAAATTTTCATGACTCAGGCTTCAGGAGCGGTGTAACCTTCCACCTGAGCCACGGCGAGAGATACCCCCTTATATGACGCACTTTAGGTCTTACATTTGCCTCTTACGAAATGTTATTCGCGAACTAGGGTGTACGCCATAAAGGTTCGTCCCATTCATTTGCGCATTTATATTTGTTGAATCATTCAATCATTCATGTTTCATTATTTGCTGATATTTGTTTGCGAAGTATTCGCACAGTTCTGTTTCACTTGTTGTATTTCACTTTTCTTTCTTAGTCGAATTCTCATTTTTACTCTTCTGCGAGATTCTCGCATATCATTGCTTCAACTGCTATTTTTTCTCCTGTTTTAGTTGCTTATTCATTTCTTATGCCTTTTGCTCCTCATATCCTTTGCTTCTTTATTACTATAATATTCGCCTGTCTCTAGGCATTCACCTCGCGAGGTATGTTCAGTCCTTACTTCTATGGCATCCACCATCAGTTTTTCCTTTCTCTGCTCATCTCTCACATGCTGTTTCCACCCTTTTCTTTTGGCATTCCTTTCTTCGCAGCTTTCTACATCTACTTCATGACATTGTTGCGACTCCTTCCAATCTCCCTGTATAATACCAATGCCATTTGGATGTGGGAATTTAATACATTGATGATACGTTGACGCGACTCCCAAGATTTCATGAAGCCACGGCCTCCCAATCAGCGCATTGTATGGAGATTCCACGTCAACCACACAGAATAAAATACCGATTGATAATCCTTGTAGAGGTATTCTCATGTGAACCTCTCCCTTTGGTTTGTTTGCGGTGCCATTAAAGCCATATATCTTGTAGGTAGAGGGGATCAAATCCTCATCTTTTCCTCCCATCGTCTTGTAAGTATGGTAGAAGAGGATATTCACTGAACTTAGGTGTCGATTAAGATTCGGTTGATCGCCCAACAAGCTTCTCGCCTCATCATCTTCTCCATCGATCTGGTTTCGGGTTAATTTCTAGTTTCACAACCAACGGGCTATCATGTGTTTCTCTTCCGTTTGGCACTTCATCTGCAGAGAAAGAAATAGTCTTCAACTGCCACTGTTCTAACTGCGTTGACCTCGCCAGACTCATAATTTCTTTATCATTAGCATCTCTCGCAAAGACTCTACTGAGCACGTTGTCATGAAAATCTTCGATGGTGCGATAGGAGTGGACAATGGAGTTGCAGTTCAAATTCTTGGCTTTTGTTCCTACTTCTATCACAAATGTTTCCTTTCCCTTCGCCGACACTCGTTTCGTGCATCTCTGGTGGTGGTGGTAATGTCTCGACTGTTTCTTCTCCCTTAAAAAGTGATTGACTTCCCCGATCAATCATCTTGAGAATAATTCTCTTTATGTTTCTACAATCGTTTGTTTGATGCCCATGGAAGCGATGGTAAGAACAAAACTCATGGCTTCTATCGCCTGGCGGTGGTTCCATTCCAACATTCCAAGGTGCTGGTACATTTTCCATCACAAGTATAGCTTCCCAAATCTTTTCAACGCTAGCATTCAGTGGAGGCATCCTAACTGTTCCCATCTTGTTCTATGACTTCTCTCGCCCTCCACGGTTATTTTGCCTTCGTCCACCATAAGTTTCTTGCATGTGATCTAACCTCTCGAATCTTATTATTGCTGTTACATTACGGTTGTGGTAGTTTCTCTCTCGCTCAAACTCCTCTTGATCGTGGCTTCCCATGGCTACTATCTTCTCGCTGTCCCTCATCAGCTCTCCTTGCTTGCTGTCCCTGCGAAGTGCTCGCCACTGTATTTATGAATTGAGGCAACAAGCTTGCGTTCGCGGCGTTAGAACTTGTATTCGCGACTGGATAAGAATTCATTTCATTCTGTCTTTCTTCTAAAGCGATGTATTCTTCCTGTAATTCTCGCAATTCTGCCATCGTGATTGTATTTTTGATTCTAAAAATTTGAATATATAACAAGTTGGTCGCGAAGAGAGCGTTCACAAATGAGAGTATGAGATATCTCTCCTCAACCCGTCCTGCCATTTCGCTACACATGGTCCTCCACCTTACTGTCAACTGTCTTAAGCTCTCGCCAATCCTTTGTTTCAACCCGAATACATCTTCAATACCTGGTCGCGAAGAGTTGTTACTTATGTATGCTCCCAGGAATGTGGCTTGTAAATGGTGAAATGATGTAATTGTATTCCTTGGTAGACTTTCAAACCACTTTAGTGCTTCTCCTATTAAGCTTGACGCGAAATATTTGCACAATATAGCATCATGGTTCTCCCATTGTAACATACATCTCATATAAGCCTTAATATGTTGTATCGCACAGGTTGTTCCATCAAAGATGTTGGTTAATGCGAGTAGATTGCACTTAGGAGGTATTCCTCCCATTTGTACTTCTAACGTGAAGGGATTCTTCGCGGCTTCAGCGATGGCTTCGTCCGTTGTCTCCTTCCTCCTTCTCTTCTATTGTTCAAGTAATCCTCTCATTTCAGCTAGTTCTCTTAAGATTTGTTCATTTGCCTCGTAATTTGATTCTCTTTTGGTCTTTTTAGCTCGCTTCTCTCCTCCTTCGCTCGTGTCTATTTTGACCTTCTTGCTCGTTATTTTCTTCTCCTCTTTCCTCGCGACGCTCTTCTTCGTTTCTTTCGATAATTCGCACGCCATTATATCGGTTGTTTTCTCTTCTTGGTGGCCTCTCGGCTCTCATCATCTCGCACCCTCTCATATTCTTCATTAATATTTCTATTGGTACGATTTTGTTCCCTTCTTCTCTCGCGGTTGTCATGGTTATTCTCGCCGGATTGCTTCCTCCATCTCTTGATTTTCCATTTCTGCTCTCATTCTTTCTCTTTCGCGAGCTAGTCGCGCTTGTTCTATGTAGTGTCTCTCAATGTCATCCTCGATTTCTCGGTTTCTTCTCAATTCTTCTCTCCCATGCAGGATTGTTCTTCCTTCAGCAAACTGGGTCATTCGGCCCTTGGAGTTGCATGTTTTCTTGATTTTCCCTATTTCGCTCATTTTGAAGATTTTTGGCCGAGGAATATAACGATCTTCTATTTCTCTTCTTCTCTTGCCATGCTCTGCGTCTGGATCTTGTGTTTCTTCCTCGGTATTCTCCGTTGGTAAGACTCTTCTTCTTTCTTCTGTTCGATCTAGAACTTGATCTCACGCTACTTCTAGATCTCCTATTTTGTAACCTTATATTTTCCATCCTCAATTCATGATTCTCTCTTGTCAAGTTTGCTCGTTCCTCGCCTCTAGCCGTCTCTCCTCATGTATTGTTTGTCTCAATCTTTCTAACGCTGCCATTTCTTCGTTTCCTGGGTTCATTTCTCCGTTCATTCCTTGTTCTCCTTGTCCATTGTTCACCAGCTGCACGCTCCTCTTCTCTCTCGTCTTCAGAATCGATCTCCAAGTATGCACACTTACTCTATCATAATCCACGACCGCGTTTGCTACTCGGGGAGATTGGTGGTCGGGTTTTGACCTTCTTCATCATTTCTCATGTTCATCCTTGATGATTCTCCTGTTTCATTCCTCCTTTCTCCAGCAAGTCTCCCACTTCTTCTTACAATCGTTGGTTGCTCCTGTACGTTTCTTCTTCTAGCCATCTTTCTTTTTCAATGAATTCTTGAGTATCTTTTGCGAAGTTCCGAAGCTTTGCGAAGTGAATAAGAAGTATCATCTCTTGAAGTATGCGAAGTATGAAGTATCTTTGAAGAAGTATAAGAAGTACTTAATCCTCGAAATATATAAGAAATATGAAGTATCCTTTGAGAAGTATAAGAAGTACTTAATCCTCTAAATATAAGAAGTATTGCGAATCCATCATGCGAAACTCTCGCTCCATGTTCTTTGCCTCATGCTATGCTGTAATGCAAATAAAAATTTAGATTAGTATTCAACATTTCTTTTATCAAAGATATTTATTTAATTTCAAGTTCAAATCATTTTTCTTTGTTTTGATTTCCTTTGTATAACTTGTTTCGTCTCAAACGATAAACATCTTTCATGGAAATGATCCTAATAGGTACCCCCTTATATGACGCACTTTAGGTACATTGCCTCTTGCGAAATCATAAGGTAAATTCGCGAACTAGGGTGTACGCCATAAAGGTTTGCCCGCTACTACTCTCCATGTTGGATATCATTCTCATTTGAAACAAATCAAATATTTAAGGGAAATATATAAATTGATCTTTGCGAGATATTGTTCTCGGTTTCTCTTGTAATTATGCAATCTTTGTAGTTCTGAAATCTTTGTAATTCTGCGATTGTATCGCGTTTTGTAAATCAAATCAAAAATCTTTTATTTTTTGTAAGTAAAATGTTTAAGGAAAGTGGTACTTAGATTTTGTGGTTTGTTGTTGTCAATCTCGCGCAGCAAAAAGAAATGTGAGAAGTGAGATTTGAACCCTTGACCTGCCTCTTGCATATTCTCGCACCATACCAATTGTGCTAATCCTCATTTGCAAAATTAACTTGCGAGATAATCATCAACTTTCTTCTTTGCGAGATAAGCAAAGTCTGTGCGAAATTTCTCATAACAAAAATAAGTGTGCGAGAGCAAGAATTGATCCTGAGACCTTCTTCTCACATTCATGCCTCCTGACCAACCGTGCTAGCCCCCGCCTCGCGAAGTGTTTCGCGAAATAATCACTTACTTTCTTCTTGCGAGATATCATTTTGCGAAAAATCCATGTTCGTTGAGACTTGAACTCGCGACCATGAACTCATTAACTTCGCAGGTGACCAATCTGTGCTGCCTCTTGGTTGCGAGATAACGAAACAACCTTGCGAGATTATACATTTTTTTTTTTCCCTTTTGCGAAGCCAAAAATTCTTTGCGAGGAGGGAGGTTCGAACCCGCGACCTCTGGTTTATACTCTTCGCGGTGACCAATTGTGCTAGCTTGTTTGTGAAAGAAACACACAATACTATAACTTTATTCACTTCTTCGCTCTCGGAAGTTTAAAAAATATGTAAAAGGTGGGATTCGAACTCGCAACCCCAAGCTTGTTCTCTTCGCAAACGACCATCTGGGCTACTTGTTGCTTGCGAAGGAAACACACAATGCTATAGCTTTATTCCATTTTTCCCCTCTTGAAAGTTCAAAAATATTTGAAAAATATGACTGTGGCGAGATTTGATCTTGCGACATCAAGCCTCTTCGCTCCAACTCAAACCATCTCGTGCGAGCTTCTTTTTGTGATAAAATTCACGGCGTTTTGTTCTTATCCTTTTCTTCATTCTTCCTTTATTTCCTTCAACAATTTTCCTCTTTTCTTTTTCTCCTGAACATGAAATCTTCCATTAAAAATTGGCTTTCTTCCTTGAATTTCATCACAACAACCTTTTTTTTTTTTTTTCTTCCTCTCTTCATGTCTTTGAATTGTTGACGGTGTTTTCTCCCTGAAAGTGTGATTTCTTCCATAAAACTTCCATTTTTGAACCCAAATTTTGTAGATCTAAATAATAAGTATGAACAGTAACTACTTTTCATGGAAATTTCTCTTTAAGTTTATAGATCCAATTGAATTCATCACCAACAGTAGCCGTTTTTTCTAAACTTTCTTGAACCAACAAGATTAGGTCCCTGTTTCTAGCGCATATGTAGTAGCAGGTTTTCCCACACTACACCCCTCACTATATTTCGATTAATTAGTCCATTGAAAGTTGCATAATTGAGAATGTTTATTGATTAATTTCATGAGTTCTACACAAGAGAAGTAGAATTACACTTAGCAAATAAAACACTCTTAAACTTTCTCTCTCCTAATGACTTGCCTAACAATTCTAAGAAGATCCCCCCTTACAACAGACTCACTCGACCCTTTATATAGGGTAATACATAGTGGATGACAAGGCTAAGCTATCCTTTATTTTCGGGAATGTCTCGCGAAGTGTCGCGGTGTACAACTTATTCAATCTCGCGACACTTCTTAACCCTCGCCGGGTTCCATGTCTTTCAGTTGTTTTGTGTGTCGTTTCTCATCGCGTCGTTCATTTTAGTTTCCTGCGACTTCCTCGCGGTACCGTCGTTTATTGATCCCGCGAGCCCTATGCATTGCGATATTATGATCCTACAAAACCCTAGTTTTCTCTTGTGTAAATTATCCTTTAAATATGTATCAAGTTTTTGATATATACTGGTACGGTAACGCCAATAACTCTTCTGGGTTTGATTGAGAAAGTGCACGATGGAAGGAAGAAAAAAGGAAGACAACTTTGATGATATAACCTTTGAACTTGATGATGATTCCATCCATGTTATTTTCTTTAAAGCAATTGATCATGAAAAAGATCTTACAATCCAGATGTCTCTTCAATTGGTTGAAAATCTTCTTCAAGATTTTGAGGTCGTGCGTGAACATCTTGAGATTGCATCAAAGAACCTAGTGTTTTGAAGGAGGAGCTAAAGAAGCAAACGATGAAATCGTCCTTGTACGTTCCATGGTTGCTGATCTCGTCTGATTTGTTTTGAAATCTAGTAAATCTTCTTATGAGAATTTGTTTCTTGGGTTTTTTAGAAGAATAACTAGGGTCTGGAATAGCTATTATTGTGAGTACACATAGCTATGTCCAACGTTTTCATCTTCATGTTTTTAGATTTACTAGTTTCTCACCCGTGCGATGCATGGGTCTGTATCTTTCTTATGGAATATTGGATGCCCTTGTTACAAAAACATAATAGAAATCGGTAACATATCAGTAAGCATGATACATATGTTAGAAATAAAAAATCAATAATATAATATCCGAGTAGGTGTGCAAGAAAATAAGATAACCAAAATTAAAAGGCAAACAAAAATATAAGCTCCAAGGGAGACACTGCAGTTTAGAGTGAAAGAAGAAATGAAAAGCTCCATATAGTATCATTATCTATTGTCTCGATGGATGTGTTTCCTTCATATTTTTATGCTACTAAATCTTGGCCATGTGCAATACTTTTGTGTCTTTGCAAGAAACCGAAATCGTTGGGGTATATATAGAAACTCAAACTTTAATTTACCTTGACACTCCACAATTAGATAAGCTACTCCATTAGTGCCATCCAATACTTCATGTATATTGAAGTGTGTGTTTCATTTCGGGGAAACAAAAAGTTAGGATTCAAATAAGTGATTATATATACATCAAGTGAGTGTATATATGAAATTGTAATATAGGAGTATAGGATAAATCCCAAATGATCAATACCTCTCCTTCGCAACGTTATTCTTGATGGAGCATAACTGAGCGTACAAAGAATGCAACTCTAGGTGGAATGGAGTTTAACCAGTTAAGTGACTTATAAGAAAATGTGTCCTCCTTCTCCCTGTCTGCCTTATAGAAAACTGACCATGGATCACCTGATTTATACTCCACCATCGAGTCCTCTTTACCAGTCCGCAACTGGTTGTTTGTTAGCTCGTGAAATGATAGGGTGTAGAATACATCCTATTTACTATCTATTGTTTATGCTTTCTTTGTTATTTTTCTTGTAAATTATGTATTTTACGCTTGTTTTGAGTTTTATAGCTACTTTGGAGTCGCACGGAGGAAAAGAAGAAGAAATCACCCAATTTGAGCCAAAAGGACAAAAAGGTCATTTTACAGGCGATTGATATCTGGAGCCCAGTCCAGGTTAAGGGGTAACTATTGGAGGAATACTAAACGCAGTCCAGATGAGGTTAAGGGGCTGCCATCAGGTTAGCCCTTATCAAAGGGGCCAGGCACTAAATAACCATATCTATACCAACCCTAAAATCGAGAAACCTTTCCTCTCAATCATTCATTCACTCATTTCTCTAATCTGAAAATGAGAACGAGTTGCTGCTGTGAATCCATTCAAAAATTGAGAGGAGAAACTGAGGATTAATGAGAGATCGAGCGGGATGGTGAAAACTAATCACAGAGATGGTGATTTGGTGCTTTGTTGAATCGTAAATGGATCTCGGGGTTGTTGAATCTCGCAATGAAGCCACCGGAGATATTCATGGGAGAAATTGAAATTGCTAATGATGAGTTCAGGGAAGAGCTGATCGAAGTTGGTAGCTGGTGGAACTAGGGTTTCTGAGACCAATTTTATTTGTTCAGTCGATTCTGTTGATGCTTGAGATGGGTTCGATCGAGAGGAAATGTTGATGGGTTCTGAGCTGATGACACAGGATGGGCTCGACTTGTTTATGGGATTTGAAGAGAAGATGCAGTCGAGACTCGAGAGCAAAATCAATAGAGTTGAAGCTCAGAGAAGATTTCAGGGACATAGGAGATGTTAATGGAGATGAAGACAGATGCAACAGAGATGGGTTTTGGCAGCTGGGTTTGAATCGAACCAAAAGATTAAGAAGAAATCAGGGAGTGAATTTGGAAGAGAATGAGCGAATCGGTAATGAGTGTTGGTGGTGCTGCTAACAACACAGAGAGGAAGAGATTAATGGGTTTTGTGGCCGGAGATGTTTTTGATATTGGGTCAGTGGCAAAAAGGAGTTACAATTTGAAATGGGTTTCGATTGATTCAGAGAATGGGAGTCAGCTGATGATGGAAGTGAATAAGGGTTTTGTGGAAGAAGATTCAGATGAATTGACAGGGAAGATGCAGAGAGTGGTTGTGCTGATAAATTGCAAAGATTAAATTGCAGCTCTGTTGCTGGGAGTGTGAATGAAATGCTCAATAGATGTATGTGCTAGGAATTCTTAACAGGAATGGAGCGAAGTAAAGGCGGGAATGTGGCCCGGAAAGTCCCGTAATTAAACGAAACTGGCGAAATTTCCCTCCGACGAGTCAACTCAACGAGTCCGACACCGATCCGTAAACCGGTCTAACTCGGCTCGGCCGGACGAGTCGGCCACCTAGGGAGTCGACTCATAGCTAACTCGTCTAGCCGACTCCTCCTTCCCTTGACTTCCCTTGACCTCGGTTGGTCGACGGTTTGACTTTTTGACCGTTAGTCCTAACGGTGGACTGACGGAATATTTCGTCGAATATTCCACTGACGGACAGAATTTTCAGATGGCCGACGACGACTTATTCCTAGGATTCCGCCATAATACCGAGTTTTCCGCGAGCCAAAAATCCGGAATTTTCTATGGACTTTTCTCATGGGTGTGAAGACTTGGACTAGGAATTGGATGGAGAATTGGGCTCAAACTTGGAAAGAGAATGTGGAAGAGTTGAGAAAGGCTTGGATTTGGAAATTGAATTGCTAAAGGAAAAGGATTCTATTCCTTAGAAGATTTGGAGAATATTGAAGCCTATAAATAGAGAAGTTTTCTACATCTTTTATACACACCTCTCTACACACAAAACATTTGTGTTTTTGCTTGCTTTTCTAAAATTCTTCTTCTTAATTATTTGTGTGAACTTGAAAATTCTCCTTTTAATAATTATTATTTGTGTGAATTTCAAAAGCATGAGTAGCTAATTTTCTTATTGATTGAGGATGAATTCCTAGTTCTTAATTCATGATTTGAGTTTTGTTTCAATTCTATCTTGAGGTTTTTCACATGATTATCGATTGTTTTTACTAATAGGAATGTTTATTCATTCATGATTGATTGATAGATTGTTTGGAGTGCACGCTAAATTGATTTGTTAATTGATCTAAATCTAGTATAAGTTAGGGAATACGTAATCTTTCTCGAAACTTTACACAAGTAGAAAACACGAGACCTTGCGGAGGGATTCCGTGGAGCAATTGTGTGTAGAAACAACGCTAGAAAGTGAACCAAGCGAACCGAGTTTAACTACTAGTACTAAAACTAAATTCATAAATCTTAATGCATTCAGGGAATTACATCTTGTAAGCGAACCTCAAGGTGGTTCTTTTGGATAGAATCTGATAACTAAGCGGACTTGTTACTCAGTGAAATAAGGGATTTTGGGGCTAGCTAAGCGGACCTGCTATCCTACGGTTGGTGATAATTTGTGACTAATAACAAGTAGAAAAGAACATAACTTTAATCATTGTTTTGCAACGAAGAAGGATTCCTTGATCTTGTCTCTCTTATTGCTTTCAACTTTATCTTTTAATTGCTTTGTTTATTTTCTTTTGCTTTTTACACCCCCCTTTGTGACAATTTTTACAACTAGAATCTCTTGCTCCTCGTGGGAACGAACTTGACTTCCATTATATTATTTTTAATTGAGTGGAAATATTAATTAATTTGATTGCACCTACGACACGCATCATGAAATAATTCCAGAAAATCTATGGAGTCAGCTAGGTTTTCGCTATGAGAAAAACCGGTATTCCAAACACCTTTAGTTTTCATATAACTTACGGATACTTCATTGAAAAAATCTTGGAAATCCTAGGATATTTATCCTTTAAAATGTAAAAAATGTCAGCATCCTTGAATTTAAATATTAGCTCGAGGTGGTAACACCGAGAAAGTTTTCATAATGTAAAAGAAGTGCCAAAATTACGTACTCTCGAACCCAGTATCGCTTTAAAAACTTGATGTCATTGAGATCTTATTTTTCGAAGTTGGAATGAGATCCTACATATATTTTTATATTTTCTGAAGTAAAAGTATTTATTAGTTCTCTTTTCTCTAAGAATATATTTATTTCCTTAATTATTTATTAGTTCTCTTTTTGCTGGTTCTCAACATATTATATGTGTAATATGCGTGTAAAAGCGTCAATTTTTTTTTATAAATGGGACACCTAATACCTAGGAATCAAGTATTCATGTTCCGCCAGAACGCCACAACAATACAATTTGACCTACTAATGGTGTGCGTCCATGCATTGACATGTTCAGTCATTCTCAACCATAATCCTCTTTTTTGGAAATTAAATAAGAATATCATTCTACCTAATCCATCCCAGGCGTCTCATGTTTCATGGCACTTGTAATAAATTATAATTTTTATAAAGAACTAACATGCAATTAGCAAGACCTCCTAATTGAAAATTCTTATAGCTAGCTGCAATAGGCCCTCTCTTTTTTAAGCGACAAATAAATAGTATGATAGTTTTCAGAAGACGATGATGATCTCCACGGCCGATCTCAAATTCTTGACATAACTAATAATAGAGAATTCAACAATCTATTATATATTACCTCTGTGAATAGCACCTTTTTTCTAAAAGCGGAATAAAACCAATGGGGCCAAAGTTGGTATTGGACACGCATGTTGTAGGATCAGAATATCGCAACACCAAGACTCTCGCGAAATCAATAAACGACACACTGCGAAGACATCGCGGGCTTGGAATAAAAATGACGTAACGGATGACGACAGCCTAAATACAAGAAAGATATGAATATGTAGCGAAATCGAGGAGTATCGCGAGCTTTAACATATATACACTTGCGAGGATATCGCAAGACAGATCCGAAAATAAAGGACAGCTTAGCTGTCATTTACTATGTAATGTCCTATATAAAGGGACGAGTAGACTTTAGAGAGAGAGAGAGAGATCTTTTTCGAGTGTTGAGCAAGTCATTAAGAGAGAGAAAGTTTAGAGTGGTTGTAATTCTTTAACTTATCTCCTTTTCAAATTGTAACATTTTTGGAGTTTGATCAATAAAAATTATAATTGTTCATCTTAAAATGATTTGATTGTGTGGACTCTTGTGAGGGGTGTAGTGTGGGATTTCCTGCAACTACATACTGGCGCTAGAAACAGGGACGGGTTGAAGAAAAAGATTAAAGATTGTTATCAAGGTTGTTCAAATCAAGAAAATGATAAAACAAGTGGATAAATCAGTAAAAATAGAGAAAACTAGAATCAGGAAATTTAACAAAAGATCGGAGTGTAAATTGATCACAAAAACAATGATCAATGAATTCCATGAGAACATCAGAGGGAGAATACGTAAACGAGACTTTGAAGGAAAGAAAATTGTAGCAATTGAGAAGACATCACCTTTGAGAGATAGGTAAAAACAGAAAATTACGTTCACAGTAGCAGAAATACCAAAAGAAAATTTGGGACACACATCTCCTTTGGTAATCACAGTAACCACACAGAAAGAAAAGGTGAACACGACAAAAATTATGGAATAATGGACAATAAACAGAACTTTGGTGGATACAGGGAGTTCGGAGGATATAATGTTCTACCATACATACAAAGAAATGGGGTACAAAAATGAAGAAATGTCTCCCTCAACTTATCATATTCATGGATTTGGCAAATCTGCAACAAAACCAAAAGGAGAAATAGAGTTGCGAATTTTACTAGGAGAAATCGAAACACGAGTAATATTCTGTGTGGTGGATATGGAATCACCATACAACATGTTGTTGGGAAGACCATGGATACATGCGATTAAAGTCAGAAAGGCCGACATTACATCAATGCATTAAATTTCCTATACCAAGTGGGATCGGTAAAATTAGAGGAGATGTGGATAAAGCGAGATTATGTTATCAAATTGAAGTGAAGCAATACAAAGGGCGTGCAGAGAAGCGGAAAAATCGCAGGAAAATGGCGAAGGAAGCAAAGAAAGAAGAATAATTTAGAATTTACATGATAAAAGCAGAGGAAGGAAAAGGCATACCTGGCGAAATTTCGGTAGAAGGGAATGGACCTGCGAAGGAGATAAAGGAACCAACATCTATGTGAGAACCTGAGGCCAGTTACACCGCGGCATAACCAACAAAGGAAGTGAATGTTGGGACCAGAGAAGCACCCAAAATACTAAAAATCGGAACTAAGATGGAGGAAGATGAAGAAGAAAGAACTGTTAATCTGCTGCGAGAATATAAAGACATTTTCACATGGGATATGGATGAGATACCGGGAATAGATCCGTCTGTGGCATGTCATAAATTGGAGATTGATAAAAATGTAAGACCATTCAAACAAAGAATCAGAAAGATTACAACAACGTATCATCCCCAAATAGAAGAAGAATTGAAGAAGATGCTTGATGCAGGAATCATAAGACAAGCTAAATATCCGGAGTGGATAGCAAACATGGTAGTGGTTCCAAAGAAGAATAAAGGGATAAGAATCTGTGTAGATTTCACTGATCTAAATAAAGCTTGTCCAAAAGATAGTTTTCCACTACCAGATATCCCACAATTGGTAGAATCGGCAGCAGGAAATGATAGAATATCTTCTCTAGATGGATACAAAGGATATAATCAAATCCCTCTCACTGAAGAAGATCAAGAACACACTGATTTTTTCGCTCCAAGAGGATTATATTGTTACACAAAAATGCCATTTGGTTTGTTAAATGCTGGAGCAACATACCAAAGAATGGTAGAGAAAGTGTTTGCGAAATGGATACATAAGACACTATAGGTGTATGTGGATGACATGTTAATAAAAAGTAAAGAAGCAAAAGATCATGTCCAAGATTTGAGAGAAATTTTTGAACAAATGAGACAGTTTAACATCAAAGTAAATCCAGAGAAGTGTATCTTTGGGGTTGCGTCAGGGAAATTTTTAGGCTACATTGTATCAAAAGAGGGAATACAAGTTGATCCGGCGAAGGTGCAAGGCAACAATAAAAGATGTACGGAAGTTAAACGGACTCTTAGCTTCACTAGGGAGGTTTGTTTCGCGATCATCAGATAAATGCAAACACTTTTTCAACATACTCAAAAAGGGGAAAAAATTTAAATGGACGGATGAATGCGAGAAAGCCCTGCAAGGAATAAAAGATTATCTGATGAATATATCTATTTTGTAAAAAGCAGAACCAGGAGAAGAACTATTACTATATCTTGCGACAACATCGCACGCATTAAGTGCTGTGTTATTGCGAGTAGATGCAGGAATTGAGAGACCAATCTACTACATCAGTAAAACTTTCAATGTCGCAGAGAAAAATTATTCAAAAATTGAAAGTTAGTTTTGGCGTCAGTTTATGCAGCATTCAAACTTCGCATATATTTTCAAGCACATACAGTAAGGGTATTGACAAAGGTACCCATTGAATCAGTAATGAAGAATTCAAAAAGATCAGCCACAGTCGAGAGATGGAATGCACAAATAGGACACTTCAAAATCAAGTATGAAGTACTATCTTCACCCAAGTCACAAATTGTCGCAGATTTTCTAGCGAAATTTCCTTTAAAATATGATGAAGCAGAGGAAGAAATGATGGATATAGAAGAAGAATATGGAAACCCAAAGGACCTATTGACAGAGCCAGATAGATGGGAAGTGTTGGTAGATGGATCATCAAATGGAGAAGGTAACAGAATTGGAACTGTTTTGATTTCTCCATAGGGCATTAAAATGGCTTTTTCCTTCAGACTGGAATTTACATCCACCAATAATGAAACGGAATATGAAGCTATAATACATGCTTTGAAATTCGTAATAAAAATACAGTTGGAAAATGTGAGAATCACCAGTGACTCGCAGCTAGTCATTCGACAAATAAAAGGAGAATACACTACAAATGAACCATCTTTAAAGAAAAACAAGAAACTTGTTGGAGAATTGTCAGCGAAAATCCCAAAAATAAAATGGAGACACATATCAAGAATAATAGACTCGCATATGCTTTTGCTTTATCTCAAGTATGATGACAGATCCAACTGCGAGATGCATAAAGATACATACACTTTTATCACCATCAATCAATAAGGAAGAAGAAGGAGAGGTAGACGTGATGATCATAGAAGATGGGGAGCAAACGCCCATTATTGAAGATTGGAGAGCTGAACTTCATGCATATTTGATGAGAGGAGAAACACCGAGAAATAGGCTGGAGGCGCACAAATTAAAAAGCCGTGCTACAAATTATGAACTAAGAGATGGGATACTATACCGGAGATCTTTTAATGGACCTTCACTCAGGTGTTTGACATGAGAAGAAGGAGAAGCAGTGTTAAATATGTTGCATAGTGGGGATGCTGGCAAACACAGCGGCGGAAGATCTTTGGCATACAGAGCGAAAATACAAGGCTATTACTGGCCATATATGCATGAAGATGCGAAACGTGTTCAAGACGTTGTGAAGATTGCCAAAGGCATGGAAAGAAAATACATGCACCTGGAGAACTATTAACATCTTCAAAAAATGTGTGGCCCTTTGGAAAATGGGGTTTAGATATTGTTGGACCGTTTTTACCAGGGTCTGGACAAAGAAGATATCTGATTGTCGCTACAGACTATTTCATAAAATGGGCAGAAGTAAAGGCAGTACAACACATGCGCGACAAAGATATTTTTACATTCATATTTGAGAATATCATATGCAGATTTGGAATTCCCGCACAATTGGTATCTGATAATGGGAAGCAGTTCGAGGGACAGAATATAGAATTGTTACTTAATGCATTTGATGAGTGCCAAATAGTGCATATTTATACACCTTTTTATTGGCATGTTACTCATCTTTTGAGCTTAGAAATCAGATATTATCCCATATTCGTGTTTTCTTTGTTTTCAAGAATAAATATTTGTATTAATTAATTTTGTGTTTTTAGGTACTAAATAAAGTCAGGAGAAGTCAAGAGCCAAAGAGCGAAGAATTGGAGTCGAGCATCTATGGAGCAGATAGCCAAAGTCCGCGCGAATCGGTTTGCAACCCAACAAGGAAGACATGGGCTAGAGCTACCCACGACCCGGATCCGAGACCGTCCACTCCAAGCCGTTGAGATCACACCTGGCTACATCCTACGGTCGATGCCTCCACGCGCATCGAAGTTCGCTGCTCCGTGCAACACCAAATCGTCCCAACTCTACCTCGGCCCGTTCGAGATCTTACTCGCTACATCCGACGCTCGCTCCGACCTTCATATCAAATCCTGATGCACCCGCTTCACATCACACCACCTATATAAGCCCCTATCACCAAAAACTAACCCTATTCTCTTCTCCTCCCCCATACCTCTTCACCCGACACAGAGCAGAGCTCTGCTCTTCCGCCATCTCCTTCCCCTGCCACAACCATCATCACCACCATCTTCTCTTCGTCACCATCACCCCCACTTTCACCACCAACTCGCATCACCTTACCTAATCACTCTCTAATTCTTTCATAGCTTCTCTCCTAGGAGCTAAGAGAGAAATAGACAGAGATAGGTTAGGGTTTCACCAATCAATCAATTGAAGAAGAGTGAGCCGATTAATCAAGAGGAAAACTCGATTTAAGATATCGTAGTATGGGTTGAATTATTTTTCAATTAATTTCAATTTTTAAAGAATTAGGGTTTGTTGTTTTGGGGGAATGAATTGCATGTATAAATAGAACCAAAGGGGGTTGATAGAAACCATGCCTGGGTTAGCCAGTGCGTCAATTAGGTTTAGTTGTGTTTTAATTTGTATTTTTGCTACTTCAATTATGTGTTAGTTTAATTATCCAGGGTGTTTGATGAAACCCCTGCTCTTATGTTGAGTTCACATGTCTAAATTTGTGTCTTATTGTGCTTAATTAAGAAGAGTAATTTCATCTTTGTATGGATTAATTGCATTTGTGATAATTTGTCTTTGTGATAAGACAAATTATACTAGGAATGAAATAGAGACAACAGTTGAATTACTTAGGAGTAATTAGTTAGCCTACAACCCAAATGAGCTTGTGATAACTTGTATCTTGTGAAAAGACAAGTTATACTAGGAGTGAATTAGGATAGTTAGCTAAAGGATTCCTCCACTTGAGGCCTTCAAAGGGAGGTATGAGACATGAGCAGTATGTTTGGCCTTAGCATGGAAGTAGAGGTGGATTCACCACCGGCACCTTACAATCCTTTGTTCTTTGCCTTAGTTTAGTGTCACATTTCAACCTCAGTCGTTTCTACGACACAAAACATTAGCTCTGTCACTTGTTACAATATCACTTAGAATTCAGTTAAGCATATCCCTTGATCATACATAGCACCACAAGTCCTTGTGGGATCGACCCGTACTTGCCGCGTCTCCGATAGACGCCGCGCACTTGCGGTATCACCGTAGGCCATAAATATAACACTTCTCGAGGCCTACCAAGTTTGCGCCGCTGCCGAGGACTTGGCGTGTGCCTTGTAATCAATTGCTGCCTTTACTGAGTTCATCCCTGTAAATACTCACACTGCATTGTTACTTTTAGTTCTTTGTTAGTGTAACTTAACTATCCTTCATTATTTTGCATCCTCAACTGTTAGTATAACTTTTGTCATCTGCATCTTTTTCTGTAGCTGTAACTTAGTGAGCAAATTAGTTCTGTTGTAGTGTAGCTTAGTTAACCAGCTGCTCATGAAATGTTGCATCTTAGTGTTTCTTTTATCTGTGCATATTTGTAGTGTTTCTTGCTATTAGCTGAGCTGAGCTTTTTCACTAGTTTACAAGGAAACTAAGCAACACTGCCTAGTGTGTGTAGCTCAGTGCACTTGTAAATCTTAGTCCCAATCAGTCCAAAATACTCTCAGAGCATGTGCCAGTGTTAATATTCAACTCTCTTTGCTTTAAGTTGAATTTTTATGAGAACTGAATTTTCCCTCTAAGCAACAGGTACCTGAGTTGGTACTTGGCTGCTGCTGCTGCTGAGCAAAGCCTAGAAGGCCAAGAAAAAGCGCAGGGCCTGAGTCACAAAGCTCTGAGCAAACTGCAAACTCAGGTAAGTGACTCCATGACTCCACAGAATATATTAAACTAGCATACACCCTTGTGTGAGCCTGTGTGAAACCACCTTGCTAGCCCCCTGAAGCTGCAAGTGTTGGGTCACAACTTGGAAACCCAAGTTAGCTGTAGCTTAAATCTGCCCTGCCACTCTGAGCTGTACCTTTTGATCTATAAGTATACTTGTGCTTGAGCCCTGAAAACTTGAGGTACATAGACCATCTGAGCTGCCAATCTCCAGCCCCCCTGAAGCTGTGAGTTGAGCTCCACTTGAGGCTTCCAAGTTTGTTACAGGCCCAGTTGACAAACCCCTGAGCTTAGCCTGTGAGAAATCCCAGTTGAAGTCAACTGAGACAGTTAACATCAACTCAGCAAGCTTGTTGATGCCATGAGCCCCGTGAGCCATCTCGCTCCCCGCATAACCCGTGAGAGCCAATTATATGTGCATGCCGCTAAATTAGAGCTAAGCCAAATATGTCAATGACCCGAGAATTCAACACCTAGAGTCACAACTTGCTAAGTGACAATTTGGACAGCCAAGTTAGCCGAGCTACCACAGGGAAGACAATCGATCCTCGTTGAGCCAAAGCCCCGAGCATAATCCCAAATTTTGCATGAATGAATGAATGATACTTGCTTGACTATTGTGTTGAATGCTGGACCCGCTCACTTGCTAGCCCCGAAGCTACAAGTTTGAGCCAAGTGTGAACCATTGAGCAATTGAGCCAAGATCTCGTGAGGAATTGCGTAACCGACTCCGACTTGCAAACTATCAGACCTAGCCAATCGTGCATTGGCTGCTCGTAGTTTATTGTCTGTTTCTCTTGTCTTGTGCAATTCTTAAGGCACTTCGGGTACTTGAATTGATATGTCAATTGTGTGTCTTTGTGTATAAGTTCAAACCGTGGCCGAGCATAGCCTTGTGTGATTCATTGCCACTCTGTGCATATAATCGAAGCCCAAACTCCACAACCCCGAGCATACTCGGACCTCGATCTCGCCTTGCTTTGGATGAGTGCCGTAATTACTCAACCTCGACCCCGTGTCCGTATGTTCAGTGTTGATTTGAGCACATAACTTGTGCTGTGCAATTATTGAGCTGCACATAACCAGAAACCCAACAACTGGGCTGATGACAAACTAAAACCCAGCTCACCTGGGCTAACACAACTAGGTTTTGCACATAACCTGGGCTTAAACCAAGCTGAGCCCACAGTACACTGGGCTGCACATAACCCATCTGAGCCCACATCATCTGGGCTAGAACCCACACTATTGGGTCGTGTAATCTGGCTGCACATGTTCATACTGGGCTGTGCATTTTCATAATCTGGGCTGTGCATTTTCATAACCTGGGCTGAAGCCCACACAACCTGCATTCCCACATAAACCAAATTGAAACCCATACAAACCAAAACCCATACAAACCAAATCCCAAACAAACCAAAGCCCAATAAACCAAATTCCCACATAAACCAAAGCCCATTTTCATGTTATATTTGTTAATGTTTGTACATATTTTCTATTGGGTTGACCCTCAACTCTTTAGATTGGTTAGTAAATTTTTGTATATAATCCAGTAGGACTTGTTAATTTTTTTTCTTGAATCGGTTGAGTCTTCTTGTGCATTTTTATGTGCTAATCCGATATAATCACCACTGAGAATGTTGGATTTTGCCTTGATTAATGAAGCTCAACCTTGCTCCCGCCGACATCCGGTAATCTCTTCCCTTTTTCTCTTATCAGCATAGTTCTCTCGGTATGTGACTGTTTAAATTTTTTCTATATGTCGACACATTGAGGACAATGTTTGATTTAGGTTTGGGGGTGCATTTGCATTTAGAGTTTTTAGTCTTTTCATTTTATCTTTTAATTTTACAAAAAAAAAAAAAAAAAAAAAAAAAAAAATTCAAAACTCTTTTTGTAAAAACCTCCAACTTTTAGAGATTTTAGAGTCACTAGCATGCTTCTAGCTATGTTTACATAGAGAATCTGACCGAAATAACAGAATTTGGAAGTACCGGAGAACACAATCGGGTTCCTTAGTTGATTAGAGCGTTAAAGTTGGATTTAACCATACCGGAGGGCGAATTAGGTCTTTATTTAGATATTCGGTAGTAGAATTGTGATCACCCATAGTGGAGACTACCCATTTTACATCAATGGTAGGCCCGAAAGAGTGTTTAATTTATGGCCTACGGTTATACCGCAAGTGCACGGTGTCGTGATGTAGGACTGAGCAAGTGCGGGTCGAACCACAGAGACTTGTGGTGCCCTATATGTGATCAATGGCTTTCTAAAACCGATTTCAAGTGAAGTAATGTAACACAAGATTGTTGGTTGCCGAAACGGCTGAGTTGTGATCAAGTGAACCTAAACTAAGGTATGATAAAGTGACAGGGGATGCTAAGGTCTCAGTTCCACCACTAACTCCTATTCTGTGCTCAACTGAGTTGAGACTTTCTTGCCCTGTGATCGATAAGGGCAGGGTGTCAAACCCACCACTTATCTAAGGGGTTTCTCCATGTTATGCTTGATTATCGCCTAAATTACTAACCTAGAGTACCGGGTTGTCTAATGAAGCACTTGATCAAGAGAATTAGCTATTGTGCCTAAAGTGTGAGCTGTGGCAATCTCAAAACAGATTTAACGACTACAATGGATACAAGGCATCCATTGTGAAAGAAAAGTGTTGGATGCTCTTATCGAAAACATAATTATAATTTTGAACAATCAAGATAGTTCAACGAGTTTAAGAACATAATATGGAGTTAGGGTTCGGTGAAACCCTAACAAAACTAATTAAAACATAAAAATGAAATGAAACCGCAAATTAAACTACAATGAAGCAATTGGCTAGCCTGTGCGTAGTTTTACACACAATCCCCTCACATCTTGCTATTTATACATCCCAGAAAATCCCAAAATAACCAAACCCTAATTCGATTTAAAAATAGAAATTAATTGAAACTTCTCTCACCCATGTCGCTCCAACTGCTCCCTCTTCTGTCAATCGGTTCTGCATCGACTACTCTAGCTTCTCCTTGATGTATCAATAAAACCCTAACCTATCTCTGTCTAGTTCTCTCTTAGCTCCTAGGAGAGAAGCTACAAAAGGACTAGAAAGTGATGAGGTAAGGTGGAGTGTCAGGAGATGATGGAGTTGGTGGCGGTATGGGTGAAGAAGAGAAGGAACGGCCGTGGCGGGGAGATGGTCGGGGAGGGTGGAGTTGCAGAGAGGTGAGGGCGACGGGTGGAAGAGAAGAGAAGAGAAAATGAGTTTAGGGTTAGGCTTAGGGGCTTATATAGGGGCTATGGTGTTGAGCGGGTATATCGAAGATCGATGGGGGAACGCCGCACCGAGCGTAGGATCTTGCGGGAGAGATCCGAACGGTCGAGGTTGGTAGCCGGTTCTGTTGTGATATGGTGTTGCGCGAGTGCATCAAGAGATGATGTATAGTGAGGGCAGCGACCGTTGGATGTAGAAGATCGAAATCTCGACGGCTTGGAGTGTACGGGCTCGGATCCGGGTCGCGGGTAGCTTTAGCCCATGTCTTCCTTGTTGGGTTGCAACTGATTTCGCGCGGGCTTTGGCCATCTACTCCATAGATGCTCGACTCCAATTCTTTGCTCTTTTGCTCCTCGATTCTCCGAGCTTTATTTATTACCTAAAAACACAAAATTAATTAATACAAATATTTATTCTTGAAAACAAGGAAAATACAGAATATGGGATAATATCTGATTTATAAGCGCAAAAGATGAGTAAAATGCCAATAAAAAGATGTACAAATATGCACTATTTGGCACTCATCAAATACCCCCAAACCTGAATTTTACTTGTCCTCAAGTGAAACAGAAATAAAGAAATCCTAACTATACCACTGTCGTAGGTCTCTCGAATGCATTTAGCGTATGCACTAAGCCTTTAAACCCCTAGGTGTCCCTAGTGGACGAGTTGTAGTCTCGTGAGGGTTTACAAGAGGTGTACCCACAAAACCTACTCCAACTTCAGAGTGTAAAAGAGTCTCAAGCCTCCAAGAAGCTATGAGGACATAGAGTTTCGCATGCTAGTAACAAGTTAGAACTATCGAAGAACGCATTCTCATCCTTAAGTCTTTGAGAGAAGTAACCATACCATATGAAAGAACTCGGATTCGATTGTGATCATAAGTCTCAACTTCGCCTCACCATTAAGGTTTTATGATAATTGCACTCAAAAAGATCGCTTTTTAGTCTCTCATGTGTGCAGGCAGGAATAAAGAGAGAAATCCTGCACACGTTGTAGGTAAGAAGGCTAACCTTCTGAAATAAAATCTGGAGACTCCACAAAAGTGTGGACAAAAAGAATCTTTTTCTGATGATCTCTAAGGAAGGAAATCAACCATTAGCAAGGGTGGGAGTACTCACTACCTTTTCACCCGATCGGCAATTAACATCAATCTCTCATAAGAACCATAGAAACGTCTTCAATCTTCGGTCTTCGGTCTTCAGTCTTCAACTATTGATGACGAACTCTGAACTTCACAAAAACTTAATAATAATAATTTTTTTTTTTTTTTTTTTTTTTTTTTTTTTTTTTTTTAACTTTGTGGTAACTAGACACAGAAAATAAACTACAAATTTTTTTTTTTTTTTTTTTTTTTTTTTTTTTTTTTTGTTACAATAAAACGATAAACTCAATTTTTCACAAACTTCATTAATTCTCATCTTATTTTCTTTTCTTTGTTGCACATAAACCTTGGACTATATCAATTTTTCTTTCAATATTCCGATTCGCTCTCCGGTTGTCGACGATGATGTGTTTCTATGGGTCTTGCCGATTGAGAGAGAGAATGATGCTAACTACAAATCGGTATTTAGAAGGAGTTTTCATCTTTAGACGTCACCCTCATGATTGACGGAATTAGCACTCAAGAGATCAAAAGTAGTGCTTTTGAAAGTGGTGCGAAGTTGGGTAGCTCACCATTCCTACCGGAATTGACGTACGGTGACACACACTCTAAAAGCTTTTCTAGAAAGTCACAAAGAGTGAAGGTCGGTACCTCGCTTGATGTAAAATGGGTAGTCTCCACTATGGTTGATCACAATTCTACTACCGAATATCTAAACAAAGCACCTAATTCGCCCTCCGGTATGGTTAAATCCAACTTTAACGCTCTAATCAACTAAGAAACCCGATTGTGTTCTCCAAGACTTCCAAGTTTCGTTATTTCGGTCAGAATCTCTATGTAAACATAGCTAAAAGCATGCTAGTGACTCTAAAATCTCTAAAGTTGGAGGTTTTACAAAAAGAGTTTTGATTTTTTTTTTTTTTTTTTTTTTTTTTTTTTTTTGAAAATAAAAGGTGAAATAAAAGACTAAAAACTCTAAATGCAAATCACACCCCCAAACCTAAATCAAACATTGTCCTCAATGTGTCAACAGATAGGAAAAATTAAACAAGTCACATACCATGAGAACTATCTTTGAAAAGATAAAAGGGAAGAGATTACCGGTATGTCGGCGGGAGCAAGGTTGAGCTTCATTCGTCAAGGCTAGAATCCAATATTCTCAACGGAGATCATATCGGATTAGCATAATATATGTGCAAGAAGACTCAACCGAATCAAGAAAAGAAAATTTAACAAGTCCTACTGGATATATACAATGAAAATTCACCATAAACTAACGATCTAAAGAGTTGAGGATCAACCCAATAGACGATATGTACACACATTAATGACCTTACACAAAAATAAAATGAGAGTGCAAGTAAGACTGTAGATGTGAAGGAGTTTCCCCCAAACCTAAACTTGTGAACAGGGGTGTTTGTGAGAACAAAATCTTGCAATTTTAAAGGTACATCATGCAAAAGGTCTAACTCGAAATGAGTTTTGCTAAGAAAATGGAACATACATATTCCAACTGTGGCTCCTTAAGAGTGTTATACTTTGATGCAAAATAGTCCAAGAGGACTTGGGAAGCACAAAGTTCTAGGCCTAAGTTAGGCATTTTCAGAAAAGTTGGTTTTGCAATTTTGTGACAAACTACACCTAGGTTTGGTGGAGGAGTTTCAATTTGTGACTCGGGAGAGAGAGGTTAGGTACATCTAAGTTATTTTCATGTATAAAATCATTTGCACCGTCACACTCTTTCCTAAGGTCAGAGTGGGTAAATCATGGTCTTTTTCACAGGACAATGGCACAGGTTCCACATCAATATCACATGCATGAATATCAGAAGAAGCATCATTCATAGGGTTCACAGGAGAGACGCCTAACGTCTCTGAACCTAAAGATTTTACTACATTTTCAAAATACACATGCTCTTCATATTCATCATCATCATCATCATAGCACGATTGCATTTCCCTAACATTCATTTCACCTTGAAATTCCTCACTTTCCTCATTTAGTGCATCAAGAATTTGACTCAATTTGAGTTCTAAACTCTCAAACTTTTGCTCAAGGTTTTGATTCAATTCTAGAGTTTCATTATGTTGTTCAATGAAAGGAGAGTTTTCACTAATGGGTATGCATTCCTCATATGGATATTCATTGTATGGTTGTGCATGAGGTTCACTAGAGAAGGGAAATTCAGACATGTTGCTATATGGATGGTCATGCATTGCATTCATTTCAAGCCTAGCATTTTGCTCCATGAGTGTATCCATTGTTGATTGCAAACTAGGAGTTGGGGGAGTATAAAATTGTTCATCTCCCCACTGTGGTGAATGATGCATGTGTGCAGGTTGATTATGGTCCCAATAGTCACTTCTAGACACTTCGTTCATTGGATTATCATGGTTTTCCCTAGACCTGTCTAAAATCATGCAAGATATAACAAGTATTCAGCAGGTGGTCTAAGCCACCACATAAGGTGCAAGCATGCGTTTCATATTGCCTAGAAAAACTAGATTCGATGATTGCCTTTCTAAAGCGATTGCCTATCTAAAGCGAGATAGTCGAGCCTCTAATTGATCTAAAAGTGATGACTGGGTATGAGGAGAGTGTTCATTCTCAACTTTGTGATGGATGATACATGTGCTCATAGTGATTAGGGTATGTGAGGTCAGGGCCCTGAGAAGGCCCATAAAGTTCCCTAAAGTCACTATGGTATGTGGGGTGTTCATCCTGTGAAAGGTGCCCGTAAGCACGCTCTCTAAGGGATTTGTTTGAATCCCCAGATGCGGACCAAAATCCTGACATGGTCTAGCTCTCAAATTGAACTCAAAGCCCAGATGAAGTGGACTAAGTTTGGTTTTGGTGGGAAAATTTGGTTAAAATGGGCTGATTTGGTTTTGTTGGGAAAGTTTGGTTTAGTATGGGTTCATTTTTGTTTTTGTAAACTTTGGTTTATGTGGGAAAGTTCAGCCCAGTGAACTGTGGGCTCAGTTTTGTGCAGACAGTCAGCCTAGATTAGGTTGAGTTGGTTGCAGCCCAAGTGGTTGTGCAAAGTTTAGGTTGAGCCCAGTTGTGAAGATCAAGTGATGTGGGCTGAAATTGTCACAGAAGCAAAGCCCAGTATAGGTGAGACTTAGTGAAACTGGTTCTAGCCTAGTGAAACTGGGCTTCTGATTTGTGCACAGCCCAACAGATATGGGCTCAGTTTGTTTTTCAAACAGCCTAACAGTTGTGGCTTTTGTGGGCTGAATGTTGTTTGCACAGCCCAAAGGAAACCTAGTGTATGAGAACTTTGGTCTTTTGCACAGCCAAGTGCAGCTTGTGCAGGGTTCAGATTGGCCAGCAGTTGGCAACTCAGGTTGGTAGAAGGTTTGTGCAGAGCCCTAGTTGTATTAGCCCAGGTGAATGGCCCAGTTAGGTGGGCTGAAAGTTGGTTATGTGGGCTGTGTGTTCATCCCAACAGATGTGGGCTTAAGTTTAGGCTGGTAAGTGCACAGCCCAGCAGCTTGTTTTAAGTGGGCTGATTTACTCACAGAGCCCAGGTTTGTTGCAGCTGCACAGTTTGAGTGAAATTGCACAAGGCCGATTCTGAGAACCAGCTTATGTTGGCGTTTTAAACACAGCACAAGGCTCAACAGGTTAGCTTCCCCGGGTTCACAGAAGTCAAGTTGACAAGAAGCTGGGACTTGACAAATTAGCTAATGCATAGATGCACGGCTTAGCAAATAGTTCTAGCAAGATTTCGGGTATTTGATAACTCACACAAGGTCTCAAACAGACTACAAATTAGCAAATGGTGATACAAGCAATTCCCAAACATGAAAACTAGTTTATCGTGTAATTCTGCTCATGTTACAAACAAAGACAAAGCTAACAAATGGGAGTAGATGGCTCACGGGGTTGCAGCTTCGGGGTTGATCACGGTCTTGGCAGATGAGAACCAACACAGCCTCTCAAGTGAGGGTTCGGCCAATTAGGCTATCCAAGAGGGGGCTTACGGCTGCGGCTACGGGGGCTTGCGGGCGCTGGCTCACGAGGTTATGCGGGGAGTAGAGGGTTCACCTGCAGATGAGCACTGAGATAATTGGCTCTCACAGTGCGCAAACAACTCATACAACTCTGGTGTATAGGCTAGCCTAACATGGGTTACATGCATTCCAGGTTTGCAAAATAGGTTATGCTTAGGGCTCAAGCATGCATTCGAGGTCACATGGCGGATGGTTATGCTCACTCGCAAGATCATACAAAGTTGCATAGAAATGAAGCTAACAGTTCATAGAAATGATTATGCTCACCCACACATATTATGCTCACTCACTCAACAACTCAATCATTTGTCACAAGATCACACAGATTGCTTAAACTTACTTAGCTAACATGGTTCGGCTAACGGGGGGTTGTCAAACGTACTCGGCTATCATGCTTACACATTGACCACCAAGAAGCCACTTACCAAGCTCGCGGTTTGCTCGGGGCTTGTGAAGACAGATAGCATAGCGAGCACGGCGCGAGTTGCACGGAGTACTGGTATGCTCTGAGGCTCAGGAAAGAAATCTCAGTCCTCAGAATGTGCAAGTTACAGCAAATTATGCTATAATGCAAGTGCAGATAAGTAAGATGGCATGACTACAATGTAACAGATGGCAAATATGTACGTGGGTAAACTAGCATTCAAGTACAATGACTAAAGTGCAATGACAAAATGTAATGCAAGATACGAAATTGAAAGAAAATGTAACTAAGTTATACTAACAGTGTAAGACAAGATGCAGGAATGTAAAGTTGCAAAAATAGAAAACTTCAGCAAGTTATGCTATTAACGGAAGATAACAACGTAAAACTTTAAAGTGAATATATACAGGGATGCAAATTCAGTGAAGCGAGCCAATGAATCAAAATAGCACACGCCAAGTCCCCGGCAACGGCGCCAAAAACTTGGTAGGCCCGAAAGAGTGTTTAATTTATGGCCTACGGTTATACCGCATAAGTGCACGGTGTCGTGATGTAGGGCCGAGCAAGTGCGGGTCGAACCACGAGACTTGTGGTGCCCTATATGTGATCAATGGCTTTCTAAAACGATTTCAAGTGAAGTAATGTAACACAAGATTGTTGGTTGTTGAAACTTGGCTGAGTTGTGATCAAGTGAACCTAAACTAAGGTATGATAAAGTGACGGGGATGCTAAGGTCTCGGTTCCACCACTAACTCCTATTCTCGTGCTCAAGCGAGTTGAGACTTTCTTGCCCCGTGATCGATAAGGGCAGGGTGTCAAACCCACCACTTATCTAAGGGGTTTCTCCATGTTATGCTTGATTATCACTAAATTACTAACCTAGAGTCTTGGTTGTCTAATGAAGCACAAACTGTCAAGAGAATTAGTTTGTTGTGCCTAAAGTGTGAGTTGTGGCAATCTCAAAACAGATTTAACTCGACTACAATGGATACAAGGCATCCATTGTGAAAGAAAAGTGTTGGATGCTCTTTACCGAAAACATAATTATAATTTTGAACAATCAAGATAGTTCAACAGAGTTTAAGAACATAATATGGAGTTAGGGTTTCACTGAAACCCTAACAAAACTAATTAAAACATAAAAATGAAATGAAACTGCAAATTAAACTACAATGAAGCACTGGCTAGCCCAGGCGTAGTTTCTACACAATCCCCTCACTGCTATTTATACATCCCAGAAAATCCCAAAATAACCAAACCCTAATTCGATTAAAAATAGAAATTAATTGAAACTTCTCTCACCCATGTCGCTCCAACTGCTCCCTCTTCTGTCAATCGGCTCTGCATCGACTACTCTAGCTTCTCCTTGATGTATCAATAAAACCCTAACCTATCTCTGTCTAGTTCTCTCTTAGCTCCTAGGAGAGAAGCTACAAAAGGACTAGAAAGTGATGAGGTAAGGTGGAGTGTCAGGAGATGATGGAGTTGGTGGCGGTATGGGTGAAGAAGAGAAGGAACAGCTGTGGCGGGGAGATGGTCGGGGGAGGGTGGAGTTGCGAAGTGAGGGCGACGGGTGGAAGAAAGAAGAGAAAATGAGTTTAGGGTTAGGCTTAGGGGCTTATATAGGGGCTATGGTGTTGAGCAGGTATATCGAAGATCGATGGGGAACGCCGCACCGAGCGTAGGATCTTGCGGGAGAGATCTCGAAGCGGTCGAGGTTGGTAGCCGGTTGCTGTTGTGATATGGTGTTGCGCGAGTGCATCAAGAGATGATGTATAGTGAGGGCAGCGGCCGTTGGATGTAGAAGATCGAAATCTCGACGGCTTGGAGTGTACGGGCTCGGATCCGGGTCGCGGGTAGCTTTAGCCCATGTCTTCCTTGTTGGGTTGCAATCGATTCGCGCGGGCTTTGGCCATCTACTCCATAGATGCTCGACTCCAATTCTTCGCTCTTTTGCTCCTCAGATTCTCCGAGCTTTATTTATTACCTAAAAACACAAAATTAATTAATACAAATATTTATTCTTGAAAACAAGGAAAATACAGAATATGGGATAATATCTGATTTATAAGCGCAAAAGATGAGTAAAATGCCAATAAAAAGATGTACAAATATGCACTATTTGGCACTCATCAATCAAGTGAGGCACCAACCTTCAATTTTTTGCAACTTTCTAGAAAAGCTGTTAGAGTGTGTGTCACCGTTCGTAAATTCCGGGTAGGAATGGTGAGCTACCCAACTTCGCACCAATTTCAGCACTACTTTTGATCTCTTGAGTGCTAGTTTTTGTCAATCATGAGGGTGACGTCTAAAGATAAAAACTCCTTCTAAATACCGATTTGCCGTTAGCATCACTCTCTCTCTCAATCAGCAAGACCCATAGAAACACATCATCGTCAACAAACGGAGCATCATCAGAATATGGAAAGAAAAATTGATATAGTCCAAGGTTTATGTGCAACAAAGAAAAGAAAATAGGATGAGGATTAATAAAATTTATAAAATCAAGACAATACAAGTTGTGGAAAAAATTGAGTGATAAAGTCCTTTGTCCATGGAGTTAGTTGTTTCATTATTTGTATTTTTATTTTCACTTATTGTAATGTAAAAAAAAAAAAAAAAAAAAAAAAAATTGTAGTTTATTTTTGCTACCACCATGGTAAAGAAGAATTTAAAAAGAAAAATCCAAACAACAAGGAATTTGAGTAGAAAAGTTAAAAATTGTCAAGTTTTGTGAAGTTTAGAAGTTCGTCATCAACATTTGAAGACCGAAGACCGAAGATTGAAGACGTTTCTATGGTTTCTTATGAGAGAGTGATATTAATTGCCGATCGGGTGAGAAGTGAGTGAGTACTCCCACCCCTTACTAATGGTTGATTTCCTTTCTTAGAGATCATCGAGAAAAAGATTCTTTTTGTCCACACTTCGTGGAGTCTCCGATTTTATTTGGAAGGTTATCCTTCTTACCTACAGCGTGTGCGGGATTTCTCTCTTTATTCCCGCTGCACACATGAGAGACTAAAAGCGATCTTTTTGAGTGCAATTATCATAAAACCCTAATGGTGAGGCAGAAGTTGAGACTTATGATCACAATCGAATCCGAATTCTTTCATATGGTATGGTTACTTCTCGCTCGGCACTTAAGGATGAGAATGCGTTCTTCGATAGTTCTAACTTCTCGTTACTAGCATGCGAAACTCTATGTCCTCATAGCTTCTTGGAGGCTTGAGACTCTTTTACACTCGAAGTTGGAGAAGGTTTTGTGGGTACACCTCTGGTAAACCCTCACGAGACTACAACTCGTCCACTAGGGACACCTAGGGGTTTAAAGGCTTAGTGCATACGCTAAATGCATTCGAGAGACTGCGATAGGGGTATAGTTAGGATTTCTTAATTTCTGTTTCACTTGAGGACAAGTAAAATTCAGGTTTGGGGGTATTTGATGAGTGCCAAATAGTGCATATTTATACACCTTTTTATTGGCATGTTACTCATCTTTTGCGCTTAGAAATCAGATATTATCCCATATTCTGTGTTTTCTTTGTTTTCAAGAATAAATATTTGTATTAATTAATTTTGTGTTTTTAGGTACTAAATAAAGTCCGGTGAAGTTTGAAGAGCCAAAGAGCGAAGAATTGGAGTCGAGCATCTATGGAGCAGATAGCCAAAGTCCCGCGCGAATCAGTTGCAACCCAACAAGGAAGACATGGGCTAGAGCTACCCACGACCCGGATCCGAGCCCGTCCACTCCAAGCCGTTGAGATCACACCTGGCTACATCCTACGGTCGCTGCCTCCACGCGCATCGAAGTTCGCTGCTCACGTGCAACACCAAATCGTCCCAACTCTACCTCGGCCCGTTCGGATCTTACCGCTACATCCGACGCTCGCTCCGACCTTCATATCAAATCCTGATGCACCCGCTTCACATCACACCACCTATATAAGCCCCTATCACCAAAAACTAACCCTATTCTCTTCTCCTCCCCATACCTCTTCACCGACACGGCAGCGAGCTCTGCTCTTCCGCCATCTCCTTCCCCTGCCACAACCATCATCACCACCATCTTCTCTTCTGTCACCATCACCCCCACTTTCACCACCAGCCGCATCACCTTACCTAATCACTCTCTAATTCTTTCATAGCTTCTCTCCTAGGAGCTAAGAGAGAAATAGACAGAGATAGGTTAGGGGGAATGAATTGCATGTATAAATAGAACCAAAGGGGGTTGATAGAAACCATGCCTGGGTTAGCCAGTGTGTCAATTAGGTTTAGTTGTGTTTTAATTTGTATTTTTGCTACTTCAATTATGTGTTAGTTTAATTATCCAGGGTGTTTGATGAAACCCCTGCTCTTATGTTGAGTTCACATGTCTAAATTTGTGTCTTATTGTGCTTAATTAAGAAGAGTAATTTCATGTCTTTGTATGGATTAATTGCATTTGTGATAATTTTGTTTGTGATAAGACAAATTATACTAGGAATGAAATAGAGACAACAATTGAATTACTTAGGAGTAATTAGTTAGCCTACAACCCAAATGAGCTTGTGATAACTTGCTTGTGAAAAGACAAGTTATACTAGGAGTGAATTAGGATAGTTAGCTAAAGGATTCCTCCACTTGAGGCCTTCAAAGGAGGTATGAGACATGAGAGTATGTTTGGCCTTAGCATGGAAGTAGAGGTGGATTCACCACCCCGGCACCTTACAATCCTTTGTTCTTTGCCTTAGTTTAGTGTCACATTTCAACCTCGAGTCGTTTCTACGACACAAAACATTAGCTCTGTCACTTGTTACAATATCACTTAGAATTCAGTTAAGCATAGCCCTTGATCATACATAGCACCACAAGTCCTTGTGGGATCGACCCGTACTTGCCGCGTCTCCGATAGACGCCGTGCACTTGCGGTATCACCGTAGGCCATAAATATAACACTTCTCGAGGCCTACCAGCATTTAAGATAAAA